>VMBQ01001063.1:161921-200115 GCA_007657795.1 Dreissena rostriformis | reverse complement strand
TTAAAACGTAATATATATATATGAAACATAGAAGATTTGTTTATTCGTATTCCTGTATTCATTTACGCAAGTTATAATCTATTAACCCTTATAAATATGAATATAAATATACCATTGGTATCACTATTGGTATGTTCCCAATACTTTAAAAGAGGATGTTGTTTAATTGTGCTGTTTGTTTACTGGGTACAGAAACTATGTGACATTCATATATATTATACATTGTCTGCCTTCACACCGTACATGTATTTCATTACGCCGAGGTTTGCTATGGGCGCACAATTTTAATAAAGGTTGCGTCCATTGGAACGCAGCAACACTATCAGAATAGACTTAACACTAAGTGTAAAATGTTCACGTATACGGTAATCATTGCAAAATTTCATTTGACGTTGAACCCAATGGAATGCAGCAATAATATCAAAATGGAATTAATACCATGTGGAAAATGTTAACGTAAACTGTTATCTTGGTAGCCGAATTCGAAGTAATAGCAATGCGACAATGCGTGACGTAGCCATAACCGTCAATTGAAGCTTCACTTTGCCTAGACTAACACCGCCTCGTGTAGATCATAAAAAAACACTGAGGATTTATCACTCCTTTACCTAGCATACACATTAAGACTGTAATAGGAATTTGTTAATCAACCATAAAAGTGCATGGAATATGTGTTTACTACTAAATCATTTAAAAGCAAACATTTGATCTAGGCGGCCCGAGCAACACATTTTCGATTTACTAATAACATTTGTTTGGTAATAATAGCATGGAGGTGTTTAAATGAAAAAACAGCATAAATTGTTGTTATATCTGGATCCAAATATTGGGACTCAACGAGCATTTTTGGGACTTGCGAACACTGTATTATATAGTAAATGTAATAGTTCATCCACACGTAATTATAGACGATTCGCTAATTATGTTAGCTAAATGAAGATCAATAATGCAATCAATGAAGTAGCAGCATTAGTACTTCTAAAAAAGTAGCATGCACTGTACTTTAATAATGTGACAAATGAATATCGAGTTACATGCACTTTACATAAATATTGAGATAAATGAATATTGCATAAATAACGAGTAAACTGCGATGCACACTTATACTTACTTAAAGACGATTTCGGGTTTTAGTTATACGCCACCGTACAATAAACATAGGGAGGTAATCGAACACTCTATATAGGAGACTGTTACAAACTTTAAAAGCTTATTCTTCCCATACCGGTTTCACCAGACGGGACTTACGGTGTACCTAATTTCCGCCAAATATGTACGTATGTCCGTTCGTCGTTCATACAAGCCGTCCGGCCGTAGGCGAAACTTGCTTATCTAGATTTTGTCAATATGCACTTGGAAAACTTAATGAAACTGTATTTACTTATACAGGCAATGTGAGGATTTTGCAATACCCCCTTTTCACCAGAAGTCAAATTTCATTTTGTTATTACATAACATTAAAAAAAATCGTAACATTGTAAATATTAAAAAAGTGCATAAGATTTAATTATGCAGCTTTGTCGTTGACATTCATCTATAGATTTCCCATATGTATGTCAATTAATTTCATTCTCTGATAATTAGTCGATCTGTTTGTCTATCCGGAATCTTTCTTGAATAGTATATATCCAAGAAACTGTATCTTACGATGACCAAAAACATTTCTGAGATTATTGAACTTAACTTAGTTTATTTATAAAGGGTCGTGTGTGGATTATGGTACAACCCTCGATTCACACCAGAGATGAAAGGTTAGGTAACTGTTACTATAGATAGAACACAAGTTAATATTTTATTTTATTCAACAAATACATAAATGACGCTCATGAAGCTTCGTTTTGACATTTTGCTATATGTGTGCGTTAGGTCTGTCTACCCATCAACCGCCCGTATGTCCGTTCGCGAACAATTAAATAATTCAAACATTATATAGAATATAATCATTCAAATTGGTTTTCATTTAAACGTGGTATAAGTAACCCTTCAGTTGGCTATATGTTTAGTTTAAACAATATGTTTTTAGTTCTTCGTATATTCGTGTAAGCAATAACATACAAGCATACAAACTACTTATGGCAAAATATGCCAAACAAAACGACGTTGCTATATTGCTTAACATTAAGACTGCAGAGTACAATTTGACAGAATTGAGAAAGAAGCTCGAGGCTTATGCTACGTCTCTCTCCTGTCAGTAAGGAGTGCTGCTGATATGGTGTTAACAGTGATAATTGAAACTACAGTATAAAGCAATTGTATATATACAAACAGTATAACATATTTTTAGGTATTAGTATATAGTTAAGGAATGGGACAAAGATATAAGTTATCATACAAAAAGGAACAAAAATGGAATCCGTGAACCTTCATCCGATGTCAAATGTTAAGTGACTGGTACAAATAGAATTTCACGGAGTAATGAAATGGAGAGTTACATAATGGAACACATATGGAATTGTGTATAAATAATTGTGAATAGCAAGGTATCGCTAAAATGCACCACTTATCCTCTTGGGTGGTAAAGATATTGATGTGCTAGTCGTGTGCATTAAAGGTAAATGATCCTATACATATTTAATCGATTTGATCTGTAATAGTCATGTTTCTGGTCCCTGTTCAAAGATATCGTGTAGGTTGAACGGAAAAACGTTATTTGCTTTGTTCGTAGATATATCAAGGCGTCTGACGTGTAAACAGAGAGAAATGATGACTCTGAAAAACGTCGGCGGAAAAAAAACTGTGACGAAACTGACCTATTGTTGTTTGTTTTTAAATATGTACATGTTCAGTACACTTTGTTCTACGATATATATCAAATTATGAACTGTGTATGGGTTAGATGTTCTAAAACAAAAAAATAAGAAGAAAATGTATTTTAATTGGCTTATTATGTTACAAGTATGGGCGTGTATATTTTCACAAGCCCGCTGCTGTAAAATGTAGCTGTGATTCAAGATATAATAGCAAACACTGCACAACAGTCAATTGCGACTTATTCAAATTAGTTTTAAGTTTTTCGTTTTTTTCCATATAAAGGTCGTAGACGTTGATACTGAAGATTGTCTCTATTCTTTTTTAAAAAATGTCATACACAGCGTCAAATGTGTATATCACTCATCGATACTAGCTCGGTAACCTCCATTTTAAATATTATTTTTTCGATTTCTCAAAGTGTTCTTGTATAAAATAGCACACATATCTATTGGATGGAATAGAAAATTAAAATATGCTTTGAATACACTGTACATACATAATGATTTAAGTACACTATACATACACAATTAGTTAAATGCACTAGAAGATGCTACCAAATGTGATTAACTAGCGGTTATTGATAGCAATCAGCAAAACGTCTTTCTGAACATCGTTTATTGGATATTTGTACTGACGCTTGGTACGCTTATCCTTCAATCCTTCAGTCGCATTTTCTTTTCTGTATCATCCCCAATTGGTCATAATTGTACGCCATTTTACGGGAAGCTTCAATAAATGTGGCGTGAAACTAACTTAGGCTTCGCATCAAAGCATATTGCAATTAAGTTAAGGATGTCATTTATATAGCGGCAGGAGGTTGAATACCATCCAGATTTTAATACACACTTTGTTCCATCGGAATCTTGGTAAGTATTTTATAGACTTACAAGATCTAGGACATCATCATTAGTTACTTTTTATTTAAATGACATTACTGGACAGGATTTAATACACCTTTATACAAAGAAACATTATAAAGACAGTTTTTACTTGAGACTTGTACTCCCGTATAATGGCGTTTTGGTGTTCCATGGGCAAAACACGTATCACGTTCGACCAATTTAATGCTGTAATCGAAATCGTCATCCCAATCATCAGTCAGCTGGGAGAAATTACTTATTGAACAATTGATCATTATTTGTTTAAACGGTCAATGTATCTCCAAAAACTAATCAACAATGATAATGATGTATTACTTGTTGAAGACTTTGAAAGCCTGTACAATAATGATGTGTTAAGGAAGTTGCATTTTATTATTCGACGGTCATACGATACATTATTTAAGCCACTTTGTATTGTTTTACTTTTTAAATGTATTTGATATGTATTTGGCCTAGACTATTTGTGTATTTGTTCGGCTGAATTTGTTATATTAAACGGAATGACACGAACTCGATTTACAGGACGTTCTGGGTTCACGTATATCTAAATTATTCTCTATCGGTATGTTAAGCGATGATTTATTGGGTATAATCTGTGTTAACTTGCATACCCTTAATAAAACAACAACACCAATCCAAAGCAACAAGTTCATGTCTTTGCAGTTTTGAGTTTATTAAGTTTATTAATGTAATTAAAGTGTGCACATCATTCTATTTAGATCATCATACAAAAATATGGATAAAACAAACAAGTAAGAAGTATTATCAATTTAATAAATATGTTCCATAATTGCAAAAACATGTCTTATCAGAGGCTCTTTTGTTGTTTAATTCGTGTCCAACACAGAATTGACGTTGCTTTAATCCCATCCGTTATTCCATCCTTTATTCCATCCGTTATTCCATCCGTTATTCCATCCGTTATTCCCTCCGTTATTCCATCCGTTATTCCATCCGTTATCCCATCCGTTATCCCATCCGTTACCCCATCCGTTATTCCTGTCGTCGCCCCAACCAAAGTAACTGAATCCTGGGAAACCGCGATGTCCACCGTGGTGATTATGGTAACCAATACCTGGAAACCGACGATAGCCGCGTCGGAAACCTAAAACAGAAAACGTATCCTATAGTGTGAACTTATTATAATGTTCAAAGTCAATGCGTAACGAATGTGGCTTAGGGATTGTACAGAAAAACAACAACACATAACGCTATTTACCTGGTCGATAATATGGGGATGCGGCAATCATTGCCAGCGATACAAATAACATCATAAAGATTGTGAGCTGCATCTTGATACCTAAACACACAGTTCAATACATAGTTACTTTTAATTGTTTCTTCCGTATATCAAAGTATAAAGCGTTTAACACAAATATAATCAGAGCTTATGGACAATATTAGTAAAATAACTGTATTTATTAGTTAACGCGATAATCGGAAATATCATTTATAAGAACAGTTGACACATTGGCGGTTAGCAAATCGCATCTCAATTAGTTTGAACAATTTTCCATTGAAATGATATGATTTTAAGTCATTTCTCATTGTATTTATGAAATGTTCGGGAAATGTAAACAATGTTCACCAGCTGGATATAAAAGACAAATATATTATTTATAAGCAACACTTTTAAATATTAATTCAATAAAATATACATACCTCCGTGCCGGCCGTTTTCTTGGTGTGAAGTAGGTTATATTACGATAAAGGTTATATATATACATCACGTTATGTAAGTTATATAAACAGCACATGACTCACCGTTTCATCTTAATTCGACAACGCAATAACTGTTTTCAATTAAATAAACAATTATATCACTGATGAGACATCATAAAAGTTATAAAAGAGTTATGTAAAAGCATTGTGTAAATATCAATCATTTTTAACATTGTGGTAATTTCACAAAATTATGTTATGTATGAACAAGGAAATGCTTCTGACATTTACCAAACAAATTTGGCAATTAAAATGTACGAGTCATGTTAACAACAGCTTTAATTTGCGTTAAATAGAATGCGAATAAACGAGACGTTATTATACGTGATTAGGTTCAGTCTCACTCTATAATCACTTACAACAAAACATTTTCACACATCTCACATTTCAATAAATTGATTGGTGTTTAATTTGTCTTTGTTATAATTATCGACTATTCTTTCACTCGGCTGGCACTGACGGAGAAACTTATTTCGAATAATGTTCACATTTATAAAACAAAGAAGGTAAATGAGTAATTTCACTAATTTAAATAAATTAAATAATTTTTAAGGGAGGCCACTCTTTCCCGGTTGTGAAATCTCGATTATGATCGTCCGCCCATTTTTGCGCCTTTTCAGTCGTTAGATAGTATTTAGCCGGAACGGACGTTTGTTTTTATTATTATTGATAGCCCTTCAATATTGTTTAAGGAATACAACCATATTTTGTCAAGCTGCAAGGTTTGATGTAAAACACATGTCTTAATCAGGTTATACTTCATATAACATTATCGTTGATACAGGACTGTTGGTTGTGCTGATACGTATTGTTGAAACAATTCGACCTTACGACTTGTTGTTAAGTGTTTTTGCATCTAAACGTCATTTCGATTTTTGTAATGGTCGATATATAAGGATATAAGCAATTTGATGATTAGGCCAGTTCAAAATAAGTAGACATTTTTTTTACAGTTCAAACAATCAGAATATCTGACTTTTCACCAAAGCAAAATATACTTTTTCTTCAAATCTTAAAGAATTCCCGTAATTATAGCTAGAATAACATAATCTTCTTCACACAAGTATAACGTTTGATCTATTTTTTTTATGTTATATTGTATTTTTGGCTAAAAAAACTATTGTAATAAAACTTCATACAAAGACATCTTATGCATTTATATTGTATGGTATTTATTCACGAAAACTTGATTCTAGCTAAGCGCCTCTTACCAGAATGGTAAAACAAACTTATTAAAGTGGGAATTAATAAGACGCCAGTATCCGCACAGAGTTTTTATATTCTATATATATTAAACTTATCATTAATAAAAAAGCACATTAACCAACGAGCCTTGTAGTTACCCTATGAAGAACACCGATTATGAACGTCCATAAACACAGAGTAAATGCAATAATGTATAAACCTTTTGAACGTGTATTTAAAATAAATTACTGCTTTATCTGCTTTGATCTGAATTTCCATATCTGCATACAGGATAACACAATATGCGCTGTTTTTTGTAGTGTTCAATGTATTAACATATCATACAGCTAAATAATTTTATAGAACCGACCTATTGAGAAAAGAGGGTTTATTCAACTGGTTGCTTTATTCAACACCTGCATTTATGGACTTCTTTTTTTTTTGCCTTTCACTCCGCGTTCATGTGTTCTTAAAATCAGATTTAATGAATGTCATCCTTAAACAGTGTCCAGCAAATCTACCAATTTAACAAAACATATTTTATACTTCTTATCCGGAAATATACGTTTTGCTTGGAAATAATACATTGTACAATTACGAAAAAAACAAACAAACATGGGTGTTGCCATGGTTTGCATACATGTAAAATGTTACTTTATTTACTTTACAATACATGAAAACAATATTACAGCTTATTGTGGACTTTGTAATACAACATTGTCGTGTTTGAATATTATACATTTTGTCATGGTGCGCACAGTTTTTCAAAATACACAATTACTGATTCATCAAAACAGCTGAAAATCTCGTTTACAATAAATATTGATATGGCCAGTAATTATCAAAACATTTTCTTCAACCCGCCATACCATTTTACTTCCTTTGATGGTATACACATTTCATTGACGACACAGTTTAGTTAACATATTTTTCCAATAGTGTGCTCCATGTTCAATCTGCAAATATATTAAAAGTTATTTACGATAAAAATCAGTATTTTGTCAATTGGTATGCACTAAATGTACACTGTATCGAAACATTCCCGTATTAAGGTATTGTCGTGCAAGATATGTCAACACTTAACTAAGTCCGTATGGCTGAACAGTTATATCAACGAAATCAAAGCAAAGTCTGTATAATTCGTCGGCTTTTATTCCACACTCGGTCGCGCATACGGGCTTAGAGTGGTTCCTGGTTGAGCGGAGACACCGTCTAGCCAGAATGTCCTCATAATGCCTTTTCCCTGCGATGATTGAATAATAAACTGATTACAGTTCATGAAACATGCAATACACTTTTATTTAGAAAGTTCCAGTGTTTGTATTACAACACCGAATATAAGAGTGATGAATATATTCATAATTGTAATTGAGATGATCTAAATCAATGTTCCCATGTTATTGGTGTACGTGTAAGTGTACTTTAAATGAATTGTAAAGGCTTTATGATTTGTATACTAACTCGTCGTCGATACTTCGCTTTTCGAGCGAAAACAAAGTAGTGTATAGTTAGTCTTTAGATCTTACATAATATATCGATAATCGAGTACACATATGTATTATTGATTTAGAGCTAAGCAACCAAATTTCAAATTGCGCTTTATTTAATTAAATGTTATTCCCATTAATGTGTGTTTCAGAATGTGACATAGTTTCGAGAAAAAAACGAAATCTATAGCAACGTATAACCGAAATGTAGCTTATATATCTGATATTAAATTTAGGAACTTATTCTCGGTAGTTGTTTATGTTAATAAAGTATATTGTTCAACTCATTTATTGTGAAATAAGAGCCTACTGAGAAATATTGAAGTGTTTACCTTGACCTTTACAGTTCCTCTCTCTGAAACGTTAAATCCGCCAATCCGCCCGAGGCCCTCAGCAGACGACTCGGTCATGTGTATTCGCGACGCTGACAATGTCAGAAAACAATTTATTACTTTGATGTTTCATCACAGCTTTAACGACGGTTTTCTGTCTACTGTAAAAACCTCATTTCGTAAGATATATATAATTATATAATGCATGTATAATTTTAACAAACATATAAACAGACACCGACAATGATGAAAACTTATAAAGATACTCGTGATGGACCTAAAGCGCTCACATACAAAGCGCATCTTACATCTGCAAACTAAAATCAAAACTTGAAACATAAGCAAAATAAACTTCAAGGCGCAGAATTCAAATGAAGTTGATGCGAATCTTATATTTATTATTCTTCGTTGACCCCCGCCTAGTTCGCATTTGATGAAAAAAAGGAATATGTTGCACCGTTATTAAGTCTCATATGGAACCAATATAGTATTTAGGGCACACAAAATAAGTTTTGAGTTCAAAATACTAGTGTACTGTTTTATCAAACCTTGTCTAGATAGTGTTAAGATACACATTCTGATAGTGACATCAAGATAGATCAAAGAATGTGGCCTCTTTATCGGTAACGAGCTAAACGTGCATGATTCATGATGCACACCACACGACGACGTTCGAATACACAATTACAATAACACTGTCAAAACGTTGTACATAATCGTTGCTCTCAGAACTAATAATAAGCTCTTTAATATAATTTTGAATCAAACGTTTAAAAAGGTTTTCTTCAAACGTTATTGTTCACTTGAGTTTATTGTTATAGTATAGCCGACATTTTAGTTGTTAAAAATTAAAGGCGTCAAATGTAACTTTCTGATACCAAAAATTCCTGGTGGCTGTGAAGTATGAAGACATATAAACAAATACTAGATAACCTATTCACGGCGATTTGTTTGGTTAAAACATATGTATGCCGACTTACGTTGTCCTGTTGACTCCATTCGCGAGGCAGTGTTTACCGTGTCACCGAAGAGGCAATAGCGAGGCATCTTCATTCCCACTACGCCTGCTACCACCGGTCCTGAAAGTCCAATATATATACATATATATATGTATTCGATAATTAAGACATTTATTTAGAGCTGATGCGTTCGGATGGACTTAGTGTAATGACTATTACCAATTTTTGACATATGCTCAATAATAAACGTGATAAAATAGCCAAAAGCGAAGCTTGTATAAGCACAGTGTTGAACCAATTTAAAGCAACTGTACTGTTTCGGTAAGTGTGAAATAATGCCTGATACAAAAAGTACAACATATATGTAATTGCTAGACTATTACCAATGTTCCAAATATGCTCGGTGATACATGCTCTAATATAGCCAATAACGAAGCTTGTTTGAGCACATGTATATAACGCTAACGCACCTTTGTTGAAACCCAATCTTAAGTACATTTTCATATACGTTAAGTGGGACACGTTGTCTTATATAAAATGGATAATGTAACAAGGGTAAGGACAACACCATTACCGAATTTTAACATATGCTCGCTTATTCATGATGAATATACATTGTATATACTAGTAGCTAATATCGAAGTTGTGTATGGGCACATGTATATAACGCCCACGCACCAGTGTTGAAGCCCAATCTCAAGCACATTTTCTTTTCCGGTAAGTGTGGCATCTTCAATTCCTGCATGGTTGTTAATAAATCTAAAGCAAATCTTGCTATCTCTGCCACATGCTTTTCGCCATTTCGTCTGGGTAAGCCGGACGCAACCATATATCCGTCCCCTGAAAATCATTAGTAATATAAAACGTGTGTGCACGAAACAAGATTTCGGGCGTTTTTAAATGTATTACTTGTGATTAAACTGCAGTGTTGTTCGTAACGATTAACATATACATACATTCAACTTCATATCCCGTAAAACTCAACCAATTTATCAGAAATTTGACCTGACGTTAATAATGTTCAACATATTGTTGTACATGCTTTAAGAAAATGAAGTCAATTAAATGCAATGAATTCACAATTTAAATTCGTGCTTTAAGTTGTTTGATATATTTAACGGAATAATCGATAAGATGAGCATGCTATGAGATGTTTTTCCATTAGTTGTAGAAGATTTACAAATTGCAAAATATCAATTGGCACTGAACCCTATTCAAGGTGTGACCCCATACTGCTACATATTTGTATTTAGCCTCATCATACGTTTGTTTAAATTATATTTCCGCTTGATGACATTTTAAAGCTATACCAATTATCAACAAAATGATTTATTTTATTCTTATGTACTCTTGTGTTGTGGGAACTAAGAATAAAAGTAGGGGGAAACAATGGGAATTGTGATAGCCTTAACAAATCAATTGCCTTAATGAAACCGGAAAAGGGTAACCTACCAATTGTCTCAACCTTATAGACATCGAAATGTTTGAGCCTGGTGTCGATGGCCGTAAAGAGGCTATTCAACAAGGTCACCACTTGCATCGGAGAAATGCAGCTGCAATAATAAGAATCCATAAATTGGTATCGATTATCACACGAGGGTGGAGCATTTTTTAACATATGTGTAGGCCAGATATTACTAACGGCAATAAGAATACAAACTCCGATTGTAGCAAGAACAATGCATATTTGTATTTATTGCTTGATGGCAAAAAGACTTTATGAGAATTATGGTAGTTATGATGTTATTGCTGACATCCGCCAAAACAATTACAGACTGAGTAGCAAATTGCATAAAATATACATATTTAATACAATATACATGTATAATAAGGTGAGCAGTTTTTGGTGGATGCTCTATTGTTGGATACACTAATATTATGAAAATGACCAGGTTCTTTACTTGCAAAACATTGAAAAGTGAATCTTCTCCAAATGATTTATTAGGATTTAACACACCATGTCAATTCAGGAAATTTGTCGACATTCGCGCGAAACAAATTTGTATAAATGCGAAACTATTTGACTATACAAATATTGTAAACATGCATTACAAAATAACACTTTTGTTTTAGTAGAATATTCATTTCATTATCAAATGTTTCATGTCCAAAATTTTAATTTATTCGGCCAGAAACCGTGTATTCTAAAATTAAGATATAAATATATTCGTTATCAAGCGTTTCGGTAGATTTAGACAAATTTAAACGCACAAAGTATTGATCTTAGTAAGTTTCAGGTCGTGATGTTTACCCTTTCTAAAGTTATGATTAAGATTCTAAAGGCGAACCTCGAAATGCGAGTAAATCCAACAACATCTGAAAACAAAATGGTCGCTGAAAGAAATGACTCTGGTAATATGCTTCCGCCATTCATCAGTTGCTTAGCAACCGACCTCGGCAGGAGCTGATACAAAAGCTCTTCCGTTCGGTATTTCTCCGCCTCTAGCTCGCATGTTTTGTCCTGCAGTTCTTCCGAGAAGTTCTTAATCTTTTTTATCAGGTTGATTATGTTACGGACTAGGACAATGATGACTGGCACTATCAAAATGCCAATAGTAAACTGAATGGCGCTAATCGCCATCGCTTCGAGTAGAGAAGAGTTTTCCTCTGCAGCTGCCTATAAAGCAACCAAGTGTGTGATTATACCAAAGTGAATAGCGCATACAAACGTTCTATAAGTGTGTCACCTAAACGTATGCAATTTTCTGCGCTCTATGATGCATTCAACATGATGCTTGCTAATCATCATATAGACAGTAACACAAGTATGTTGTATATCTTCTCATCTCACAAACAATGCCAATAACCGAATCCGGCAATATTACCTCATAGTTGATTTGTAATTTTAAATAGACAAATCCTTTTTTAACTGATATATTTTATCATTAAGTTGCATTTCGATAAATTACTCATTATCATAATTCAGTTCAATGAAAAAAATATTGATAAATGCAGGTATGTAATTATTCTTTATTGGTTACACTAAATAAAAATGTGTTAAATATGCCAATGTATTAATGTTTTTTTGATGTAGTATGTTTTATTTATCACTGGCGATCACATGATACATAATGTGTCTGTTTCCAGCGATAAGCCTTTTTTTGAGAACGGACCAAAACTATTTTTGAATAAGGTTGACATCAAAAATATATGTAACAATCGACCTAAACACAGTGTGTCAAAAAATACACCATCATAATAAATAATTAAAGTATATTTTACAATGATTAGCTGTTGAGTAAACAGGCAACATTTTGCAAAAGCGTATAATCACAGTATGTGTCCATAAGTTATATTTCCTTAATCCACCGTTTTATTTCCGTGTTTCTTCCATACAAAAAAACTTAACATATTATTAACATCAGCCGTTGAGTTAATTTCGGACATTATACAGACTTGTATGAGACATTTTCTGGCAATTTGAAGAAATGAACAGAAACGAGTAACAATGTTAGGGAGAAATTTTCATCAGCAAGCTTTATTCTGGTATTTCACAGAATGAGGTGATTTCATTTAATTTAATAAGATGTCGAAAATGCCGTTGTTTTTTTTCTTAACAATACTAATTACTCCCAACAATGTATTGCCCATAAGTAAATGCCCAAAATAAGCTTGGGGTAACACCGCAACAATACATATTTATCAACGCAAAGCTTGATGTGTTAGCAAATTATGATTTTTGTCCATTTTTTTATTAAAGTAAAAGGAAAGTTACCGAAAATGTTAACTGATAATTAAAACAAAAACACATACAAACTTACTTGAACGATGTTATTGGCAAGCTTGCCTTGGACATTTTGCAGGATATTGATGTACCCCGTCATTTTGTCGAACCAGACTTTCCCTGCTTCGACAGATGGCGCAGCTGCTGTGTTGTCTAGGATCCGCTGTTGCATCGATGACACGTGTGCTTGCAGATCGGTACCTAAAGGAAAACGCCATTTACGATATGTTTCATCTTACGCTCATTGTCAGTTCAAATGTGAATAATAAAACCCCAGACATAGTATTTGGAAAGAAATACTTGTAGCTATGAGCCAGAAAGCTCTTACTTTGTATTAAATTGTATACTATTAGATTACTTCACAGAGCCAGATTTTGATTTGTTAAAGGGTGTCTGAGAGTCAGTATATCATCGTGCGGCGGCAAAATACTTGTTCTGTCTTCACAGTATCAAACTCATAATGTGTTCAAGCGATGATTCCACGAGTCTGCTTTCCGAAATTTGCTGCAAAACCATTCGTTCTCTAAATGTTAGTCGTACCTTGGAAAAGAGAGTCAATGCTTGAGGCAGTAAACTCGGAGTACTGGCGGCTCTGCTGCAGAAAGTATGTCACCAGCACACGCTTTTCAATGTACCACATATGGTCGGTGACCGGAAGTTGACCTGTTAAACGAGATTGCTCGTAGCTTAGTTTGCTGTCATTATGCTATGCATTTAAAACTCAGTCAGATTGGATTAAATGTGTTTTGAACATATAAATCATATATGCTACATTTAGCTATTCAACGTGTTTTTGTATACCGACTGCCATATATATTACGTTGCCATGTATATGTTTGCCTATTTTACAGGCCCACGTCATTTAAGTTCTAGTCAATAACGCCAGTGCATTAAGTGGGTGGTTCCATTACATATTGGGTGTCTATGTTGGTCGTTGTTTATGCTGTATTTTTATTAGTGAAAGTTAATTACAGTACATGAATATATAACGGCGGTTACCACAATTTGCAGAATTCCCCTATTATTCAACCTTCAGAGAGTAATTTTAACTTAACATATTTATACATGTGCATTATCATGTGTTTGACATACTAATGAAACAAGTTAAGCGACATGTCGGGCAGTTTATTTCGATTGGGGAATGTAACACGACTTAAAGTATGCCGACGAAAAAGTAACGTATCGTTAAGGTATGACGAAGATTTAAAGAATGTTGTTCAAATTCTCGTAATCGCATGTACTCTGTCGGTGTTGAACCATGTCGATACTTGAAGTAACTGCCCTAAAACATGTATAAGATCATTACAATTATGAATCACAATAATTTCTAGCTTTAAAAGGTATGTCAAATTGGTGTATTGATAAGAAATTCTTCAATTATTGACACGACAACATAAGGACAATCAATGTACTCTGAACACATGTCCAATCTCCGTGGGAGGGTAAATATGGTGTCCGCCTAGGATCCGGGAGATTACGGGTTTGATCCCCATTGTGGAAACGCTCTTTAAATCTCCCCCAAATACACCAAGTACTGGTTATATTAAGAAAACGGAAAATAGAACGTTTAATAAGCATTAGGCTGTCGATGCCTTCGAATTAAGATACATATGTTTAAACTAATGCTGTTCAACTCAAATACGTCCAATTTGTTTAAGCAATAATAATTAATCACATTAGCATAAACCAAATGACACATTCGGTGTAAACATTGCCTGTTTAGTTAAATATAAATTGGTTAACACTCTTCTTTGTAACACATTATGATTTTACAATTTAATTGTGAATTTGACTGCATTATGGACTTTTGTGTTAACTTCTAAACTGTATGACTTCTTAAACTATACATAACTGCGTGCGACAGATGCACTATGCCCATGCGACACGTGTTTGGAGACAGACAATGGGCATGTTGCTATAACACATTCGTCATTATTGTATCTATATACAAATCAATAACAAGTTATATCAAGTCCATAAGTGTAGCCTTGAAGTTTGACACATTTGTCGCACCAGACACAGCGTTTCAACACTGTGGCCAACAGTTTGTTTAACTGTCTACTTAATGATAAAGATAGATTGAGGTCAAGCAGTATGATAATCATGTATGGTAGTCTAAGTTTAACAAAGGACGAACAAAGGCATTGCTTACTGCTGAACATTGTGGTTGCAAAGAAATCAGCAGGTTTCTCTGCGAGGATGGCTTTTAATTGAAATGGGTAGACAGTGCATACCTCGAGCAAAGTATGTGCTGCCAAGAGCTCTCTCTATCCCCGCATTTTCCTTACTGATGATCAGGTTCTGATAAGACGCCAGGTCCACCCAGAAGTTAAATGGCTTACGGAGGTTCAGACTCCGACCAATCATTGTGATAAACACCGCGTTGTATTCGGTGTAGAAATGTATCACCTCTCTAATCGTAATGTTAAGTGGGTTGAGTTCCGATCTGAACTCGCTGATATGTCGCTGGAAACTATACTTTGTCTGGAAAAAAGTAATCTAATCATTATACCGTATGCATATGTATAGTTGATAATGCACCACTACAATTCAGCTACCAATCATCAACGTATCACATACAATCGCGAAACGTCATTTTTACAGAGAAACGTTATACATAACAGTGAGTCTTTATAAAACAATGGACGAGTCGTTAATGGGTCGATTCGATTAAACATTGGACGAGCCGTTTTTGTGAAATTCGTTCTTAAGTATGTGGCAAGTCGTAGTGGTAAGCATTTAATATAACACATTCTTTTATACCGAATGATAAAATATGACTTTTCTGCAGTGAAATAACAGCAGTGAAAAGAACAAAATTGTTATTTTCACCGGTGAAAAGAACAAATTTTCGGAATTCCTTTTTCTATTTTTAGATTATCATATCAAGATGTACTTCCCTTGTTTATATTTTTTCTATGATCACGAGTGAATAAAATCGGTATTCGATCGAATCCAACAAAGTTTCTTTTAATTTTATGCTTTTTTTACCGTTTATTTACATTATAAAAGAGTTTCCCTGGAATAATGACGTCATTTCGTCAACAAAATGACGTCATTTGAGTGTATTGAGGCACGCCACGGGAGACAGGGTCACTTTTCAGCGAAAGGGAAATTATTGTTTATTATTTTCTTGAAACAGGGGCATAAAAGAAACAGAAAATGAGTTCATGTCAGTGTAAGATCGTTTGTTATTTCACGAGTGATCATAGAAAAATAATATTTTCGAAAATATTTTTTCTATGATCAATCGTGAAATAACAAACGATCTTACACTGACATGAACAAATATCCTCTATTTGTTACATACTTGAGACAATTCCTTTGAGTCTTTGATGATCCATTTCGACAGCTTGTTTATTGCGGCGTCTGTGTCTCGGTACAAGTTTACGAGACGTGAGCGCACCAAGTGGTCACCCTTGGAGGACACGTAGAGGGCGGTGGTTCCCCGCTCTATCTGCATCGCATGTACAACAACACTGATTTCTACGCTGAACCGGATTCTGTTTTGGACATCGCGGTTTTGTTGAAAAGTCTGGAACAAAAACAATAATGGGATGATGCCTTTTTCTTCTATAAATAAAGCATTGATCGCTAATGTGTGAACAGTAACTCCTCGTTAATTAACGTTATTCCTGGAATACAACTATAATGTAGGGTAGAGTTAGATGCATTGGTATATTATTACATCAAAGTAAAGTTATAACGGTCCAGTTGCTCAAAATTTCAACGCCCATGTAATCGAATAAAATGTTACATTGTAATAGCATATTTGTTGTTAGACAGAAGTTACACCAACATTAAAACAATTCGTCTGCGACTGTTTTGTGTTCTTACTTTTTGCAACATCATACACTTAAAAAAATGCCAAAGAAGCAGACATAACTTACTTGTGTTATAATCTTATAAATGTTAAAGACAGTATTAATAGGTACAACTACATGTTTAAGTTCATATAAAGGTGTAGTGTTCATTTTAGTATGTTTATTTTAGATTATATGATCATATTTTTTAATACAAAAAAGGTTGTTTTCCTATGATGCACTGTTTAATACCGACTGCTACTGTTATTTATTTAGTTAGACATATGGAGTAACGGATAACATTAATCTTTTTTCAGAATTATAGTTTGAAAGTTTAGGGAAAATATAGTTATACGATGTCAATCGAAACTGTGGAAATACAACACCAATATATAATATTATAGACCTGATAAAAACTGGTTTAATGTGATTGTCAGGAAAATCGAAATTTAAGAACATATTAATCATTCTCTATAAGTATGAACAAACACTTCTTACTGTTAAAGAGCATTGTCTAATGATTTTGATCTTTAGTGTTATCATAAGTGTCATTTTAAGCGAGCTAGACGGAAGTGATAAGGCGATCATCCACTAGTGTTTCCCACTCGTTCATCGCCTTGTATGAAACAACATATCGATCCAGCCGAGAACTCAAACGGTTTGTTTTGACGAGCATGATAAATCTTATCTTTATCCAATACAAAGTCTCGATATTACGAGAATGTTATAGCTATGCAATATAACTACAGTAAGTCTCTACGTACTTCCAAAGTCAAAGTTGTTTTCATCACATTAAAAATAAGCAAGAAAACGATGTTGAATTAAAACGAATTTATGTTTCTTCACTTAAATTTAATACCCACGCAACATGTCGTACTTTGATTTGATTTTTTTTTCATGACGTATGACATGTGATGTCATGTGACGCATAAAACATGTTCCAGCTGGACTCTTTAGTGTTTCGGAACGACAAGGTGTGCATATGTAGCTTTTGTTTACATAATATTATAAGACACATAACAAACTTGTCGAAGCGAACATAAATGCTATGGTGGGTTGTTTGTACTTTAGCGGTCTAAAGGCATGCGTTTCAAATTGATATATTGAAACTTCAATAGGAATAAAATTAAAACTTATACTGCCTTTAATGATTTTGATCAATTGACGTCGCGCGATCGGATGATTTTCGTCTATCGAAAATCTGCCCGGAGCCAATTATATTTTACTGGCCCATTTATTTGCATGTAAATTAATATTACATATATTGCGTATATAGTTATATAAAGTGATCAAAACAGATTGAATACCTATAAATAGAAATTGAATTAAAAAGCAATGTTGAATAGAATACGTCATTCACAAATAAATACGATATTTCAGACTAATACAATTCGTTCAACACATTCTATAGGGTCGTTATCCTACAAAAACCCATGTATTATAAAAATAAATCTACTTTTTATTTGTATTATGATTATTATAATTATTATGATTATTATGATTATTATGATTATTATGATTATTACGATTATGATTATTATGATTATTATTATTATTATTATTATTATTATTATTATTATTATTATTAATATTATTAATGTTTTTAGTATTATTAGTATTAGTATAACTCGTAGTAGTATTTATGTTTCAACTGTCATACATTGATTTCCTTATATATTGCACATTTGTAAACACTGTATGCATAACCATTGTCCACTTGGGCTGTTATTGGCCTTCTGGATCAGATACGAAATAAACAACAACAACTATATACAGATATTGATTAAGAGAATGTAGAATAAAGCAACACCAATATCCATACATAGTAATCATTGCATGTGAATAAAATAACGGTACGTAATTATGTAGCCTGATAATCAGTTGTAACTTTGCTCGGCTTATATTGATAATGTCTTAAGCAATATCAAAGACTGATTGCCAAGGCTCAAAATTGCATTAGCCACAATTTGGTTGAAAAGGTCGTCTTCCTGACCAAGAGTTTTTCATATGTATTGATTTGTTTTGCCAATGACCTAGCGTTGATTTAGTTTAACTATTTGTTGTTTAGTTTCTTTTGGGATACAGATTTGTCATTATTTCTTGATTATTATTCGTGTATTCCTCGATGGATTATGGAACTGGTAAAACGACGAAATGTAAATAAAAATAACTTATCCTGTTTGTCCTCCTTTATGTTAACACCTATATTTAACTCTAATGCATAATCAACATCAAACGATAATAATAAGGCTACAAACGCTATCTTACAAACAACACAACAAACACGTTTTAAATAAGGAATAATATGGTTTCGCTATACAAACTTGACCTTCATGTTTAATTTGTTAAGTAAACCGGTTAGTAACCTGTAACAATACAAAGTTAAACGATAATGTTGCTGTAACCTGTTGCATCCTTTATAAACAAAAGGTTTATGAAAATCAGGGTCCAACTAAAAGCAATCTGTTGCATGTCAAATTGACAACAATGACTCCGCTAAATATTTACACATGGAGTCCAATTAAAGGTTCATTTCAAAGGCAACCTTGGCATAATACAGGCATGTTAAAACTATTAATTAATATTGTTTGTACAAATTGTCATTTGAAAAATTGTAAATGTATAATATACAACATATAGAACTTAGAACTTAATACGTTGGTTCAGTAAAATAGTAACAGAAGGAAATATCTAAATGCACAACGTCTAACAAAATGTGAAATTAAAATAGAAAATGGTTAATAATAACAATCATTTTGTTACATTCAATGTGGACGTATACTCATGTTACAATATTCAACATTATGTAGTTTAAAAACTTATGTTAACAAAACAAAGATTTATATATTTGAAAAACGTAAACGTGGCAATAATTATCAATGGCTCATAATTTAATGAATTTAAATTATGAACATCGTTTGCTATTTGAGAATCAAGTTTAAATACAATGGAACAATGTTATATTCTGTTAATGGTCTGTCTCAAAATGGCATTTAAGGATAGCAGAGCCTACTTCACTTATGTAATAATACAAAAATACACATTGAGACTGAAATACACAGAGTGTATTGCATGAACATGTATTGTCTATGGTTAAGCAATATGGACAATATATGTCTTTAAAGAAATAGATGCATTACATTACATTTTTTTTTAATTATTTTTGGTTTTAAACGGTAAACCGAAATTAGGTCGTATGGAGCGAAGCTGGCAAATATACTTTATTGGTTTTATGTAAGAAAAACTCATCAAATATTACTTACAATTTATGTCTAATTGAGCGTTTATTATGTGTTGTCAGTTAAACCCAAAGCAACTGTAAGCACATATTGCTGGTTTAAAGCAGTTGAATCTTACTTTTCAATTATTGGAAATGGTGATTATTTAATAACCTGAATGTAAATATATCTTATTTTGGTGTCCGTATCAGTATCATATATTGCACATGGTGGTTATTTAATAATCTGAATGTACATATAACTTATCTTGGTGTTCTTATCAGTTTCGTCGTCATAATCATCATCAATCATTTGTTTCGTTATCCTCAACACCACGACCGCCTCTACCACATTCATATTTCGTCTGTCCATCATCTATCATCCATCATTATGACATGTCTTCCATCCATCATTATCATCATCAGACACATCGGAATCTATCATATAAAACATATACACGACCACTTCCGCCGCAGTCACCACTACAATCATCGCCACAATAGATGTCACTGGCATTCTCGCAACACCAGCCACCTCAAAACCATCGAAACCACTGACATAATTACCCCACTATATCAACCGCCACAACCGCCGCCGAAACCATCACCACCACTGCTACAAAAAAACCACCATGATACAAGTTATAATCATATCATTNTATATAAATATATATATATATATATCTATATATATATTAAGGACTGCCTATTTCAGTCCCTCAATATAACTAAAACAATACAATCATAATACAAAAGTACCATGTTAAAAAACATAAAAAGCAACTTGAAAACGAAACTGCACTGGGGAAATACAAAATCTAACATATACATTTCACAATTCAACAAAACCATATTTAACCACAAACTAATCAATTATTGATAACAGAGAATAATTGTGTCGTATACTTGTCTTATATGGCTATATATCTAAAAAAAACGGTCACTCAAGGGGTGAAGTTAAGGTTGCGAAATTTTGGTTTTGCAATGTTTTGACCGGTGGTTGTTTTCTATGGGTGGCTCACATGAGCACAGCGCTGTCATTGTGACGAATACCGTGCTGTCCGTCCGAGACGTGTGCGCATGTGTTCGTCAACTTGTGTTCTTCTACAAGATATCTCCTGAACCGATGGACAGAATTTGACGACACACCACTGGGAATGTAAGTGAGCTTCTTAAACTGAAATGGTTCCTGTTTGTTGTTTCTGACGGTTTTAATGTAAATGGTTTTAAAATAAAAACTTACAAAATCATCTCCTATAAAACCGCATGTCCCGGAGGTAAATATTGTGCAATGTAAAATTATACTGTGGTAGTCTGCACTGCTGTTTCTTCTATGTCCAAATTAGCCCCCTTTGGTCAAATTTATCACGGCCTTGGGGAAACTTTGTGATCTTATATTCTTATATGTATATAATGAAATAAACAATAATCTCCCATGAAACAACAAGACCCAGAAGTTGGTAATATGTCACAGGGATTAAAACTCGCCAAGCACCAGGGGTTACCAGATTTATGAAGACGTATATGGGGAAAGTCCAAGGCTTTAATATTTGGTATGTAACATCATCTAGAGGTCATCCACCAAGAGTCTTCATCATATTTACATGCACTTATAAGGGGTAACCTTTACGAGTACTCTTGTTTGAAACTGCATATACTTTCTGTATAGGTTCTCTACGAAGCTTGTTCACATTATGTCATAGGGTTCAAAAAATTACCTCACCCTGAGGGTCATTATTCGCGAATTGACTTATAATGGGAAAGTCTTTTAAAAAAATTCTACCTGAAACCGCAAAACATATTGCAATCATATTTGATACGTAGCATCATCTACAGGGTCCTCTACAACGTATGTTCAGATCATGCCCATTATATGTAAGTTGACCTTACCCTTGGATCATTATTGTTATAAATACTTTTTGCAAAATAACTTTACCTAACCACAGTTAACCCAAGTCATAGTTACTTTATTTAAAATCACATTTCGTTCCTCTACAAAGTGTGTACAAACTATGTCCATGGGGGGTTGAAAGTGGCGTCACCCCAGATGCCACATTGAAAATATCGTTTTTTATAAGTACATTTTCTTCTTAGAAATTACACGGCCCATAGGTGGAACATTTATATGTAACATTACAAAGTGGTCCGCTTCTACGTTTATTAAAAAAAGTATCAGCTCGTGATGTATAACAGTAAAGCGATACGATTTTTACATACAGATAGACTGTACATTGTACTAAATATGGTCTTTAAATGCAGCAAATCAATCAATGCTAACATAGGACATTGTCTGTCTTGGCAGAGCATGCCCAACTCATGTAAGTTATTAAGATTGTCACGAGCATAGAATTGTACAATGCACAAAGTAGACAATAGTAAGGTAACACAAGACAAACGGGCGACAAGTAAACGGATAATACACGAAATAGTGTTGCGCAACACTTTTGACGTAGGGAAGGGTTTACTTTGCGAGAACCCACATGGATGAATAACTACCGTATCATTCCTAAAATAATTATTGAAAAAGAAAATGTTCATCTTACATAAAAAGAAATACAGTTTGAATTCAAGTTAATAAAAAGAAATACCTGTACGTCACTTGCCACTTTCATAGCGTCGCGGACTATGAGTATTATGCCAGGAAGTATGGCCAACATGGTCAGTTTAAACAGCTTACAACGGCGCTCCCTCAGCGACCCGTTGCGGCCGCAAAGCGTCGGATCCACTTCCGGTTCAGTGAGTCTGTATAAACGTCCAGTTCTGCGCGTGGTCTCCAATGAAAAGCCGGTTGTATCGTGGGCGACATCGGTTGGATGTGTATTTACGTAGTTACTCATTTTCATAAATAACGTACATATATAATTATATATATGTATAGTTAGGTTTGCTTATTAACTACCAATGCATCTTTGAATACATATATTCATATTTAACTTGTACGTGTAAACTATAACACTTTATATTTGCTATTAAAGACGAATACTACAGGAAGAACACAAGAAACACAAATTCAGGTACATATGGTCATCTTTTCAATTTTTTTATCTTATAATATATTTAATAGAAAATAGAAAACACAGTGAATCTAAATGATATTATTTCCATTCATTGTATTTTTTTCAGTTTAAATATGCCCAGGTCCTTCACCAGCTAACACAGGTATGATAATTTAACGTATGCACAAGCAGCGATGCAATTTACTGGAGACAAAGTGCGAACTATTGATNTATATATATATATACAACCGAAGATTAATAATACAATGGTGACTATTTTATAACAAGTGTTTATGTATTGCAAGAAATATAAGAATCAGTCAAAGAAAAGAACGGGAGGTGAGAATAAATAAGAAAATATCAGCAAAGACGGAACTGCCAACTAGGTTGCTATATTTGTTTTCATCGAATACATGGATACCCCACACTTGAATGAAACGTTCAAGTTGAAATATAGAATATCATCTAGCATGATTTATTTTGACCGGCTATATCTCCCGTAATCGTTTACCGGAGGACATATAATACCAAAACTATAGAAGTACTACTATGATAATAGTGCATCAATTGCTTACGCATGCTTTCTTAAAGTGCATTCCGTATATTGATTAATTATTCTGTGATCTAACGTACAAAACCGACACACTATTTGCGTCAAAGACGTATGTTAACTACGTGACGTATGGCAATAAAGGCAACCCCCCGCTTATCGTACGCACGATCCGGAGGCTTTGAGCGAAATTGGATTACAATACACAAAAGGATGCTTTCTCATGTCTGGCAAGTCTCACATTCTGGCAATATCGCAACGCAGCAGTTTAATATCTGCCATGTCACATAACTGAGACCAATAACAATCACGCTGTGTTTGTTATGTTTTTTTCTAATGAGGAAAGATTATATAGTAATATTTTACTGCCGTGGTAAACTATATGCACTTCCGCTATTTCTATATTCAAAACCAGAAGCACGATTATGTTAATAATGAAGCAGTTATGACGTGCTTATGATGCAAGGTCTTAACATCTCAATCAAGCGAAATTTAGCTAGAAACTGTAGTTTCTCCATTTGATCCTATGTTCCAGAAGTTGCAATAATGTTATTCTGATAAGCCCGACAGAATCAAATTGTTATCGTTCACGACTAGTAAAATTGAATTACAAAACGGTGAGATCAAAGTGTATTTGCACTTGCTTTCATTGTGAGCTTTCTGTTTAACCCGTGTTGTTTTGCGTGCCTTTAAATCAGTTTAAATCACGAATGCCGATCAAAGCTTGATAGAAGGCGTCTTATCTATTGTTTACAGGTTGTATGTACCTTCCTGTATTGCATTGGAAATGAGTCCCTTTTACTCAAGGTACATCACAAAAGCAACTTAGCGGCGCACACACTTGTGTTCAATATCTTAAAGTGTAATAATTTATTGCACTCATTCATTTTTCACTCTGGTTAACATAAAGAAATACGCATTATCTTAAAGAAGTGTTTGTTTCAATAAACCATCTCCTTCCATTGAGAAATCATAATGCAGTTTCCAGGAAGGCTTCCGGATTTCTCTGGTTAATACTATACCCGTGTTGCTGGATAACGGTTCACGTGCTGCTAAAATCGCGTTACAAGCACGCTACCTATTACCTACCTAACGCATATATCTCGCAAAATGCCAAGACACTGTACGGACAATATGTTGCTTGTTATATTGGATAGTAATTTAATGTTGGAAAAAGTAATGCCTATAGACAAAAACGACTTTATGGATTGACAACACGTTAAAGGGCGTAATAAAATGTAATTAGAAGTGCTTGTAATTTAATTTATTACATCCGAGTAAATAACAATACGACTTTTCAGTTTAATAAAATTAAGTTTAAGATATATTAACATGTTTCAAAGACATATTTGACTCTTAACCTTTCTTTATCGATAAAAATAGAAGTGTTGTGCTGATAACTCTGGCAGGAAATAAAAGCTGTCTTCAAGAAAGTATCATGGGTTAACGGCTTCAAGAATAACGATTGAGAGCGGAATATATAGTTACACCGTTTTAGAAATGATCGACTACGGAAGTTTTGGAGACATTTTCAAGATCAGCCCGAGCACAGGAGACAAGAAGATATACGCGATGAAGCAGATCGAATACCGCGGAGACTTAAGAGATGACGCCTATATCATGAGTGAACTATATTGTCTATCCCGGCTGAAGCATAGGAACATCATATCCCTGCACGGTATTGTGATTGGAGTCCATGAAATTAATATAATTATGGAGAACGCCGAAAACGAAAATCTTCAGCGCTACTTGTTGTCCCACAAAAACGTGTCACATGGACAGAAGTATGACATATTTGGTCAAGTGCAACAGGGTGTAAAGTATTGCCATTAAATGGCGATTGCACACCGCGACCTCACTCCTATGAATATTCTGCTGACAGATCATCTCGTGGTCAAGATTGCAGATTTCGGTCTCGCCGTCAAGTGCAATGTAGGTAATCAACGATTGATATAACAATGTCACAACAGTAGCATGTATTTATATGACAACACTGATCAATATATGTAATAGCATTCAATATGTTATTAAATAAAAAATGTCATAATCGAGTCGACTTACACTTAACAAAAATAGTACACGTGTTGATTATAATGTTTATACTATTTTGTGTGATGCAACAATGTGATAAAAGCTGTATTGTGTAGTTGATTATTTTGTCACTAGCTCTACTGCATTCGATTAGAGTACATTGTTGTATATTTATCCTCATGCAAATGCTAATTACTACAATAATCGTTATATAAAGACATACATTGACTAGCACCATAAAGAAACGCTCTTTTAATAGTTTTAAGCAAATTAATATATGAATTCGAATCATATGGACACCTGAAGGACCGAGCTTTAAACCAAAACAGTTCTTAAACAATACATTATGAGCATGTCCTAAATAGTTTACAATAAAAACACACACTTTAAGACACAAAGTATATAATATATGAGGTAATATGCATTGTGAATAATGTATTAATGCTACTTGAATGAAGTTAAACTACCGGTAGTATTTGGAAGTAGCACGAGAATTATGTTATTACATATTTAACTTCCAGAAATGCGTTTAACAACCTTCTTTGTTAAGATGAATAACACCTACTAAAAACATTAAAATAAAGAGGAATTAAACCATTATTAAATAGTATTAATGCCAAACAGGTTAAAAACTCACAAAACAACTATATGAAATACAATCACTAACTTGTTTTTTTTTTCATTGCCCACAATTTGTTGGTTCTTAACATTTTGATACATAATAGATTGTGCAATATACATCATATATACGTACAACAAGGTCTTTCAGCAAATGAAAATGATATTGTGTTAAATTTATTACGCTCATCACGTAAAACAACTAGTAAATGTCTGTTTACATTCATTTCACAGACGCCGGATCGCTGCTGTGTACGGATTATATCGGTAATGCCTCTTATCTCCCGCCAGAAGTACTGTCACAACATCCATTTCTTCCTAAACCAGCTGACATTTGGAGCCTCGGTATCCTTCTTATCTTCACTATCTGCCTCGAGGTTCCATTCACAGGATTCAAAGATGACATTCTCACTCAACAAATGAAAGAGTCGTGGGTAAACTTTCTGGAAATCAAATCGCAAGCGCGTGACTGCAGATTTCCAAAAGAAGCCGTTTGTTTGCTTAGAGACTGCCTAAGAATTAATGCGACAGAAAGAATTAGCATTGATGAAATGTAATGCAGATGGGAAAAAATCAAGGCTACTGCGTTATAAAAATTGTGTATATTGTTTCATCGGTATGCACAATGTTCGTCTGTGATAGCTATCCTAGTCATACACATTTATTTAAAATGCTATACCATTAAGGAATTATTATGTTGATAACATTCACACAGATATGGTATTATTTGGTTACACAATTGCTAATTTGGTGTCACACATCTGATTTTGATTGATTTACGCTGTATGATCATGCATATATTCATCCGTGTGGAATTTATTACGTGTAAGGGTCGCATAAAAAAAACACTATGCTATTGAATGAATTGTTTTCATTAGCATAAGGTGTATATTCATTATTTTATTTCTTTCTCATTTGCTTGCTGTGATTGTATGTTTGCCTATCTGCGAGAAGTCCCTTTAATATCAACTACCAGAACATGAATATCAACATGTAAGCCTGTGGTATACATTTTCCGCGTAAAATACCCAATTATGTGAAACTCAGTTCATGCGATTAACAGTTATAATCCAACAGACGGAATAGGAAACACAGTATCTTCTATATGCTTTTCATCAACGTTCATATTAATTATGGGAAAATTCGTTCAAGCGTTGCCGATGACAGCTCGTATCATCATATTCACTGTAATTAGCGGTTACCTGCGTGTACAACTTGACATTATACTGGATTCTGCTTGCTGGAAAGTGCAAAACACGCAGCTAGCTCAACAAGTTTGCACTTCTGCAATGATCCTGATCACATATAGATTACTCGTGTATTGTTTTATATAGTATTAATACACTTATTATACTGTTTGCTTATTTACATTTTATTTACAATTACGTGGAGGGTGGTGTTATACAATTATAATTATGTGTTTCAATGTGTACCATTGACACATACTTTAGTCTGGAGATTGTATTACCAAGCGATAATATATGCAGAGAATGACCTTCTTAAATCATTTTTGATAGGTTGATTCTTCAATTATTCATGTAAATTAGTGTGATAGGCTTTTTTATTCAGGTTATGTTTCATTTTGCATTCGTTTCATTACAAAACTTCCTACACTGTTCTACACAATTGGATAGTCCGCGAAATTTACCAACATGTTATAAGTAATGAATTTTTCGATGAATGCCAAGTTTCTAAACTGTATGCTTCATGACCAAGCCACATTCTTTTTTTACGATTTGAAAAATGAAGTGGTCAATGTGGAATTTTAGGCGAAATGAGTTTGCGTTGTTTTAGCATTTGTGTTAACCACGTTTAAGAAAAAGTATAGATGACCCTCCATTTACATTATCGTAATAATGACCATTATATAATAAAGAAATCTAACAAATCAGCTGAACAGTCGGTGTGTTTTGTTATTTGAATATACTGTCTGTTAGTAAACAATACGCATTCGTCTTTTAGTAAAAATGGAACAACTTCAAGCCGACAAACATTCTTAAATCAAAAGGCTGATATTGATGAACTCCACCGAAGGCAGCCAGAATTACACACGGAGGCCCTCGATGACCTTCGATTTAAGCTTAGTACAGAGTCAATTATATACCCAACTGATTGTGTTGCTGGTGTCTAGGCGTTCATTATTCTTCCACTTTTTAAGATCATAAAGGTTGGACAGGTATAACCATAATTACTGTTCTAACACAAATGTATGTCATACTCGTTTGTACCATAAATGAAGAGTTGTTTTCGTTCATAGCATAAGTTTGCATGCGTCCAAATACATTTTAAGCATCGTGTTGCACAGAACATTCAAATCAAACAGACCGTTTGCTTTAGTACATACCTTTCTGAATTTGGTAATGAAGCGTCAGTGAAAATGTGTTATAAATAAAGTCAGTTGTTGCCATGCAAATAGGACGGGTAATGGTTTTATTTCAGAATACACGAGGCTTTAATCCCATGAGTATACATAGATTTAATACACAAAGTTGTAATGTATTGCACTCCATTTTCATATATGAAAGCCTATAGTTGTCAAAATCCTTGGCCTAGCGCATTGACATTCTGCATACATGAGTGGTTCCGTTCACATCTACTCGTTGTAATCATGCTTCCCTTCGACGATCGCAGAAATAAAACGAGACGGATGGACCAATACGATTTATATGATCCACTGAACAATTTTAACGGGAATGTGTTTCTTTAAAGCTACGACGCATGCAATGTACGCATTGTTTAGTTGTTTCAATATCATATTGCTCCCTTAACATCAATGATTCGGAATTTTGGCAACCGCTTGTTCCGCCCATCCTTTTATATGTCCGTCACATTTTCTTTGCTGTATCAGACCAAACTTGCCATAATTGTGCGCCATTTCACGTTGAGCTTCAATAAATGTGCCGTGAGACTAACAACGTAGGCTTCGCTTTAACACTTTGCATGATGGGAAATTTGTCGTCTGCTAAATTGTCGTCTGCTGAATTTCTAAAAATTAGCATTTTTTTCAATTATTTTCAAAGAATACTATCAGAATAGCAAACAGTTTGGATCCTGATGAGACGCCACGTTCTGCGGCGTCTCATCTGGATCCAAACTGTTTGCAAAGGCCTTCAAAATTCGGTTCCAGCACTGAAAGAGTTAATGTTTTTCCTAGGTATATGATATAATACAGATTTCTTAACGACACATTAAGTGCAATACAATTATCGTCCTATGATTGCGAATAAATCAGACGAACAGTATGTTGCAATTAAGTTAAGCATGTCATTTACATATCGACATGTGGTTGAATAAATGCGAAGATTTAAATACACTACGTTTCATCGGAATATATGTCAAGATTGTCTAGATTTACAAGATCTAGGAAATAGCATTATTTATATTTTATTTAAATGAAAATTCATAGGAAATTGTGTAATTGGAACTTTGTATGCCGGGCTGATGCCTTTTTGGTGTTCCGTGCGCAGCAACACGTATCACTTTATACCAATTTGCTTCAATCGAAATCGTCATCTCAATCGTATGTCGGCTAAGAGAAATTAATTATTGAACAATTAATCATTATTTGTTTGAAACGGCCCATTTATCTCCGAGGACTAATCAACAGTGATTATGATTTATTATATTTTGAAAACTTTGAAAACTATTACAATGGAGTTTGCGGAAAGTTGCATTTTATTAGTCGACGGTCATACGATACTCAATGTTAACGACTGCGTAATCGATATGTTTAGAGGTCTTTGGGATGTATGTGGCCTAATATATTGGGTGTATTTGTGTCTGCTGACGTTGTTACATTAAACGGAATGACACTTAATCGATATACAGGACGTTCTGGGTTCACACATATATAAATTGTTCTTTATCGGTATGCTAAGCGATGATTTATTGGGTATTATCTATTTTAACGTGCATGCCCTTTGAACAAGCAACAACTTCAATACAAAGCAACAATTGCACGTCATTTTCGTGTGAAGTTTATTAAGTTGCTCAATGTAATTTTAGTACAAAGCACAACATCCTTATTATGTCATCATAAACACCATATGCTATATGGAATGGAAGATCAAAACATGTAAGAAGAGTTCAAATTGATAGCCAAATATTTGTTAAAATATGTTCATGAATAGTTTCCACCATTGTAAAACAATGTCTTATCAGAGGCTGCTTTGTTGTATGATTCGTGTCCAAACAAAGTATTAATCCCACCAGTTATATCCGTTATACCATCCGTTATCCCATCCGTTATCCAATCCGTTATTCCTGTCGTCGCCCCAACCATAGTAGCGGAATCCTGGGTAACCATTTCCTGGGAACCGACGGTAGCCGTATCGGGAATGTCCTTAAAATGTTAAAGTAACCAATGATTTGAACACATGCTTCAGTGCGAAATCTATGCGTAAACAACGTTGCTTATGGAATATTAAGAGAAAAAAAACACGTTATGCCATTTTCCTGGTCCATAAAATGGGGTGGCGGCGACCATTGCTACCATGACAAATAACATCAGAATGGTTGTGAGCTTCATCTTGCTACATAAACATAAAATTCAATATTAAAAGGGTAACCTTTAATTATTTTCTAAGTTGATAGAAGTATGAGTATAAAGCATTTCTAATTAGCAATAAACTGAGCATATGGACAATATTAGTAAAATCACATGACACTAAATTAGTTACAATACAATAGTTATTCTTTAACGCGTATTGATAAGCTGTAGTGATTATTGTTGTTAGTATCATACAGTAAAAGTTTTCGCAGCGGGCAAACGGGCGGTCAGCAAAAGTTTCATTTAGTTTAAAAACCTTTCCACATTTAAAAATACGATATAAAGTCATTTATCTTGATATGTACGAAAGTTCGAGATATTTTACACATGGCAACAGGCTGGAAAAAAACACAAGAAAATTAAAGTATTAATAAGCAACGATTGCAAGTAGTATTTCAATAAAAGAGACAAACCTCTGATAAGGCCGTTTTTGGTGTCAAGTACGTTATGTTACGATGCACGTTATTTATACATCACGTTATGTAAATTATATAAACAGCACATTCATTACCGTTGTTAAAATGCATCTTCACTGGAGAACGCAATAAATGTTTCAATTATATTACCAATAATATCACGGATAAGTCATCATAAAAGTTATTAGAGTTATGTAAACAATGCGGTAATGCTACAAAATTATTTAATGTATGAACAAGGACATACTTCTGACATTTACCCAAACAATAGGCCGATTGAAACATATGATTTATGTTAAATAACAGACGTAGTTTGTGTCTATTAAAATGCTAATACACGAGCTGATATTCTACATCAATGAGGAAAAAGAACAGAATCATGTAATTCCATCTCCCTTCAACATACGCCCAAAATAAACTATTATTGATAGCCAGTGTATATTGTTCGAGGATGATAATGACAATTTGTCAAGGTTCAAAGTTCTTCCTTTCGTCGTATGATTTATTGTCATCGCATCAGAACTACGTTACTATGTTTAGTCGTCGATAAATAACGATATTAGCAATTCGATAAAAAGGCCATTTCAATTCGAGTAGACAATTTTTACAGTTCAACCGATCAGAATATCTGACTTTTTACCAAAGCAAAATATAGCTTTTTAAAATCTAAAGATACTTACCGTAATTATAGCTAGAATACCGTATTCTTCTACACAAATATATAACATTTCAAAGGCCTAAAGCCTTAATGGACACTATTTATTTATTATATTTCATTTCAAATATTCGTTTTGCAAAATGCTTCCGGCAAAAAAGGAAATTAAAATATCATCATCTGAAATAAATCTTTATCATAATAAATACATGTATCCATACTGATTGACGTTGTGCAGTTAAAATGATTTTACATTTGAATTCAAATAAATGAAAAGAAACATTTATTTACGTTTTATTGCATCATTATTCCTCATCATATTTTGGAACGATATATATTTAAGTTTCATTAAGGAAAAATTGATTAATAACATCTAATTGTTTAGGTCAGATGCGAACTATGGAATGTTAAGTACATGTATTGTTGGCAGATAACCTCACATGGCTGATATCAGCAGTGAAGAGATACAACATGTTTACTTCATATTGTTTTTAATGTTTTGATACATGTAACTTATCACCTAGAAGTATTTAACACAACGATTTTAAATTAATAACGATTTCATATATTTTTTTATACAAACTATTGTTTGAATCGTATTTTCTTCAATTTTGTATTGACTTTATTAGTGTTGATGACAAATAGCTTACTCGCGATCTCCGTTGTAATGTCGAATTCAGAAAATCGACGGCCATTTTAAATAAATCTCTGGTTTACGAATCAATATTCAATCATAGTTGTACATAAATCGGACATATATCAAATACTGGAGAAGCTTGCTAACTTAATGTTCAATAATACATTACAAGTAAATCGAAAAGAATATCCGTGTGATCGACACATATACGTCAGCAGACGTTTAGGATAGACCCCGATTAGAAGCGGTAAGTGGAGATAATACCCGAGCACTAGACAAGGATGAGCTCGACGCCATTTACCTGGAACTCGCGAACTCTTTTATCATACATTGTACGCAGGGATTGTTTCGTATATTTGTACTCAGTTTTGTTTTTATCTTGCACTGTTTACGCGAGTTTTAATTAGACCATAATAGTATACGTATTAAGGTAGCTTCAATCGATTTAATCCATCCAGTGCGGTAACTAATTTATATTTTATAATAACATTGCGTCAGTCGCCGGATAGGTAGTAAAGAAACAAAACGCCTCTTAAAGATTTGACACTATTTAATACATAAATACTATACGTGTGAAGCGTTTTAAGACGCATGCATTCTGTATGAAATTGAATGATATTGTTTAATATAGCCCTTGCATTTAATGAGGAAAATAATAACAATTTGTCAGAAAGCTTCAAGGTTTGCTGCAAAACACATTTCTTAGATCAGGCCATTATTGATAGGACATTATCGTTGATACAACACTTTTGGTTTTGATGATAAGTATTGTTGAAACAATTTTTCCTTACGACTTATGCTTTAGTGTCATCGCATCAGAACTTCGTTTCTTTGTATACTGGTCGATGGACAACGGTATTAGCATTTCGATGATAAGGCCATTTCAATTTAAGTAGATATTTATAGACTTTAAACGGTTCAGAATATCTTACCTTTTTCCAAGCAAAATATAGCTTCCTTCAATTCTCAAAATATTTGCCGAACCGAAATTATTGCTAGAATAACGTATTTTTCCTTACATACGATATAATTTGATGTATTTTCAATATGGTTTATTGTATATTTGGCTAATGAAATACATTCTTAAAATAAAAATGCATACAAACCCCTCTTATGTATTTATATCGTATGGCCTTTGTTCACGACGTTAAACAATTTCACAACCACAACTTCATTGTAGCTAAGTACCTTTTCAAAAAATGGTTATAACAAGAATGAATTTAAGTGGTAAATAACTAGGACGCTAAAGACGAAACTAGCCAGTGTCCGCACATTATTTTTAAGGTACTTAAATTAAACTGATTATGTTATAAAAATGAAACAATTACCAATGAGCCTTGTAGTTATCATATGTTGCACGACGAATATCTATGTTCATGAACACAAAGTAAATACAACAATTTATACATATTTTAAACGTGTATATAAACTAAATAACGGTTTAATCTGCTTTGGACTGAATTCCATTATCTGTTTGTTGCATGTTTACCCAAGATAACAATATCTGCGTTGTTCCCCATATGTTAACACATACTATTGATACTATAAGAAGCACTCTATAGTTTATATTATGACTCAATAAGCACATATTAAAGTGTTATACAAATATAATTAATGAAATATATAATAACGCGTGAGTTGTGGATGTTTTGTTGTTAAGCAACAGTAATCAACGATATTGAGTTCTGATGAGTAGTAATATAATCGCGAAGACAAAATACGATTTGTTTAAAGTTCAGGCAGAAATGAAAATTCAAAACATGTTAAGATTATATGGCAATTATATTGGAAATACACTTTTTTTACATCACCGATTTTGAGTAGTGTAAATGTCCCTTGACTAAACGAATCGATAACGAAGCTGATGCTTTGAAAGCTATGATTGCCTATATAGGCAATATAATGTGCAGCGCATGCGTAATACAATGTTGCTTTCTTTGTCGTAAACGGGTCACACATGTATTGACTTGATTGTATAATTTGTCGTTTTTCCGATTATTTTTTATAATGCAAAATACATGTGTATTTTAGCGATCATAAGACAGCCACTATCTAAAACTTAACGAGGATTGACAGCATAGTCTTGCTACATCTACACCAAATTTAACTGGACTTTCCTTTAAGTAGGAAATGCATTTAGTTTTATTTGAAAGTAAGGTATTTTCAAACGATGGATTTGATCTTTGTTTGTTTACGCATGAAGCTCGTTGGAATAACTTTATCACGTTTCTGAGAACAAAGTTATATAAACCTTATTGCACTTAAATTAATAAATACAATTCGACAAAAGTGGTCAGTTTTGAATTTGCATAAAGTATGCTGACCAAAGAACAATATACTGGTAAGATGTTATAGATCGACAAACAAGTACAAAGTATTGTTGTAAATATTACATTTCAAATCAGTCTATTATTGCAAAGCACACATACTTGATGTAAGCATACATCGAACATAAGTACGGTATTACAAGAACAAAAGAACCTTCAGTTAAGATATTTTAAACTTGACATTTCCGCATTCAAAAGTAATTTAGAGTTTTCCTTATGTCTGTACCAATTTGAGTAGTTTTCTTGTCATTCCAAAAATAACGCTTGGTATTTCTCGGGCAGTATAATTAGAACACATACAACTATAACTAAAATTTTAAACAAAACATTTTTTTTATATTTTTAAATAACCTGTTCATCACTTGCAACCTTCACTTTTTTGCGGATAATGGATGATAATAATGCCGGACAGAATTGCGAACGTAGTCAGTATAAACAGCTTCCGGCACCGCTCCCTCTATTCTATATATATTATATATATAGTATGTATATCTATTATTAAAAACGTATAATTACGTCAAATTGTGATAAACAGATTTACGGATTCCGTCCGGATAATAAATACATCGGACATAGCTCATCTAGTGCTAAATATTTTTGAAACAGTTATATCTTGGTTATGTTATAAATTTTTATTTTATTGCTGTGATAAAACATGTTACTATTTAAGAAAGTCTTAGATTAAACGATTGATAACATTTTGATGTTTATGACTTATTACAACCGTGTTTATTTTTGTCGTCTAGCATCGATCCTATACGTCGCCATGACTTGCGAAGGCATGTGGCGACAAAGCGTATGCAAGCTTGTGACATTATGCATGCAGGCTTCTACTTAATAATGGTATCTTATCGTAATTAGAGTTATCAAACTATGTTGTTTATATGACAAGGCTAAATCAAGTTGTAATGTTTGATTTTTTATATAAATTCGCATATTACGTTAATTAAACATCGGTTATAATATGTACACAGTGATGTTTAACAATAATTAAGTTCAATAAATAACTATGTATATTTTCTTGTATATGATTCAAGTGACTAACTAAATCAACATTCGGTTATAATGTTTACACAACGATGTCCAACAATGATACATTTCAATATTTTTCAACGAAAAGGATTTGTATTTGGTGGCAAAAAACGTTATATACAAACGGCAACTTATTCTTAATTCATACTTTCCTATATTGAACTCGTTTTTGAGATACGGCTGAAACTGCCACATAAGCTTTAACACGTACACAGGTCTTTGGCTCGATTAATATAATATTGTATTTGAACTATATGTTATCTTGCTGCTTGAAAACTATTATTTATCAAATCACATTATTTTGTAACTAAATACTTGGAGTGAACGTGTTTGTTGTAATCATGTTTTGTTCACATTAAATTTGTGTCCATCAGTGGTATCTGATGTAAAGTATTGCGCACAATATGTTCTATTTTTGATAATCGATGTAAATTTATGGTGTCTTGTTTTGGCAGTGCAATAACGCCGATGCAACTGGTGAACTTGTTGAACACACTCTACATGACAATTGATACACGGCTGGAAGATTTCGACGTCTATAAAGTTGAGACAATTGGTAAGTAACATTGAATGTAGGGACTGATGAAATCCAATGTTTATTTAAAAATCATAAGTTGGTTACGCGTGCCGATTTCATTACTACCTAAACAAGATCACAGTGTAGCGACCGTCTAGATCGACAGTCATGTAAAGTAAAAATGAAATAAACTAGGTTGCTTAATTTTTATTTTGTAACATTTATTTTGAACCGCTTTGACACAATTCAAAGGCACTTAGTTGATACAGTTGATAACCTTACGACAATTCGCAAGGAATCTAACCAATTTTCCATTTACTTCTAGGAGACGGTTACATGGTAGCGTCCGGATTACCCAACCGAAACGGCGAACAACACGTGGCAGAGATTGCTAAATTGTCGCTTGATTTACTCACAACCATAGAGACTTTGCATATGCCACATGTACAAAATGAGAAAATTAGTTTACGATTGGGTTTTAACACTGGTGCGTGAGTAATGGTCACAAATAAAGCTATATCAAATATCATCGATAATTTATAGTTTCAGATACAAATGAAACACAAATGAGCGCATAATTAGCACAGTTAGGGAGTCAATAAGTATTACTATGTATACATGTGATAGGCATTTAACTAAAACATACGTACACATTAACAAATAAACATATATGCTCGTTTCATCTCAATAGCTATATGTAATTAATGAACTCACTGATACAATTATCGTGATTCCAATTATTAACTTATCAAATTAGTTGATCGCTTCAATTCGTCCCTCATTTTGCTCTCCCAGTTACAATCTCACACACTCGCAACAATCATCAACACACACACACACACACACACACACACACACACACACACACACACATCCACACGAACATTGAGCGTTCGTTGATGTTGCAGCTTGAGATGTATCAACCAAGGATAAACGTACATCATTTTGACTATGATGTGTTCAACTCAAACCAGCCAACTAAGTATATGTAATCAAACTTAAATATTCAACTAACTTAGTCAACATCATTTTCCAACTGACTTGCAGGGCCAGTGGTAGCGGGCGTGGTTGGGTTCAAGATGCCGCGCTATTGCATCTTCGGTGACACGGTGAATACCGCATCGAGAATGGCCTCCAAGGGACTGCGTAAGTACTAACATCGCCTGTTTTTCAGAACAAACAAACAACAACTTCATGAGAAAGAGGCGTAGTTTTGTTTTGTTTAACACACTTTAGGAGGCTTTACTTTACATTTTCTCACACAGAGGGTTATTTCCATATTGCATCACATTTTAAAGGAGAGCGTAATTTCATAGTGTCTTACAGGTTAAAACAGGGCGTAATGTCACAGTGTAAGACTTTTAAGAGGTGGGCGTAATTCCTTATTGTGTCACACGTACGAGGATGGCGTTATTTCATAATGTCTCACATGTAAAAGGAGGGCGTAATTTCATATAGTGTAACACGTAAGAGGAAGTCGTGATTTCATATTGTCTCAATCGTTACAAAAGGGCGTACTATCATATAAGAGGATGCCGTTAATTTATATCGTCTCGCACGTAAGAGAAGGGCGTTATTTCGAATTAAATAGTTAAATATTGTGTAAAAAGTGAAAGTTTGAAGTAATTTCACATATTGTTTGTTCTATTGTCTCACACATAATTGTTTTTTTTTATTTCAAAATCTGGTAGTTCCCTTCAATGTTCGTGTTTATAAATGTTTTTTACATCGGATACCAGAATAACATTCATATTGAATTCAATTAAAAAATATATATATTGTGTAAAATAACACACACACACACA
>VMBQ01001063.1:20726-161856 GCA_007657795.1 Dreissena rostriformis | reverse complement strand
TATATATATATATGTCTGTAGCATCGCGAATACAGATGACAGAGTCGTCAGCTGCTATGCTGACAACTATCGGAGGGTTCATCATACCTGAAAGAGGCACAATTGAAGTAACGGTAAGTAGTGTTTTTTTCTGAGAAATAGAAAGAAATGCAACTAGCATTTAGACAAACGCTTCATTGTCGAAGTCAGAGCAAGTTTTTATTTTAAATTGAAAAATTCAATTTTGATCAATTTTGAAAACGACAATAAACGTTATTATGTAAATCACCATATTATAATGTCGCCTAAGCGACTAGTTTATATTTCAACACCGATCGAACATAATTAATTGTTTATACGCAGCTTCTTGATTGGACATTTAAGACTGCCTACGTATTATAATTAATAAACTGCAAATGAAACCTTATAAACGTAAACGTGTATAATATGTCAATTTGTCACTCAAGTATATTCGAATGTTGATAGCCTACATGTGTCGCTCATGTTTGCACAGTATTTGTGTGTGTTTTTTTTAATATTTTATCTTCAAGTTAACTTGACCGACTTAGATCCAACACTGGTTTGACATTTTTAGGGTGTACAAATTACTTTATAACCATATTTGCATACACAGCTATTTCGTCTACGAGACTTGTATGGTTTGAAGTAACATAATACTATATATAAATCTATGAATAACGTTTGCTACCCGGTCACACGTTTTTGAAATATTTTATTTAAAAAAGGATATCAAAAACAAAATAAAAATCACGAACTATGATTTAAACCATACTAGAATATTAGACAAAACGGTTTTATACGAGACTGTTCATTTCTTCCAATTAAATAAAATGTTTAAGCAAAGTGTTTTCCATCCCCTAGTAAACCAGTCCAGTTAATCTTTATTATATGCAGGGAAAAGGCACCATGAGGACATTTTGGCTTGATGGCGTCTCTTCTCAACCAGTCGCCAACGGAACCACTTCTGCGCGCCCGAGCGTGGAAAAGATACCGCCGGTTTCTCCAATTATTACTTTGATTTAAGTTAAAGAACATCCCAGCTACTCAAACGGGCTAATACTGAAGTACTGAAATAGCAACGGAAAAGCAATATGCGTGTATGTTTATTTTGTTGTTTATGCATTAAGGCTTGAGGGTTTCAGTCATATGTCTTACATATCGGTTTTAAACACTGTTACCAACATGATTCATACACATGTGAGGTATGCTGACAAATTCGTGATTGATTTCAGTTAGGACACTTCTATTGGTCAGCCGACCTTGGAATGGTGTGGTTCTAATCGTTCCATTTATGTATATACTTTGATGTCACGTGACATCAAATTCGCGGAATCATAGGTGCGCTATTTTTATTGAAACAGTGACAACACTAGCTAGCATTGACAACACGTATGCTTGTTTCCTTTGATTAAACATGTTGACCGTGACCCAATAATAGTTTCCGACTTTAGAAGATTACTTTTCTGATAGACGTTTATAGTGCATCGTTCAGCGCTCTTTGTAACCGCTACAACAACGCAACAATAATAATCAATAGGGTTTTCATTCCAATTTCCCTATCTCGGAAATTAAATCGGAGACGGTAAAGGCTTTAAACTCCATAGCTCTCAACTTGTTCAGAAACAGATTGTACAGCATTGATAATAAATACTGTATCAAACTCCTAAAGCATCATCATTGGAATAAGACTAAGAAGCTTTGACGTTTTCAACTCTAATTTAATATGTTCTTACTTCTTATCCAGTTGTCCTTGGAAGTTTATAATGCCTTGTTGACGCATATACGATTATGATATTCAAAGGTACGGTTAAAGTGATACGTTGGTTTGTTCTGTACATCGCATGTCTTGGTTTTATTAAAGGCTTTCCAAATATCCACTACGTAACGATTCAATAAATAATGGGCATATGCATATACTACTGCATGACAGTTCTTATTATAAGATTCAGTTTAAATAATACTTACGTATATTTCATTTAGACTTAGTTTTAAATTATCTTCATATTGAACGTCTTGACAATTCGTCTCTCTACGTCAAAGTATGAACACTTTTTGCCATTTATATCTTGAAGCAACTAATGGACACTCTTCCTAGTCTTAGTCATACCGTGCTTTTGTACCAATGGACCATTTTTTTAATTGAATGCCAACCGCATCCAATGCAACATATGAGTTTTTTAAAAAGCTTTTTGTTTGATTAGATCTTGTACTCAGCTATACCTGGCCTAGTGTGTATTAATGTGTAAAGTATCAGTTATCATGAATGTTATGAAACAGAATTTTGTTCAACAGATGAATGACCACGACTATGCTGTCCAGTTTTACACAGCAACACCAGTATTCGACTCAAAACCGGATGGAACACAGATTCAAGACATTACCGTATCACTCGAGAAGAAGTCAAAGGTAAATTAAAATTGTTTAGTCAATTGATTTGTTTAAATAACATTTGGGAATAAAACATTTATGAACATATGATTATTAATATCAATACAAATAAAATTCAATTCTTAACCAATAGGATAAAAACACATCCTACTTGTTAACCACGTTTGTGGACTTTGTTATACTGATTTTAATTATCCAAAATAATTGGTTAAGTTGTTATTCACTTGATTTTTATATTATTATTTGATCTTCATACAATTTCAGTCTAACATGATCTGCTGTGTGCCCAAATGCCACACCACTGGCTACGGATTGATAGAAGGCCATGGAAAGCCCAGCTATCATGCATTTCCAGCTGAGGATGATCCACTTCGAGCTGTTTGGTTGAATAAAATGCGAAGAGATGAAGACAGACATTTTAAGGTAAGTTGTTAGTGGTCTCATTAAAACTTTTAATGACTGGTTTAATGATATTGTATAACGAAAATTAAAACATGCAAAGAACTATATATTTTCATGTCAGACAAATAGTATCGATGTGATTTAAATAAGCACACATATTTATTTATTCTGTTGTTGGTTTCTTTTCTCCAGATAATTTGCAAAACGGTTGTCTGTTTTCTCCATTTTGAACCTGACTGTCTTGATGAATCTGGATTTGCTAAGCGGAGGTATCTAAAACCAGGAGCCATCCCTACACTATTCGACTGCTGGAAAGACAAACCACATCTGTTGAAGCCTAAAACGCCACGCCGTGAAAATGCTTAACAAAGAAAGAGAGCAAACAAAACAGATAGAAATGATGACATTGAAGAGAAGCAACAAGTGTTTGATAATGAAAATGATACAGAAATTGGTGATGAAACAGTTGAACATTCTAATGTGCAGGTAGAGCACTTTGAACTTCAAAATCATTTTTACAAGAATAATGCAAACTGTTAGAACAAAGAGCCAGAAGATTCGAAGAGGAAAATGTGCAACTGAGGACTACAATGGATGAATTGAGATGTGAAAAAGAAACTTATTTATTTTCTGTTTACAATTTTTAAACCAACGGATTTCCAATTTTATACTGGCTTTCCATCAAAAAAGGTATTTTATGCCGTTCTTCAGCTTGTGAATCCTGGCGAACATGGTGAAAACAGTATTCTGGTGCCTCAAAAACATGACGCTGCTAGGACTGATCAGCAAAAATTAAGGAAACCAAGAAAAATGTCTCCTGCCAACCAGTTTTTCCTTTTTTTGTGCCGAGTTAGGGTTGGGTTGTTTGAAAATGACCTGGTAAAGCGCTTCAACATTTTATTAGGAACAGTGAGCACAATTATTATTACTTGGGCCAATTTTCTATATCGGCGATTGGGTTCTATGAATATTTGGCCTTCACGTGAACAAGTAGACAGTTCAATGCCAAGCTCATTTCAAAAGAAATACCCCTCTACGCGAGTTATTATAGATTGCACAGAAATAAAGGTAGAAATGGCATCCTTATTGCTTCTTAAATGTCAAACTTACAGCAACTATAAAAGTTCCAACACATTGAAAGGACTGATAGGCATCGCTCCATGTGGAAGTGTCTCGTTTGTAAGCCAGTTGTATCATGGGAATATTTCCGACCGAGAAATAACATTGCGAAGTGGATGTCTGGGACAGGAGCAAGGAGACAGTGTAATGGCTGATAAAGGATTTGACATCCAAGATCTGCTGGATATAAAGTCTGTGCGGCTGAATATTGCCCCGTTCTTAGGCAAGAATGACCAGATGACCAGCGCAGAGGTTAAGTTGACACAAAGCATCGCAGCAGAGAGAATTCATGTGGAACGTGCAATTAACAAAATTAAAAATGTTCACATATTTGATCAGGTCATTCCGGTTTCTCTGTTTGGGACAATAAATCAAATTTGGACGGTTTGCTCATCGCTCACTCTTTGCCAAGACCCAATTATGTCATGTACCGGTGTTTAACATACATACCATTTATATGAACAATTGTTGTTCATGTAGGCTTATGAAATACCATTGGCTGTCCATGTATTATGTTTAATTGTTTTGGCTTTGTATACAGTTGTTGATAAATATCTTGATATAAGCATTTATTTAGTTACAGATTTATGCTTTAAAAGTACTTAAAGCTACACACCTTGAAATTAAGTACATGTTAATCAATACAAATAGATGCAATTTGAAAGTGTGCAAAATTTTCATTTAATCTATAACCTAGTTAGCAAGTAATTTATTATTTTTCAAACGGGAATTATCGCCTTTTAAACTGAAAATATGATTTTTATATTAAACGTCCATTAAGACAAACACGATTATTTTTAAGTTTTAAAGCGCAAAAAAGATGGATTTCTACCTTGTAACCACCACCAGATATATTCTAGTTGGAATAATAAAATTAAATCTATAGCCTAGTTTAATAGCAAGTTATTTATTATTTTTCAAACAGTACCGCTTTTAAAACCGAAAGTAGGATTTCTAGACCATTTAGAAAAACGCGATTATTTTAAAGTTTTAAAGCGCAAAAAAGACGGATTTCTACCTTGTAACCAGCAGATATATTCTAATTGGCATAGATAAAATATGTTTATTTATACTTACATTTACTATGTCAAATAAGGTGTGTGGCTTTAACGTAAAAATTGTATAAAAATCTGTTTCATCATGTTTGTTAACTTGTTTTGATTGTATGACTACTGAATAAATATTTTTTTAATATAAATTTTAGTTTTTGTTTGGAAATATTAGGTAAAACTAAAAAAGTCTAATGCATATTAAGACAACTCAGTACTAAAGTCCGTTTCCTGGGAAGAACCAATACTGATTCTCGATGGGGATCGAAACTGGTTGCTCCAGATTGCTAAGCAGACACCATAGCCACTATGTCACTAAGACTCTGAACCCAGGCCCCATGTCATAAACAATAAACAAGCTGTTTTTTTAGTATGACAATTTGTTATATAAAATTAAGTTATGATTTGAGTTGGCATTAAACATTTGTGCTTATTCAAAGGTGTATAACATTGTATATATATATATANTATATATCCTACAATGTACAACAGGGATCAGATGACCATTTACTCTTTCAGAATTGCATGCAGTTATGGCAAAGTTTGCATTTAAATTTAAATCAAATTTGATTGATTTATTGATTTACTCGTGTATATAGGGAATATTGATGTATGTCTGTATGTATGTGTATCTGGTTGTTCACACACCTTTTTCCCTATATATATATATATATTTATATAAAAATTTGATTGCAATTATCACAGATTTTGAATCACAATGCATTAATAGATCACATTTTTATATCACAGTCAAGGATAATCAATTAAATTTAGTTACAAATAACTGGTCAGTATATTTGGCAGAGACATGAAATAACAAGAAGTGTCAAGATGTTGATATCATGACATGATATATATAACACAGGATGACCCATGAAAGTTGTACAACTTATTTCCAATGGGGTCCTATGGTTGGTTGTCAAAGCTTCAAAGAATGGTGGCATTAATAAAAATATCATTCATTTACACTTGAGACTTAAGCCTTGAGACAAATAGTAATTAGCATAGATTAGTAACAATCACTGGTTATAATACTAACTTGTTATCACATTTAAATGTACGTACACATACTGTATTGATGACTAATATAAACAACCGGCATATATATATCAAACCAATCACATAAAACATTAATTTAAACAAATAAGACTACTAGTAAAAAGAGAATATCTTATATGCTACAGTTTTGCGTAATCCTTTGAGTAAAAACACTTTGTAAACAATGATATAAGCTTTATTACAACAGAAATAATGCAAGATAAGCACATTTGAGTAGCAGAGATTATCATAAAACAGTTTGCAGTATCACAGTATCATAAAATGAGAGATTAATGATGAAAGACAACATGTGATATCTAGAAATCACAAATTAATTTAAGGAAACAAAATATGAAAATAACAAACATTCAGATACAGGTATTGCACCAATATGAGCAGAAATCACATGATTGTATTGAATGAATACATGTGATTTGAGGCGAATCTCACAAATACTGACACTTAAACACTAAAATAACACAAAATAAAATACAATAAAAATTTAATAATTCAAAATCTAATTTAGATTATTTCAATACTCGTTTTTTCTGATTACTGGTTAAATGTATCACTTTGCTGACTAATTAAAAAATAATAAATATGGCAAATAAGCACATTTGAGTAGAAGAGATTATAAAACAGTATGCAGTATCCCAGTATCATTAAATGAGAAATTAATGATTAAAGACAACATGTGATAGCTAGAAATCAGAAATTAACATCAATAAATTTCAGAAAACAAATCTGAAAATAACAAAAACACATTCAGATACAGGTATTGCACCAAAATGAACAGAGATCATATGATAAGATTGAATAAATAAATGTGATTTGAGGTGAATCTCACAAATACTGACAATAAAATAATACAAAAATCAATAAAATAAAAATTGAATACTTTAATATCTAATTTAGAATATTTCAATACTCTATTCCTGATTACCGGTTACATGTATCACTTTGCTGACTAATTAAACAATTAATAAATATGACAAATAAGTAAAATGAAACTGAACTGCAGAAAATTACTAACAAGCAAATGCGATGACTCACAGTCTCATTGCAAGTAGTAGAGATCATATTTTAAGACAGTGTATTTTTTTCTAGACAAAAATAACAGCACTAAACAAACACAATGTACATCATTTCTTTGATAAATACAGCTAAACAACACCAGCTTAACACAATAACAAAACAGGTAACTATTCAGACCATGAATTATTTGGAGACAAGAGCTCTTTCACTACATGTGTCTTACAACAGGTAAAAAAAACTCAGTCACATAAAACTCTCTCAACTTGTTGGTCAAACATTTACAAAATGCATAATCATATAAAATCCTCTCAATGCCAAGTACTTTACTTGTGTAGACCACACAATCACAAAATTCTGCTCCGCAAATGCCCATCGGTCCCTGCACTTGCGCATAATATTCATGGATTCTTTTGAGTTTGATTTTACTATTTTCTAAATGACAGAAAAAGCCAGGATCCAAACAGGCATCTAAAGGTGTGAAATTCCTTTTTGAGTAGCTACACTTGACTTCTAACAATCCATAGCCATTTACATTGTAAACTACTCCATCTGGTGATGCAGCCAACCATGGAAATGATGGGTTCACAACACAACCCGCAGCAAAGAACTCAGTCTTTCTACCCATATTTTTCATGTATTCCAGGTACTTTTTCACCGCAACATTTTCGTTTTTCTTTCCGTACACCACAGCCGGCACATTGGAAAGGTCCTTTGAGTTATAAAGGTAGTTGTTTTACAAAATTGTCCTTATCTTTTTTTCGTTTCATTACAGCCCCAAACTTACTGGCAGTCAAACGCGTTTTTTCCTCACCTCAAACCAAAGGTGACAACCAGATTGATCCTTTGTACTTGTGAACAGGTCACAAGCTTTAGCATGTGTGAGCACAAGGCCAATATCCTGGATTCCATCTGGATTTTTTTCTCTAAGCGCCTATCATTCCATGGGAAGTCCGGTGGTGAGCCTAAACCTTGTCCAATTTTGACATCGACTGAAGGCAAATTTTCCGTAACAGAGAAGTCTCCTTCAGACACAGCAAGCTGGTAGGACAATGGAGAAACCTTTGGAACTATGAAGCCCATTTTAGTGTTTGTTGGACCAGCTGAACTGCCTGTTGTCAGACAAAATCCAAACAGAGGATTGATTCTTTTCAACACTTCATTCGCTTCCTCTGTTGATACGACTTTCTTCGCAGTGTTGACCATTGCTTCATGAAGGGAAGGCTTAATTCCAGAGCTGCTTATGCCATACTTTGGTTTTACAACCCTGTTGGGCATCACGGCCTCTGAGCGGATGCCTTCGGTGCGAGGTTTTGTCAACTTCGATGGCATTTCTGTGCAGGTTTTCTGTCTTGGAAATTCTGTGAGCTTCAGTTTCATGTGATGGTCAATAGTGTAAAGAAGCGCATACACATGGTTACATTGACCACTGACACCTGCAACACAACTGCATTTTCCAGATGTGACAGCTCCCTTCTGGTCAAGGCAGACATGTACGGTGTGGGGAAGCTCATTTTTTTTTTTCATGGAGCGGAATCACTTACATCTAACAATTGTTCAACTGTCACGTTCAGATGTCCATGTGTTGAATAAACACATAGCCTCGTTGAATAGGCTTTTCAACACCAGGTTTTGAACCTTTACCAGAACTTTTGGTCCATTCCAGAATGTTCATGTACGAAAAGTCTTTGAAGATTGGTCTGGTGCTTTGGGTCCATGTAAATTCTTCCAACTTAAGAATGACTTCCGCTGTTGACAATGTCGATTGTCCTTTACAGTTCATACAGGAAGACTTCTTCTTAGCTGCGAATGGCTGGTCCGGATAAGGATCCACAATTAGACTGTTATCCTGGTTGTTACTGCATTTCTTTACCCTGGACAAAATATAAAAAGTAAAGATATAAGCTTTGTAACAGAATGTTAAGATTTAAGGTGTTACAAAAGAACTACTCCAGAGTCGGTTTCAAATACTGTTTTTCCCCCAATAAACAACGCCACCCATGCCTTCTTTGTGACAAAAAAAAAATGTATAAAGACGTTTTTATTAAAGTGGCAACCAATTTCTAATGCAGACTTAAGACAGTAATGTCACTTATTATGTCAGGGATTTTAATTGAAGCAGAAAGCTGTGTGACACTATGCATGTTATATAAAGTACTATATGCTGTGTGGTCGAGTCAGGCCGACTAAATAGATAAAACTTATTTTTTAGAGACTGGTTGACTGGAACATAGAACATTTCTCACAACATGAATGTGCGTTTTTAATATAAAAAACAGGCTTTTTCCTGGCCATTTTGGGAAAAAAGCAATTGCAGGATTTGTGTATTTTTCGCGCCAAAAATTAACCGATTTGGGAAAAAACTAGTTTGAAATAACCCTTGACAATCATTCAAATTAGACGAAAACATCGTTTTAATCACGGTAATGTACTTTGTTAGATGTGATTTAAATATAATTGAGTTATAATAATCATAAGACACTTATTTCTTTTTTCAAATTGGGAATTTCTATTACAATTTCGGTTAGGGAATGGGTCCGTTTAACTGACCCGTAGATACACCAGGAAAAGGCCTGAAAAGGCAATATAAATTAAGTACCTCAAGCACAATTCGGCTTTTGTCTCCTTCGATGTCACAGCTTGTCCCCGGCATTTCAACCATATCCTCCACTCTGTAACTTTGCATCTTTCTGGTTGAGGTTGAGGTAAAACAGCCCCAGGGACATCCTTGGCATACAGCTTCAAACAATAAAAATTCAGGTTTTAAGCATTATTGCTATTTTTAAAAAAAATCATGTAACTTATACGACATACAATATGTATCATATTTATTTCAAACCATTTTCTGAAAACTTGAGTAAGGAATACAAAACAAATCCATATAAAATTTACACTGCTCATCTAATGTCACTGACAGCCGAACTTGTATGCATTTATGTTGGGTTTCTGTACCGAGTCAATATTTATTAGATTGTGGTTATGGTACATGACTATGTCCTGGATATATTCATGCCACCAATGTTTATGTACTCGCATATATTAATAATAAAATTAGGAGTATTTATAGTGAATTCACATTTTAAACAAAAAGCAAACCTTATGACAATCACAGTCGTGTACTCTTGTACTCTCTTTCTCTTTTACCCGATCTGATTCAGCCATGGTACTTCGTTGTTTCTGAACATAGCATTTGGGATGATTCCTAAAAATAAAACACATATAATCCGGGTTTTTGCAGCTGATTTTTAAGCAAAACATACATTTTTCACCACTTCAGTCAAAGAATGGATAGTTTAAGTTTTGAAAGTTTATAAATAAAGAGATGTTGGTGTAAAAAACATGTAAGTTAAAAGACCATTTGTCCTGATTGGTTTTCATTCACATTCTTCTTCTTTCTAGCTCTGTTTAAGAATAAAAAAGCCCTAAATCATATAATGCCTATGATAAAATCATGATTACAAATATAAACTTTCTGAAAATAACTCGAAATACGCTTTGATTTCAATATGTGGAATTTTTATAAAATATATACATTTAAGTTCCAATCCAAGTGTAATGAAAAATGTACGAACATGAAATGTGTCTTGACACCGGAGGTCTTTAAACGGAGTGTTTAATGCATTTTTTCACACTTCATCGTACTTAAAGTAAATATACAAAACGCGATAGCTTTAATATGCGTCAATGTAATAATCAAAATGAAATATGTGTGCAACTTACGCATATATATTGTGCAAAAGACGTTAATTTATTCAGCGACACAGTACAAATGTGTACCAATTCTCTTTTCTCTGACGGTTTTTTATCCCCGAATGACGTCACATCCGGCTAAGAGACACAACTCTTACACTAGTAAATACGAATAACTGAAAGGGTGTATAAGCCGGTGTGGCATTAATTAGTTGATACAAATACAACCAAATGCATTCAAATTAGAATAATCGAACATACAATCAATGTGTATGTAATGTTTCGAGAAAAGTTGGGATGAAAGTTGTCATTGAGGTAAGCGTTTCGTTTACTTTTTTTTTTCGATTACTCCTGTTAAAGCTCAAAGAGCGTCAATAATCTAATAAACCGTACAGTTTCAATTGCAATCGATATTTAAATTATCATTTTTCAATCGTGTGTGCTACTTTTATTATAATTTTTTCCCATTATTTCGTTGGCTAGTGGCTTACGTTTGTTTATAACAGTAGTCTTAGAATGATCGTGGGTCGCCGTGTTTTTCACTTGCGATCCCACATATATGAAAAGTTGGTCCATGGGCCGATATGATCATATTTGCCCGTAAGATACGAATAACGGCCTCTCGCGACGACGTCAATGTGTTACTATTTATAGTAACGATATTACTGTACGTTATCTGCAAGGTAATAGATGGCTGCCTTTAAGTTACTAAGGGTGAAAATCAAAACACTTTCAAGGTGATCAACACACTGATGACAACTCAATCTATAATATTGGTTTTCGTGTTTTATCGCAAAACGATGTTTTTAAATAATGACTTATTATGAAACTTTCTTTTAAAGAAGCCATTCGACAGCATAATACGTAGTAACACATTAACGTTCATACAAATAATAAGTATTGTTTATTGAAGTTAAACTACCAATGGATAATGAATATTTTCGGTTTTTGATCATCATAAATTGCGCTGAGATAAGTTCGTGTAAGAGTCAGCAGAGCTTGTTTTATGTTCCTATGACGTCTTGAATATAGAACGATCAGAACATTTTATGCTGTATACATTCCTCGTCTAAACAATCAATTATTGGTATGGACATACCACATTGTTCGTTTCTCTATGCACCACACTTATTGCTTATCTTTTATCATGCGTCGGACACCTGCCTTGATACTAATTTCTAGTTTGCCAACAACAAAATTAAACGAAAGTTAAATGATTCGTCTTTAGTATATAAAATAATTGTGCGCTCGACGTTAATGTGCTTGTCTCCTGCTGATGTAATTAACACAATGCTAAAGTAGTTAAGACGATCAAAAGGTGAACACAGAACAATGTAGTATTGTTGTCCTTTATAAATGCCCCAGAAATCAGACAATAACACCACACTATATGACGGATTATGACGTGCGTTGTGTTTAAGGACTCATCAAACTCCAGAAACGTTAGACGTATGGCAATGCCATAACACCCATAAGACATTTATGCGAGGCAACTGCACTATTTCTCAAAACTTTGTGAATTATAATGAATTACAGGAAATTAACCTGGAGGGTACGAGATTTAAACAACTTGTTTTACAATAAAAACAATAAACAAAACATAAGTCAATCAATTGTGGATGGTACCAAGATAATATGAGCTCGTCTAAGGCGCTCAAATTTTGTTTATTCACGTCTGCCTTGGTAATATTAGGTTCTCATTTACTGGCAATATTGACGTTTCATTCCATGTTTCTGATCAGTATTAATTGTTTATCAATGGCTTGCAGTGCCGTGTTACTGCATCAAGGTGTGTTATATGTAAGTTGAAGATTGCCTTCTGATCGAAATACTGATGTAATAATAGCTAGCGCCATTTTCTTTCGATTGCAACTCGCAATTTCATGACCATTGTTAATGTTAATTACATATGTTCCAACAATAAGTGATTACAGAAGTTTTACAATTCAAACAATTGATTTGTTTTCCTTATTTTGTGGTGAAATCCAAAAATAATTATGTCTTCAGATCCATCTGTGGAATAATGAATTTCTTAATGATGACTGCATTTTAACTAACATAGAGACATGCTTTTAATGCTAAGGATATCTTTTTTTATGACGACTCTGATAACAAACAATCCGGACAAATTTGATGCGACATGTTCTCAATCTACAAGTGTTCACGTTAAAAAGCTGATATACTCTATGAGAGACTGACACACTGTCAAACTAGTATTAAAGGTTTTACTCAGAAATGTTAGATAATATCGTTTTATTCAGAAAGCATTATGTTGATAGGAATAATAAAAATCGTTTTTTAAGTTTATTACCTTTTGTGTTATTAGTGTTGAACAAACATAGAATGCTCACGAACTAAATAACAATGCGATGTTCCCTGGATAATACTATGTTGTTTGTCAATCAATCATAATTACTACTTTTTAAATTAAAGTATATCTTCGTTAGTGTTCAGTTTGAAAGAACATGTGCAGATTATATATTAGTCAAACAAACTATTGATCGTTCAGAATATGTCAGTAACTTAGACATCTGTATCCTTCGAGCAACTGTTGATTAATAGTGTATAGTAATACAGGCACTGACTCTTGAAAGATATATATTATGTTCATGCTCACGAAATCTCGCTTGTTAATATATGTACTGATTATTTGTTACAATAATACGAAAGTTGACTAGTTACCAATCTGAGGTTGGATCCATTTAATGGTATTACGCAATCATATCACTTTCATTATATGTTTCTCCACAAGCGTCAGATTTATTTGAAAAGGAACGAACGATGATAAAAGCACCGGTAATATTCTCTTTATCAGTTCTACATAAAAAATAGGTTCTGGAAATAGCACGCAGAAATCGGTTGAATTAGGATAATCTGTATCAGAATATCTTTGTTACAGGTAAAATAGTTATAGGTACACATCAACACTAACGGCAAAGTGTAGATCAAGTTCTCCTGTTTATACAGTGCTTTAATCAATGGTACTAAGAAGTTGCGAATCGGTATATAACTGATTGAATAATAACAAGAAGCATTCTAAACAGGTAATATAAACCAGCACAAAATGCTTTAGACATATTTCATCGTCATTTAACAGACATAAGCTATTGTATTATGGTATATTAATACACGACAAGCGATCGTAAGAAAGTAATGATCATAATGAAAAGTGTTATATTTGATCATGCTAAGTGCAGGATCGTAGATTGCTATTAATATACAAAGTAAATACCATGATGTTTTTGATAAAGCGAGCTCACAAAATGACGACTACTTAGCATTGTATACTAACTAAGCAATGAATCATGGAATAACATCGGGTACTTCTGGAAGTTGAATAAGTAAGTGAATTAGCCAACAAATAAATTTAGAAATGCTAGTTAACATCGTAAAGAGTCGCACAAAACATTTGCACCATTTCGCGAAATAGAACACTTTTTGAGTACAACAATCTACAAACTCATCCGCACTGTAAGGAGAATTCGGTATGACCCCCTTTTCGTTAGCCCTATGTAAAAGGACCTCAGAACTAAATAGTTTAAACCTTATTACTATCACTGTCTAACCATAAATAAATTTGAAATGCTTCTAAAATAAATAAGTAGTTCCAGCTTATATACTATTGACAAATTTATATACTTTGTGATTAAATAAACAACACCGTTATAGTATGCGCTGGCTAATATTATACAATCGTGAAATGCAATAATTTTCTTATTTAATGTGTCATTCTATTTGCAATGCCTTTTCATTATAATATATATATATATATTTAAATATATGTGTATCCGGGGAAATACGGAATATACGATTTATTCATACACACAATACTATTCTTATCCCATGGCGATGCAAACATGAATATGGTGCAAAACAATATATGTTATGCATGCTTCCTTTGTGTTTGAACTATTTTCTAACTGCTTCAACATTCCCGTACTTAAGACACTAGCATTTTACAACCTTACAATATCGGTATATATATATTTATACATATATATATAGGGAGAAAGGTGTGTGAACAACCAGATACACAGACATACAGACAGACATACATAGTCCCATTTGAGACTACGGCGTGTGCGCCTACCTACGGTGCAGAACGAGGCATACATACTATGAAATCCCCATCCCCAAAAAAGGATGGTTCATTCACAGTTATATACCCCGTACTTACACCGCAACACATCTCGACGTGGGAACAATGTTTTACATACACAGAATGGACAACTTTACATACATAAACACTTATTCACAAACATGAAACCATAGTTGTATCAGGGCAGGATCCGATAAGGATTCTAAACTACCCTCACACTATGTTAGAAACACCGTGGAAATCCGTTGGATCTAGAAGATACAGTGAAATTATACATATTTTTGTTTATTAACAGGGAGATAATTTTATTTCACAACAACGTTATTTCCTATTTCCGGGATCTATTAATAGATACTCGTTCACNAGAGAGAGAGAGAGAGAGAGAGAGAGAGAGAGAGAGAGAGAGAGAGAGAGAGAGAGAGAGAGAGAGAGAGAGAGAGAGAGAGAGAGAGAGAGAGAGAGAGAGAGAGAGAGAGAGAGAGAGAGAGAGAGAGAGAGAGAGAGAGAGAGAGAGAGAGAGAGAGAGAGAGAGAGAGAGAGAGAGAGAGAGAGAGAGAGAGAGAGAGAGAGAGAGAGAGAGAGAGAGAGAGAGAGAGAGAGAGAGAGAGAGAGAGAGAGAGAGAGAGAGAGAGAGAGAGAGAGAGAGAGAGAGAGAGAGAGAGAGAGAGAGAGAGAGAGAGAGAGAGAGAGAGAGAGAGAGAGAGAGAGAGAGAGAGAGAGAGAGAGAGAGAGAGAGAGAGAGAGAGAGAGAGAGAGAGAGAGAAAGATGCCTACAAGTTATTTTGATTCATAGCCTGTTATAACCAAGGCTGCAATTCTGCCAAGAAATGTGTCTCTGGGACAACCTTTGTATTGTTATTATTAGCATTGTTCTACAACCGTGAATAAAATGGGATCTCCGTGTAACGCTGACAATTATTAAATGCAATTGCTTTACTTTCGAACATTTGGTAATTTCTGTTTTCTCAATTAATTACTAACTCGACATTCATGTCGGTTAGTTAATGCTTGTTCCAGAAAATGATATTAGTTAAAATTTCAGCTGCCGAATTTCCTGAATCAAACACGTATATTAAACATCTATGTCTAAATGAAATCAATCGCACGCTCGCGTGTTTAACGACCAAGTGAATCCTCATAACTCCGAGTATTGAATTTGAACTAATGACCTGTCTGGGATAGCAAACAATTGCTAAACCGTCCGCCAGCGACACCGTTATAGGCAGCTTTGTCTATATTACTTAAATATTACAAGCTTATACTTGGTAACTGGGTAAAAGTGGATAATCAACATTGTTCGCGATTGTTTTTTGTCATTTCTGTGAAAGTTAAATCTTGGGGAAAAAATGACAGTATGCGTATTGTGCATGGAAACACGTTTTTTGATGTGTTTGAATAAAACCAATTAACGGTTATAATGAACTTGGTTTAATTTTCAAAAATAAAATAAAACGAAGACTAATGCCTGCTGGAAACGTTGTATTATGATTCCCGTGCTTTTGTCATACTTTACTTAAATAATTCCCAAACATGTAAGACATCATAATATGTAATGTATTTATGCATTCAAACAATGATGATTTGTTACAACAAAAAAATGCGCGTAGCCTTAAACTATAACATCCAAAATTTATTTCTAGAAATGAGTTCTCATTTGCTTTACCATGAAAACATTATCAGAAACAAGAATACATAGTTATTGCTTTATTTTAAAACATTGAAGCATGTTTTTCTGACATGATCTTTAGTGTGACACACTGTAAATGATGAACACGACTTAATTTGCTAGGTCAGTTACTTATGAGAAACGCTGTTATTTAAAAAAAAAAAAACATAAGTAAAACATCTGTGCATATTTGGCACCATTTGCCATGTTTCGCGGGAAAATATTCATATGAATATAAACATGGATACTATAAGGGAATAACGAAATTCAGGAAACATTATAAAGAGATAGATTCGGATCCGATTATATTTGGTTCAAGGCAAATTACCTATTGCCTGTACAAAGTACTACCGTACGTTCACTACGACATCAGGCAGAACATAATGCATTAAGTAACATTCGTCAGGGTCGTTGTTTCTAAGTTGTATGAATGGTGCAAAGCCAAGTATGTGCTATTTGCGACAAGAATGCACGTTTAAACGTGTGTTACTACCCCAGAGTGTCATTCCACAGTGTATCGGTCTTTATTACACTGTGATTATCGCTTTTTTACTAAAGACATCTTGTATGCACTTTTCAATAAAGCATTGAACAAATCACTAGACTCATCTGCTTTAATGGTCTATTGTCATTTGCTTACCATGTCTTATTAGTAATTTAATAACCTCTGATTGTGATTGTGAATAAAGATTCAAGTCCGTAATTAGAAGTCATAAAGTAAAGTAGGTAAAAACGACACATATGTTGGTTTGAGAGATATTTTAACCAGTCATTGACATAAAAGGTAAGATGCTTTGGTCGAAACAATTTAGAACAAATGAAATTCGAAATCCTCAAAAAAAAATGAAATGTGTTTTATGTTTGTTAACGTTATTGTATTAAATAGGGTGTATATTTGTACTTTCGCCGCTTTCCCAGTATGAAGCGGCAATAGTAAATGTATCATAAACGATTCATACACTCAATTGCAACACGTCCATCAGCAAAATAAAACGCAAGTTAAATGATAAGTCTTCAGTGTATAGTAATAATTGTGCACTCGACGTCGATGAGTCTGTCTTCTGTTTATGTATTTGACACAGTGCAAACGTTTGTGAACACATGTCAGTTTATTGTTGTTGACTTGTATAAACTTCTCAAAAATCAAATATAACAAAACAATATATCATGGATTATTACGTGCGTTGTGTTAAAGTAATCATCAAACTGCAGGAACTTTAGACGTATGGTAAAATCATAACACTCATAATTCATTTATGCGAGGCAGTTGTACTATTTCTCAATAATTTTGAATTATAAATCGAGTAAACAATTTTTTCATTATATTGAACACAATCAAAATACGAAACATAAGGTAAGAAATTGTGATTGCTACCAAGATAATGAGAACACGTCTAATGCGTTTACATTTCGTTAATACAGGTCTGCTTTGGTAAAATTTAGTACGTATTTACTGGCAATATATTTCCTTTTAATTCAACGTTGCTGATCATTATTAAATTTTTAACTTGCATGTTATCAATGGTGTTCAGTTCCGTTTTACTGCATCAATGTAAGTTGAAGATTGCATTTTGAACGCAATACTGATGCATTAATAGCTAGCGCTTTTTTCGATTGCAGCTTGTAATTTCATGACCAAAGTTATTGTTTATTACCTGTGTTCCAACAGTGAATTGTTACAGAAGATTTCAGAGGTGAAGTGTAAACAATTGATTTATTTTCCTTATTTTGTGGTGAAATCCTTAAATCAAATATGTCTTCATATCAATCCGTGGAATAAAGCATAATTTAACGGATTAAATTAATCAATTTCTTAATGATTACTGCATTTAAACTTACATAGGGACATTCTTTTTATGCTTATGTATCGTTTTTATGACGACTCTGATATCCAAAAATCCGTGGCAATTTAATGCCAAAAAGTTCTCAATCTACAAAAGAACACGTTAACAAGGTGATATTCTTTAAGACGGATTGTTACGCTGTCAAATTAGTGTGAAAGGCTTTGCTCAGGCCTTTTCAATAATAGCATTTTATTCAAAAAGCATAATGTTTAGAGGAATAATGACAATCATTGGCAAGTACTTAATTGTATTCAAGTGGCCAATTTCCTTTACAATGAAGGACTTACACACAAACAATTTAAGATTATCTTTTTTACGAAGAAAGAATAAACAATTAGCTATATAATTAACGCACTATTTAAATCACTCAAAATCATTGAATTATACCGTATTCAAACTAGTTATTTACATGAAGACAGCATATGCGCGTGTCGTGGCGTTAGGTAACACAGAATGGTTATGCCGTTAGTCGTTCACATATAAGATAATAACAAGTACAGATAGTTTCCATTTTGAAATCCGTCAAAGCTGAATGGTAGGGCACGTTTTCAGCATAACAGTTAAACAATATCATTCCTTCTTTACATGTGTTTAAGGTTTTGTATCTTGGTATTCACATACGCGCAGCTATCTTCAATATTAAAACAAAAAAAAAACAAACATGCTTGATAGCATCGCACAACTTAAACCCAAATATAAATTTTGCATACAAAGTAGTATGTTAATGCGGTACCTGTAGAGAATTTATATTTCCCAACGGAGAATACTGACTATCGTTAATATCAGTACCACGCAAGCTCTCTGTCTTAGTTCAATTCATATAGTGTGGCATAATTAGATTACGATGAAATATATATCTTTAACTAGTTTGTTTAACTAGGTTAATTATGCATTTATATCGGCTAATCATCTAACCATATAATCATACCCATAGCGCAATCACTCAATATTTGGAACTTTGAACACCTCTTGCAGTAGCAAACCAAAAGACACAAGCGATTTAAGAAAAGTATATGTATGTGCTATGTAAGCAATTTATATGCTAGTCTGTTTTCCTTCACACAACATACCATTTTTTTTTATATGTTCGTGTTTATTTTGCTGTTTTTTGTTTGTTATATTTATACCATCTATCGATATTATTTGTATGCTATGATTTATGTTCCTATACTTGTTGTATAATAATAAGAAGTGCATATAACAATTCTGTGCATAGCCGAACTTCATCTCACTGCGTATATGTATTAATGATGTGATTGTATTTTGCCAAAAACAGAAATTGCTGAGTATGCGAATAAATAAACCGTTAAAAGCTGAAGATAATGAATGTATATTCTACCACACAACACTTATCATTCCGGTTTTAAGAAAGAAGTGTATCAAATCAAATCTTTTAAATATAAACATCTTTTTTGATTTCAACGTTGGATGTAAAGAAAGGAAAGGATAGAAACGAAAACTGTTAATATATTTGAGTAATAGTGTTTCATTACCTCCGACCTCACAAACCTCCAGAACAAAGTACTGTTCCTGGCTGCCATAAATACCACAGTTTTTCGTATCTTGTATTCATCTTTGAAGAAGGAGACAGTTTATTTTTTAAATACGATGATTGATTAGCGTGTTTCGTCATTTGTAACTCAAAGAATTGTTTGTGTCGTTAAATTCATTGTTTTATGCCTATACGGAGAGGAATTTATATAAGTGTCAGATCTACCGTGTTTTCCAACCCAATGCACTTTCATTTTTTTGTTTGTCTTATATTTCGAATTATGTTTACATGTGAACATGCTAACATAAAATATTTGCTTGAAATAAAGTTCAAAATAAAGCATTATTTGTAAGGTATTCGATATTTTCCATAAACATATGATCGTAATTTTCTTTTGTCAATATTATGCTAAATTATTTGGATTACTTCCCCTGAATAATATGTTTTCTTTGGATTTCGCATTGTTGTTCAGAACAGACTCCAGAACCACGATGATGTAAACACTTTAAATCATTCCGAACGCGAGAGGGTGTCATTACGAATTGCTTTAACTATATAGTAATTAGAATCTCACTGTTACATGTATCTAGATCATATATCTATGTCGAATGCTTTTATTCCTGAATCAATATATATTTATTTCAAACACATGTGATTGGTTAATATTTGAGTTTCATAATTTGTATTAGATAATCATGGATTAAATATATTAATTGAGCAATTAAAGTGATCGTCCATGTGAAGGTAACGCTGGTATGGTTGCCTCTGTTGTTTGAATTCGAGACGTTAAACGTTGAATGCCATGTCAATTATCTTGGGCAGTATATTTAACACGGTGCATTAACATCCTTGTAAACTGAATGATTAATGTACTTAAATTGTATATGTATCGTGTTATCAATATTGCAAAACAATATTGTATGTACGAAATAAATCACAATGCGCTGTTCATTGGATTATACTACGTTTTTCAATCAATCAGAATTACTAATCTTTAAAATAAAATAATAAAATCTTTGTTAATCATCAGTCTGAAATAACATTGGCAGACTATATTCGTCCAAAAAAACATTGAGCGTTAAGTATATGTCAGTAACTAAGACATCTGTACCATTCATGCAAATGTTGATAAATAGTGTATCGTAAGAAAGTCAGTGGTTCTTGAAAGGTACACGCTATAGCTATGCTCATGCTCTAGAACTCGCGCGTGTTAATACATATACTGAATTTATGTAACAATAATGCCAAAGTTTACTATTTGTAGTTTGGTCAAAAATGGTATTTAACAATGAAATCACTTTCACCATATGTTTATCCACAAGCGTCAGATTGATTTGCAAAGGAATGAACACTGATAAAAGCATCGGTAATCTTCTCTGTATCAGTTTTACGTAATAAAACTGAAAATAGTGCGCAAAATCCGGTTTTATTAAGATAGTTGGTATCATAATATCTGTGTTACTGGTAAACAAAAATTCAATAAACATAAACACGTACGGCGTCAAAGTGTATAGCAAGTTACTTGAGTGCTTTATACAGAGCTGAAAACAGGGTCTCAACAACCAAACTTTCATTACAAAATCAATGGTACGTAGTAAGTGCGAATCCGATATACCTGATTGCCTAGGAACATGAATCAGTGCAAGCAGGTAATGTAGACCGTAGTTGCCAGCACAAAATGCTTAAGACATATTTCATCGTCATTTACCAGACAAGCTGTTTTAGTATGGTATATCAATAAATAATGTTAATAATGTGATTAAATGAATGTACAAACATTCTTATCAAAGTGACTTATGATCGCATCATAAGTGATTGTATTGCTCTGTTCAATATGCAACCATTCAGTGCTAAAATCGTATTTACATTGAGTGTGTATTCTCATTATTTCTATTGAATTCGAATTGCAATGATAGTATATCATGTACGCGTTTGTATTATGTAGATTGTTTTGCGGTTTGTCAGCAGTTCAGTGGAAAGTATGAGATTCTGGGCGTTTTAAAACCGATAAATATTTTCTATATTTGTTTTAATATCGGCCGTTCCATTACTGTTACTCCAGTGGATTTAGTGTGTTAACATGCAGGGTTTCGTTGATTATAAAAGGTTTTTACTGCGTATTTAAACGTTTAAGATTGGGCATACAACACCGTTGTATTATCCGCGCATTAGAGGTAATATGGCGCTGACTAATATTATACAATTACGCCATTATTGATGTTATATGTTAAATGTCTTTTCATTTTAAATGCAATGCAATGATAGCATTTGTTAATCTAAATCAAACCAATTAAATGCAGAGCATCTCAATATAAACTCATACATCACAATCGATGCATTTGTTCGTACCTGCATTAGTGGGGGTGGGGAGGTCTATCAACATGGGCTTACATTAAACAATGTGGAGAGTGTGTGTGTGTGTATTTAAAACGCTATTTAATTTTATGATTATTGTAATTTGACAATAGCTGATTAGACATGTAACTTGACCAAAACTCCATAAAATTACACGCTTGAAAACACACGAATCTATTAAGTAATTACGCTTTGCAGTTTTTTGAATACATACAGTATATGGTATATAGCATATTGTTAACCACCCTTGGTCAAACAATGAACTGTTTTTGATATAAGCGTTGATTTTCAAAAGTAAGTACTATTTATATCATTCGTGTTCTTATCGAATTCATTTACATTTTGAAAGATTTTTTGTGATAGGTGCCAGCTGAACGGAACACATGTTCCTATGCACATAAAAAGCTGTGCTTTGTTGTTTGAATATCCTTAGTACGGTTTATCATTGCATTACTAGCTTAATTGAAGAAACAAAACAGTAAACATACTAAATGACGTACAAACGATTATGTGGCACATCTTGATTTGATATGTCAAGATGAATTTTGGAATTAGAGGAGAAAATAGAAAGGACAACTTATTTCAAAACAACATATTATACATATAAAAAACAACATAGGCATGATTTTAATAGCCGACAATGGTAAAGTTATTATACAGAGCACGCTAGCCAACGCATGGGGTAAATTGTAATGAAAGTTTTAGTCCGTCGTAAATCTGTTGATTTGCATTATGTTTGGAATAGTTTGATTATATTGTCTGTTATAAACAATACACTATACTATTAACTGACTTGTTGAGATGAAATAATATTATACTTACATCCTTCGGCCACCTACGCATTTAAACTCGCGCATATGCACAATGAACGTGTGACCTATTCTGAAAAGTGTGAGCGTTAAAACGAAAAATACTCGTGTTTCATAAAACAAAAACAAAATTCGTAAACAAACATGCGTATCATCGATACAGACATTTTCGAGTGGACAGCAGGAAGTCAATATCTGCGAGACGTTTTCCTATAGGTTCGTGAATTGTATTGGTCGAACGAACGCACTCTACTGTGAGACTCTGTAGGGGGACATTGCTGAGACGAATGCCGAGTGTTTATTTTCTCTTTCATGTTTTTACTTTATCCTCAATACATAATGAACTTATTTAAAAAATTACGTATAAAGTATGAACATTGAACGCATTCAAGTGATATTTTCAAACGAAATTAACAAAGAATTAACGATCAACGATTTAAACGATTTAGCAATTAATTAATGGATGATATAACTTATAAACGGTGCAAAACAAATTTTAATGTTTACAACAGTGTGGACACAGGAAACTGTCTCCTCTTCTGAGCACCGATTTTGCGCGGCAAAAGGAAAGGTGAACCCACTGTCCACACTCGTCGCACTGCCCCCAATTTACGATTGATTGTCTCATTTCCAGATTTGCTGGACTGAATTTGTTACAAACACAACATGTCTTGGAATCGTCCGTTTCGGATTCGGTTTCACAGTCGTCATCTCTGATAATGTGAGCATGAGTAACTTGTATGCCACATGTGGACGGTCTTGTGCTTGTAATTAGAATGTGGTTTTGAGAAGGGACGGCATCGGCTTTTTTTCGGGGCGTCTTAGTTCTCAACCTCTTCTATGTATGCAGCGCTCGTAATTAATTTTCCGCCAGGTTTTGGTTTGGGATTTCCGGACGTATTTCTCTGGCATCTGCAGGACGTGATTGGGGTTGGCGCCTCTGTTTTCGCTTGGAGATACTCGACAAGCCTCGCCGTCATTTTATTCTTAGCCTTGCCTGATATATTACACAACGATCAGGCAGTAACCGGTTATTCTATCTCTATATATAACGCATACAATCTATACGATTAATTCATTCACACGCAATACCTTGCATATGACATGGCGATGAAAACATTAATCGATGCTAAACCAAACGTGTTGATACATGCTTCTCGTGGAATAGGAACTAATTAATAATTACTACAACAATCTCTCACTTTAGCCATAAGCATTGTACAACCTTACACTACCGGTATATAGCTATATATGTACACCAAGTTAATTTCATTCGTAGCGATATTGTATTGTTATGCTGTTTGTTGAGTATATAATTGAAACGCATGTTGTTATTGCATATGCATGTTTATGGCGATGAGTTGTTTATGCTTAAGTAAAAATAAACATATTATGTTCTGATATTATAATCAGTACTGCAATTTTGCCAACAATGTTGTGTCGGGGACAACGTGTTTATTGTTATTATTATCTTTTTTCTACTTTGAATATGTAATAGCGTTTGTTTTCTCAATTACTTATTGACTTCACATGCATATCGGACAGTTTACTCTCGATCCAGAACATGATATGACATAACAGTTTAGCACCTTATAACCTGATTCTAACGAGTATATTAGAAAAAATATGTTTAAATGCAATCAATCGCACGCCCTTCGTTGGACGAAGAAACACGTGAATCCTTATGACTATGCTAATTGTATTTAAACTAATGAACTAATAACCTCGTTGGAATAGCAACACATTACTAAACCGTCTGTCAGTGAAACAGTTATAGACAGCTGTGCCAATATACCTTATGTATTATAAGCATATAATTGGTAACCGGTAAAAATGTATTTCACAGAATGAACGCGATTGTTTGTATCATTGGTGCTAAAACATGGACAAATAACCTGTTTATATTCTAACTGTTAAACACGTGTAATGATGTACATGTTGCGGGTGATAAAATCGATTAACAGTTGTAATGACATTTGTTCAATAACAAAAAAAAACGTCAACGATAACAAAGACTTCAAACAAGTAATGTACGCAGACAGTACGCGTAGCTTTCTATTATTAAATCCAAAACTTCTAATAAAGTATGTCTCGTTTTCTGAACAATTTACATAAACACAGAATGTATGGTGATTGCTTTTAATTTACCATGTATTAATGTGTTGTTGTTTTTCTGTCACGATATTCAGTGTGTCAGTCGTCAGAAAATGATGTACGTGACTTTGCAAGGTCTGCTAAAAACGGTTTAATATGTAAAAGCAATATCATAAACAATAACAAAGATATCTATTTTCTTACTTACCTGTCTCAACATTATGATGTTTTGCACAATCTATGTAAGCACTAGCTGGCTTTTTTTAACAATAAAATCTGCGATTTAGTTGAAACAGAATAACATGAAACTAAATAAAACACTTTATTCGTTGATTGATTGACGATCTTATCCGTTTGATTGAGAATTATTATGTCATGGATAAGATATATACGCATTCAGGTTCTTTTTTGTTTGATGGAGTTCGATATTTTGATAACGCTCAGCATCCGCTTGTGCTATCTTTAAACCTAGTTCATTCCAACCTTCGATAGGTGGTGTGTTTTTGTTCATCAGAAAAGCAAACCCTGAAACAAAATAGATGCTATATATTATCGTATGCGGTTGAAAGTGTTTAACATGTAGTATTGTTTTTAAATAATAATTATGCATACCAGGTACATGAATCATCAAGAACTCACTCTGCGGTGGAGTGCTTTCATTTATGGTATATGCATTATTATATGTGTGATACAATTATACTGATTGTTTTTAAAGGCAATGGAGTAAGGAAATAAAATATAAATAAGTTTAATTAAAAAATAATCCCACATTACATTGAACGTCTGTGCTCATCATAGTTCTATATGTAAATGGCAACGAGGTAAATGATAAGAAATGTCCTCTAAACCCTTTCATACAATTTTCTATATGTATTAAACAAATTGTATTTAACATGTGAATTTATTTGATGCTCGCGCCTCTTTCTCAGTCTGAACCGCCATACATGAATGTAACATTAAAGAATCATAGACCGCTAAAACACTTGTTTCTAGAAAATGTTCGTTGTTCAGTACGACTGCGCCCTTTGATTGCATCAGCCAGCTTTCAGTTCAGATCCGCCTGTGATCCTATTTATAAGTAGTAATAGTAGTAGTAGAAGTACTAGTAGTAGTAGTAGTAATAGTAGTAGTAGTAGTAGTAGTAGTAGTAGTAGAAGTAGTAGTAGTAGAAGTAGTAGTAGTAGTAGTAGTAGTAGTTGTAGTAGTAGTAGTAGTAGTAGTAGTAGTAGTAGTAGTAGTAGTATAGCAGTAGTAGTAGTAGCAGTTAAGTATTATAGCACGCGTCTCGTGTGGGATTTGTAGATATAGATATAAGTGCATACAAGTGAACGTAGCTTATTTTGTTACGTTATCTGGGCAACATAGATGTCGTTTTTATATCAAAATACATGTACACATACCGACAGATAGAAATTGTGGAAAGAAGTTATACTTTATGAATACTTAAATCCCAATTTAAAACTGAACCATCTAACTTTAGTTCTGCTGGGTATGAATTAACCAGAAAAGCGTGAGCGGTGAAATGCATGATACACTCAGAACGATAAAAAGAATAGTAACTTACCATAACAACACGAATTTATTTCGTTTCTAACACGGTGTAATACTTGGTTATATAATTAAAACTAGAACATTTGGTCGTTATACAACTTGAATTATACACTTCGCCATAAAGTGCGTAGCAAATCATATTTAAACATTTCTTTGGCGCTTTAAAACTTCTTTAGTGTGTATTGCAAACTTCCATCTTCAGTATCGCTCAAGTACTTAATTTTATAACCAGTCTTGTATCTGGGAAGTTATTGCTTTATTTATACCACTGACGTATGAATAATACAATCACGACACTTTTAGAAGAAATAGTTATATTATTTTAAGATACATGCGTATCAATCAAATAAAATAACGGGAAAGTGAGACTAAATTTGAGTATGTGAGATTGGACGGAACTGCCGAATTGGTTGCGCTATTTTTGTTTGAATCGAAAAGATAGATATCTGTCTCTAAATTGAAATGTTCAAGTTCGAAGAGTTTAGACAGGATATGTCTCCCGTCATCGTTTTACGTAGGATATATAATACCAAAGATATGGAAGTACTATTACGATAAAAAGTGCATCAATTGTTTGTACATTCTTTCTTAAAGTGCATTCCGTATATTGATTAATTATTCTGTGATTTGACGTACATACCCGACACACTCTTTGCGTCAAGGCCGTATGAAAACTACTTGACCTATGACAATAAAAACAACCCGCTTATCACAAGTACAACCTGGAGGCTTTAGAGCGAAGTAAGATAACACTACATGAAAGGATGCATTCTCATGTCTTGCATGTCTCACATTCTTGCAAAATCGCAGTTTGATATCTGCCATGTCACATAACTGAGAACAATAACAATCACGCTGTGCGTGTTATGGCTTTTTCTAGTGATAACATATAATATAGTTATATTTTACTGCCGAAGTGACTTATATGCACGTATTCTTCTGCAATTCTTTTTTCCAAAACCATAACCGCGATTATGTTTATAGTGGAGCAGTTATGACGCGTTTAGGATGCCAGGTCTTAACATCTTCTCAATCAGCATACATTATTTAGCTTAAAGATGCATATACGGCATTTGATCGTGTGTTCCAGAAATTGCAATAATAATAATCTTCTTAGCCCGAACTAATCAAATTGATATCATTCACGACTTTACAAATTTATTTACAAAGCGATTGGATCAAAGTGTATTTGCACTTGCGTTCAATGTGATCGTTCTGTGTAACGCGCAAGGTTATGCGTATCTTTGAATCGGTTTAAATCACGAATGCCAAAATAAGGCGACTTAACCATTTTAAAACAATTTTGTATATATGTATGTACCTTCCTGTATTGTATTGGACATTGGTCACTTGTACTAGAAGAAGGTCAAATGGGCAACATAAAAATATCACGGCGCACAAACTATAGCTCAATATCTTAATGTAATACTAATTCACAAGTGTTGTGTTTCAATCATGTGAAACATAACGAAATGCTAATTAAATTAAAATAGTGTCTGTTTCAATTAACCATCTCCTTTCATTGACAAATCCCAATACAATTTCCAGGAAGGCTTCCGGGTTTCTCTGGTAAACACTATACCCGTGTGGCTGGAGAACGGATCACGTGAAGCTAAAGGCGCGTTACAAGCACGCTACCTATTAACTACCTAACGCATATATCTCGCAAAATGCCAAGAAACTGTACGGACAACGTTGTGGCCTATTATACTGGATAATGTTTGAAAAAGTAATGCCTGTGGAACAAAACGACTTTATGGATTAAAAAATAAGGCGTTTTTAGATAGGCACTTATAAGACGTGCTTGCATCTGAATGTGTATCACCCGAGTGAGTAACAATGCGACGTTACAGTTATTATTTAATACAATTATGATTAAGATCAACTGACATTTTAAAGACATATTGGAGTTTAAACTTGTCTTTATCGATGAATATAGAAGTGATATGTGCATAATTCGGACAGGAAATAAAAAACTGTCTTCAAGAAAGTATCATGGGTTAACTAAATGGCTTCAGAGATAAAGATTGAAAGCGGACTATATAGTTACACCGTTTTAGAAATGATCGACTACGGAAGTTTTGGAGACATTTTCAAGATCAGCCCTAGCAAAGGAGACAAAAAGGTCTACGCGATGAAGCAGATCAAATACCGCGGAGACTTTCGAGATGACGCCTATATTATGAGTGAAATTTATTGTCTATCCCGGCTGAAGCACAGGAACATAATAGCCTTGCACGATATTGTGATTGGAGTCAATGAAATTAATATAATGTTAGAGTACGCCGAGAACGAAAATCTTGAGCGCTACTTGTTGTCCCATAAAAGCATGTCATCTAAACAGAAGTATGACACATTTGGTCAAGTGCTACAGGGTGTTATGTATTGTCATTCCATGGAAATTGCACACCGCGACCTAACTCCTATGAACATTCTGCTGACCTTTGATCTCGTGGTCAAGATTGCTGACTTCGGTCTCGCCGTTAAGTGCAATGCAGGTAATCAACTATTGCTATTACCATGCCACTAAAGAAGCATTTATAAATATGACAACGCTCATCAATATATTTAATAAAATTAACGAGTGTATTACACCTGTATTGTTATGTAAAATGTCATTGTGGAGCCGACTTACACTTACACATAAAGTGCACGTGTAGACTATAATTTCTAGAATATGGTAGATCAATTGCAACAATCCGTGCGATAAAAATACATTATTGTTTGTATGATTCGATCGTGACCAGATCGACTACATCCGATTCGAATGCATTAATAATTTATATTTATCCTAAAATCAGATTTTACTAACTACAATACCGCTAACATAAAGACATATATAGACAAGCACCATACAGAAACGCTCTTTTACTAGTTTCAAGCAAAGTAACATACCTTAAGGACCGAAATTTAAACAAAAACGGTTCTTAAAAATTATGTGTAGCATGTCCTAAATAGTATACAATAGAAACAGTCACTTTAAGACAAAAATTATATGATATGTGAGGTAATATGAATTGTGAATAATGAATTTATGCTACTTGAATGAAGTTAAACTAGTATTAGGAAGTACCACGAGGATTATTTTATTCCATTTTTTACTTCCAGAAATGCGTGTAACAACCTTCTGTGTTAAAGTGATGGGCATCCACTAGAAAAAATAAAATAAAGAAGAATTTAATCATTACTAAATATTATTGATGCCAAACATGTTAAAAACTCACAAAACAAGCATGTTTAATGAAAACACGTTTTTTTTTTTCATTTCTCACAATGTGTTGGTTCTAAACATTTTCATAAATAATAGATTGTACAATATACATATATATGTACATAAAGGTATTTTAGCAAATGAAAATGATATTGTGTAACGTTTATAACGCTTATTACGTAAAACAACTAGTTAATGTCTGTTAACATTAATTTTACAGACGCCGGGTCGCTTCTGCTGTGTACGGATTATGTTGGAAACGCCTCTTATCTCCCGCCAGAAGTCCTGTCACAACATCCATTCCTTCCTAAACCAGCTGACATTTGGAGCCTCGCTATCCTTCTTATCTTCATTATCTGTCTCGAGGTTCCATACAAAGGATTCCAATATGACATTCTCACTCAATAAATGAAAGAATCTTGGGTAGACTTTCTCGAAATCAAATCGCAAGCGCGTGACTATGGAGTTCCAAAAGAAGTCGTTTGTTTGCTTCAAGAGTCCATCAAAATCGACGCGACAGAACGAATAACAATTGCTGAGATGTTATTCAGATGGGACAAATTCAAGGCGACTACGCTATAAAAAATTGTTTCATTGTTATGCAAAATGTTTGTCTGTGATAAGTATCGTTGTGGTATATAGTATGCGCACATTACTGTATTATTAGGGCATTATTATGTTGATAACATTTACAACGATGTTGTAGTAGTTGGTTACACAGTAGCTCATTGATGGTCAAACATGTGATTTTGATTGAAATCGGGTTAAGATGCACATGCGCTGTATGATACATATATTCATCCGCAATTATAACTTTAATGGATAATAAATGAAATGCAAAGATACGCTATTGAATGCATAGTTTTCATGAACATAATGTGCATATGCATGTATTAATCTCTGCCATTTGTTTTGTTTGTAATGTCCCTATATCAAGCGGTCCCTTTAATATCAAATTTATATAAATCAGAACATCTATATCAACGTGTAAGCTTGTGTTATACATGTCCCGCATAACATGCTACACTATAGCAAACTCAGTTCGTGCTATGGACATTTATAATCCAACAAAACGAATAGGAAACACAGTATCGTCTGCATGCTTTTCATCAACGTTTATAGTGATTAAGTTTAACTTCTTTCAAGCGTGGTCAATGTCATCTAGTATCATCATACTCACTCTGATGATCGGTTGTTTACGTATACAACTTAACATATTACTGATTTCTACTTGCTTGTAAGCGCCAAACATATAGCCAACTCAAGCCCCTTGATTACTCGTGTTTTGCCTTATATATTAATAATACATTAATACTAATGTTTGCATCGTTTTGGCAATACACGTGATGGGTGTTTTATAGAATTATAATATATGTTGTTTTCAAATTATTCGTTTAACACGTACTTTAGTCTGAAGACTATGTTACGAAAAGGTAATTCATGCAGATGATGAATTTCTTTAAACCGTTATATAAAGGTTTATGGATCGATTATTCATGTAAATTACTGTTATGGGTTTTATCAGTTAATGTTTCATTTCGCTTCAATTTGAGTATACCATTTGTTACCGTTTTATAATTGGATAGTCCTCGAAATTGACGTTCTTGTAACTTGACAGTGCTTTTCAGATGAATTCAAAATGTCGATACCGTATGCTTCATGACTACACAACTTTCTAATTTACGATTTACAAAATGACGTGGCTCTTGGATCTGAACGCGAAAGGATTCTATGTTGATTTACCATTCCAAAATGTAAATTTCCTTTTATGCAATATATATTTCATTTAAACGTCATTTACACTATCGTACTTATGTAAATGTCGGGATAATAACATACATTATTTCAATTGCCGATATCTAACAAATCACCTTTACAGTGTTTAATGTTTTGTTAGTTAAAGACCATGTTTGTTATTTAACAAACTGTTTTTATCTTTCAATACAATCTTGAAAACGATAAGCAAACAAAAATTCAAAAATAATAACGGAAATCTCGTGTCGATTATACACGAGACTCTAGAAGATCTTCGATTGAAGCTTATTCTTATGTCCATATTATACCCACGTGTGGGGGTTGCTAGTGGATAGGCGTTTACCATCCTGGAAAATAGTATTTTAAGAAAGAATACGGTTAGACAAGTGTTTCAGCCATTGATGTTTTAACAAAGAATGTATGTACACAAATGGTCATGTAACTGTTCGTTTGTACCATAAATGCATCAATTTGATTTACGTTCGTAACATTTGCTTTCATACGTCTAAATAATTTATAAGCACTATGTACAAGTAAATTATCAAAAACATAATGTCATAGTGTGTATCAAATTGTACTATTGACTTTGATCAAAGGGAGAGTAGTCATTACTTAACTAGACCTTCTTGCAAAAGTTCGACAAATTAACCTTCCTTGCTTTCAGTGGAAAATCACTTCGTTCTTGTCTGAAATGGTGTATGCTTCTAAGTATTAAACTCGTATTAATGTGATATATGGATTCAACAAATATATCCATCTTGTTAAGGCGTTCTGGTCTGTCTGGTATCTTCATGGTAATGTCTGTACCTAGATCTACTATAAAATTATTTCAATTATGAGTTTATTATACAGGCATATGGTGTGCTCAAGGTCAGTGTTACTAAATGTAAAGCAATGCTTGCATCCCAATAATCAATTAAGCTAGTGTGGTAAACTGCAATCATAGCAACGATATAGTATCACTTTGTTTTTGTATATGAGGTCCACTGCTTTAGGGCCTACAGTCAATGCCGCCGATACTAAATTGTAGATATAGAAAATTCTTTTCGCTAAAAAATCAAGGTTAACCTGTTTCGTTAAATATTGTATTTCAATTAGAACAATTATACATTACTTGTATTATTTGATCCTAAAATATGATTTGTCTAAAGTAGCAAATATAGATCCCCACATATACTCTAGTATCGTATTAACTATCTAGATCTGGTAAAACTGCGTAATTTTTAATAAAATAACAGTGTTATCCTGTTATACCCAAGCCCAATTTTCGGGTTAGACCATTTAATCAAACGGCAGATTTTGACGATTTAAAATAGCAAAGAATACTTAAAACCGGGAGAGTGGTAGGATCTACCGCCATCCGAGTGGTATACGTTTACCGATTGGCTGAGATGAAAATGTTTAATACCTGTTGTAATTTAAAGTAATTCTATTGAAACCCTTGACTGTCTCATACGCACAAAATGAAGATTATTGTGTCCAAATTAAGTCAATATATCATTATATTGGGTTCATTTGTCAATATACTATACCAATTTCTCATTTTATTGGGTTCATTTGTCAATATATAACTAGTATATCAATATGTCATTATAATGGGTGCATTTGTCAATATACTATATCAATATGTCTTTAAATATGGTTCATTTGTCAATATACTATATCAATATGTCATTATATTGGGTGCATTTGTCAATATACTATATCAATATGTCATTACATTGGGTGTTTTTGTCAATATACTATATCAATATGTCATTATATTTGGTGTATTTGTCACTATATTATATCAATATGTCATTATATCGGATGGATTTGTCAATATGTTATGTCAATATGTAAAATGCACCTAATATAATGACAGATTGACTTAATATAAGGCCATATCGAAATGATGCGCATGCGTCAGAAAACTTCACAACACAATTTCTTAGCTCTTACAAAATTAATTATACTTCACTTATTTCTGGTTCAGTCACACATTTTTCTGGTGTTGGTGGTAAGATCTATCCCAAATCTAGGATAACTAACCATCTTATTTGAAAAAATTGCCGTTTTCCCCAGTTATTTCGCTGATGAATATTAGTGAAGTAACTTCCGTCTACTTCCGGTTGTCCGACTACTAGTACACTATAATTGACTGTATTCTAGGCCCTGTACGTTTTGTTTCTTGATAATTATTATCAGTTTCGTAGCCTCCACATGTAAGATACATCCTCATGAGGTCCATGACAGTTCAATACTGAAATAAGGAAATGTCCGCCTCAGTCCTTCGCAAAGCACGGAGCCTTGGTATTCTTGCCATTTCTGTCAAAAAAGGTGACAAAAAATACCCTGTCAAATGTAAGTTGGCATTTCTATATTTGTTTTGCTTACTGGTCAACCAGTCATCAGACATTGAGTTAAACCCAGGATCAGTAAGTAATCCTCCCCAGTACCCCCGCTGCAGGTGTGATCTGGAAGTGTCCTGGAGCGAGAAAGCCATCTGTTACGACAGTTGTAATCGATGGTTTCACACAGACTGCCAAGGGATAGGTAACTCAACAAATGCTAGGCTATCTGATTCCAAGTTTAGCTGGCATTGCCAGTGCTGTGGAAGTTGTAACCACTCCCTGTCCCTAGGTGCGTCCTTAGATTCACTTAGTGACACAAACATATACTGTAACCTAGAGTCGCCAGCCCGATCACACGCAAATGATGTTTCTCTGGAGCACGTAGGGTCCTTCCTTAACACCTCAGGCCCCAACTTAGATCATCATCCCTTCTCCGCAAGCCACATCTACCCCAAAATCAAAATTTATTCCCCCCAACCCCAAACCAAGAGCCAGTACCAAACCTTAAAAAGCCCCGATCAGTAAAAATCAACGTATTACTGTCCTAAACATAAATTGTAGGTCAATCAAAAATAAAGTCCCGGAACTACATCAGATGTTCGATCAGGTGAAACCAGATCTCATCTGTTGTAGTGAAACCTGGCTCAAACCTGACATCCATACTGCTGAGATTTTCCCAGACAGTTTAGGTTATGCAGTCTAACGGGATGATAGGACATATAGTCAAGGGGGTGGAGTCCTGATAGCTTTCACAAGGTCCCTATTGAGTCAGGAGAGCAGCCAGATCTCGAAACAGACTGTAATGTCTGTTGGGTCAAGTTAAGTATACCCGGCTACCGTTATATCTATGTCGGCTCATTCTACAAGCCTCATGAAAATGACCCAAATGCCCTCTCACAATTATGGTTATCTCTGCAAAAAATCCCTAAAAACAGCATCATATGGCTTGCAGGTGATTTCAACATGCCCGACATAGACTGGTCTTCAGAAGCTATTAAGAACTCCTGCAAATTCAAAACCCTATATGAAGATTTCCTTGAAAATATTATCAGCCTCAACCTTGAGAAAATGGTAAAAATTCCCACAAGAAATAATAATATATTAGACCTACTCCTCACAAATGTACCATCACTGGTTCATAATGTCAAATCCCTCCCAAGCTTAGGAAACTCCGATCATGATATCATCTTCCATGAATTTAACATAAAAAGAGGTCGCCCCGTCCAACCCCAAAAAAAATCCCATGCTACAAAAAAGCCAACTGGTCAAAAATCAAATCGGAGTTAAAAACATTTCATTCTAAGTTCAGAGAATGTAAACACACAGACCCAAACTCAGCCTGGACTGACTTTTAGACTGAATTTCATAGACTCTGTGACTTGTACATACCAACGAAAATGACCAAACATAGACAAAATCTCCCCTGGGTGACCATGGACATACTTAGACAAATACGTAAACGGGACAAAATGTATGCTAGACTTGAAAAGAAAAATGAGCCCCCAAATCCCCACTTTAAGACCCTAAAGGCGATCATCCAACGAAAAATACGTAACTCATACTGGTCGTACTTAGAGTCTGTTATCTTCTCAGGAGATTCCCAACCAGGTCAAAACAAAATATTCTACAGCTTTGTAAAGCATAACAAATCTGATAACTGTTGAGTAGCACCCCTTAAGTCTGAAGGTCAAACTTTTACAAATGCAAAGGACAAGGCAAACATTTTCAACAAACAGTTTGAGTCTGTCTTCTCCCGGTCACAACCATTGAGTCTAAAGCAAATGTGCAAAAGTGTACTAAACCCACCCTCTCACAGTAAGTCCCCTATTACAATAACGGTTGATGGCGTTGACAAACTCCTGACAGGCCTCAACCCCAATAAAGCTCAAGGTCCAGATCAAATTTCACCAAGGGCCCTCAAAGAACTCCACAGTGAAATAGCCCCCATCCTCTCTCACATATTCAGGTTATCGTTAGAAACAGGAATCGTGCCCGATGATTGGAAGAACGCAACCATAGCTCCAGTATACAAAAAGGGTCATAAATCCGACGCCAGCAACTACAGACCAATATCCCTCACTTGCATCTCTTCCAAACTTATGGAGCATATCATTGTCTCAAATATGATGACTTTCTTTGATAATCATGATATCCTCAGTACCTTCCAACATGGTTTCCGGTCTTAACGTAGTTGCGAAACTCAGCTGCTGAGTTTTTCCCAAGAAGTCCTTGACAGCGTAGACAGTGGACAACAGACTGACGTCATTGTGATGGATTTTTCAAAGGCCTTCGACAAAGTCGACCATCACAAGTTAATACACAAGTTAAATAACATGGGGGTTGACTGCAATGTCTCCTCATGGATTAGGTCATTCCTGTGCAACCGTAGCCAAAGGGTTGCGGTTGAAGGTCAAATCTCTGAAAATTTGCCCGTGTTATCCGGTGTCCCTCAGGTATCTGTTGTTGGACCCTGTCTGTTTCTGGTTTACATCAATGACCTGCCAGAAACTGTCAAAAGTAAAACAAGGTTATTTGCGGATGATACAATAGTTTACCTTACAATTAAGGGACAGACAGACGCAAACCGACTACAAGAGGTCTTACTGAGACTTGAAGGCTGGGAGCGGGACTGGGCTATGGAGTTCAACCCGGATAAGTGTGAGGTACTTAGGATCACACGCAAAAGGACCCCTTTATCTTCAATTACACCCTACATGATAAAATCCTAAAATCCGCCGATACTGCGAAGTACCTTGGAGTAACCATCTCAAAAGACCTAAACTGGACACATCACATAAACAACACAATCTCCAAGGCAAAAAATTCCCTAAGTTTTATTCAGAGAAACATCAAAACTCAAAATAAGAAAATCAAAACCACAGCCTACTTCACATATGTTAGACCCCAACTAGAATACTGCTCTGTAATTTCGCACCCTTGGCAGAAAAGTCTAACTTACAACATCGAAAGTGTCCAAAGAGCTGCGGCTAGATATGTTTGTAGCAACTATAGCTTCCAGAGTAGCGTTACTCATATGCTAAATGAGCTTGGTTGGCCCACCCTAGAAAGCCGCAGACTCCAAACCTCCCTCATCCTCCTCTATACAATTCAGTTCAACCTTGTTTACGTTGACCATGACCACCTCACCCCTACCCGTAACTTGAACTTCCTGATCCCCCATTCCCTTACACAGTACCACCTAAACTCCTTTTTCCCGAGAACCCTAAGACTTTGGAATAGTCTCCCATACCAGGTCAAGTTCAGTCCCAGCCTAGATATCTTCAAAGATAGGCTGGTGACAGTTACAGTTTAGCCATCCTACTATGTTTTTAATCTTGCACACTTTTATCTTTGAACTTTTATCTGTTAATCTGCACTGATATTTTATTTATTATTAACACAGTTTTCTTGACAGCGCCTCCCAATCATAGTCAGGATTGATTGTTCGGGAGTAACAAGTAGAAGTAGAAATATCGTAATGACATATTGGTTCGTTGAATCAATATAAGGATAGCTTGGCATAAAATATTGACAAATGCACCCAATATAATGTCACATTTGCATAATATATTGACACATGCACCCAATATGATTGCATATTGAAGGGATGTAGTTGATGCGTGTTAGTAATTTCATTTCATCGTGCCTCAAAAAGTTGTGGCTCTGTTGCTCTGGTCTCCTTTCGGCCATTGAGTAATACAATAGTAATTAAATTGAATGCGTTTTAATTCCCTTTTATTACTGTTTAATTTGAGTTGCAACGCTATGAGGTTAAATTTTATTTACACTTATATGTATCATGAATATTTCTGGGCCAAGTGTGAGGTTGAGCGCTCATTAACTGGTTTAAACCCCAATGCTTAGCATTGACCGTTCCAAGGCGGTGACCCCAGCTTCATTCTACAATGTGTATATGTTGTTTCGTTTTGTGCCGCACTGTACCGTTTTGGCAATTGGTTCCTTGCCATAAATGAAGGACCACAGAGGTGGGTATGATAAAACTGCAATACTGCTGCAGCTTCTGGAGTTTCACTTCTTCATATAAAATGATATGACATGCTATAACCATAGTATACGGTCTAGTGCTTGGGTAATATTAAGATTGAAATGCACCTAAAATAAGATTAAAATACACCTAAGTTTATCAAATGGTGTTATATTGCTTATGCGGGTATGATACTACTTTGTCGATAACATATGTTAAATTGTCTACTACCTCTTGAACAAAAACAAATAAGTGTTTATACATAATTAAGGAAATATATATTCATAAGTGGAATAAGACAAATGACAAAAATACTAAATTTATTTAGCGTAGCATAATGTTATCTGTTTCGATAACCTACATACTACGGTAATACAGCATCTTCCTATTTAGTAAAATCCACCAAACAATTTAATAGAAGACGAGCAGACTTAATTTCGGGGACAAAATATGAAAAAGTGGCTCACAAAAAAGACAAACGCTATAATGTGTCATATATTTAAAGAATATTTATGTTTAATTAATGGAAAATCACAACCGTTTCGTCAAAGAAGCTATTTGATAGAAACACTAATAAACCAAAGTGATTTAATAAATTTATGACAACGTCCTATAAAGCACATGTATCATGCTTTATTATGATAATATTTATGAAACACAGAGTAGGTACGTATTGCAAGGCCCATATTTTTGTGGAAAATATAAGTGTCGGATCAGCTTTTTATAAGTTTGATCACACATGGACTTATGGGTCTAAACGTGCATAAGAAACATAGACAAACGGGTCCCAGGTCGACTTGTGCATACACCTGTCTTGAGCAGTGTTTTGGAGTATTAACGTTCCACAACCTACTTTGCAAGCTACACACAAATTCAAGATTGAAACCTCTTATTTAAACAAACATGGATATATTCTCTGAAATACTCTCTGTTACAAAAACATAGCAAGATGTTTAAATTACATGTTGAAATGTGTCAATGTTATATGTTGTCATCCTTTACGGGATACTTAAAAATAAATTAAAATGTTTTGACTAAAAGCAGACATTATCCGCCATAAAATGGTGAGGAGTTATACGGTTCGTCAAAGATATGAGCCTCGCCATGTGAAACAGGGGTTTAACGCATGTACGAAAAGTGACGTCCCCGATTAGCCTGTGCAGTCCGCACAATCTAATGAGTGACGACACTTACCGCCTGAACTGAATTTCTTCTAAGAAGATATTTTTTTAACGAAACATAACATAAAAGTGGAAAGTGTCGTCCCTGATAAGCCTATGCGGACTTCACAGGCTAATATGGAACGACACTTTACGCCCATGCATTAAACCCCCTTTTCACACAGCGAAGCTCATATTTACACCTTCGCCGTTTATAACTTGAAATTCAACAAAACTTATGTGCCTTTTACCGGCTTTTGGCCCGGACTTATTTCAATTAAATACTGCATGGATAGAATCGTGTGACACTGAATCTGCCTCATACATAACATCTTTGTAACGCACACTAAACGCATTTACGTTTCAGCCAATACGACTTGACATGAATTATATTGAAGGATATAATATGATTAGTGGGAAAATACAGCGATGGTTTCAAAGATGAACGTTAGACGTATGTATCTGTATGGCATTTTCGTATATCAACTTCTCTTACGGAATTACTTGCATTTGTTGCAATGTTTTACACGCCGTTTTCAAATCAAGGATTTGGAGCAATGAGCATGATTTAAGAAAAATCCCGAATAATACTAGTTTACCTCTACCTTAACAGAGAGACATTGACAGTTGAGAAAGGGAGACATGTAGTTCGCGCAGAACATGTCTTAGCACGGTGATTATTTGTGACATGTGAACGGCTTATATATAAACCCGATTAAAAGCCGCGCTGTTCGATACGTTTCATAATGCAAATTAAAAAAGTTGCCCACATTTGTCTCCGAAAAAATAAAGACTAGACAGAAACTGTTTTACCAGCATCTTTTGACATCAAAGGCTGTTTATTTTTAAATTTTGTTTTACTAATAAATGAACTTAATTGTAAAATACAATTTTTATCACTTACACCTGAGGCCTTAAGGTATAACTTTGCATTTAACATTCTAAATGGTATATGTCGAGGATGTAATACATTGTTTATTTGGATGGTTTCTTTCAAATTCCATATTAAACGGAAATAGACATATATTTGTGAATTATACTTTCGGTACATTTATATTCATACATTTGTAATAATTTTTGATTGAGTTTGAATGCTTATACCCATTTAACAATATGTCAATACAGGTAATTTTGTTTAATGTCATACTTTCCAATGCCATAAGTCGACCCTGTTAGTGTCAATACACTTTATTGCGAGATAATAAAGGCAAACTGCCAATTTAAATGTGAACTGTAAACCCCAGTGTATAACATGATACTGGGGGTTGTCACGCTATTTATCAGTGATATCGGTAAAGCCATTCATAAACAGGTGTTTGCGGTTTCGTTTTGTAACACATACGGATGTGAAAACATATTTAAGGACAAGATTACTTTTTAAATATAAACAAATGTGAAGTACGTTGTTGGGTGTGGTTTTTGTTGACAAAAGATGCAACACATGGAATATTTAAATGCAATAAAGTCATTGTAAATCAATATGAATTGTACTTACATTTCGTAAATGTATATTATGATGTAGAACATTTGTTCATACGATATTTTTGCATGATTTATATATATTTGGAAAGTATATATTTCACATTCTTAAGCAAAATTTGAGAGCGGTATTTACAGTGTTAAATTCAAGCTTACTTTCCATTATTGAGATTTGCATTTAAATGACATGTTCATATCAACTTGTTGTTATAACAGTAACTGTTTTAGTATAATGTTCACTTTGTGAAATTGAGTTAAATTGCTTTAGATGGGTTATGTTTTTAAGACATAGATACAATTTATATTCGCCAATGTCCAGCGTGTGTATGTATACCTTGTTTACCATAAGTACTGAATCTGTATCATTCGTCACATGAGTTTTGAATAACTTACCACAAATGATCTCGTAATGGTTGACCACTCAAGTCACATAATACAACTCTTTTTTAATGCTGCATTACCACAATATGTAGAGTATCATATCAAAAAGTATTTGTTCAGTTCTTATCTGGATTTAGTCTTCTATAAAATAAGCATGTGGATAGCAGACCAACTGACCCAAAATATAACAAGCATACTTCACAATGGCATGACATCACACAATGCGATGTAACCCACATGCATTTGTTAAGACTATGAACGCGCTTTAACTAATATTATATAATAGGTGGTTAAACGTCCACAAGAAATTACAGTTTTAGATCTATTAGGCGGAATAATAATTTGGAAAATAGCTATAATAAATAATTAAATAAATGCATCTAAGAACTCGGATTTTTTATATTTCATATGGTTGAAAGCCTTACGATTATCATTTTCTTTAGCCTTAAAATATGCTGCATAATTCCGCAATGGTGTTGCCTTGCTTCGCTTGTGACAACACCCAGATTAAAAAGAATACAATGTGACTGCAATAATACAGTAAATTATGATGTATTATTTTGCATATGTATGTTATAAAAAGTAAACAAAGTGTCCGTGATAATTTGTGTAATACGTCAGCATTTACAGTTAACTTGTTAAAATTGGTGCCAGGACTGGACCATACTTTGCAGCGTCCAATAGTATTAACACAAACTAAAAATTGACAATACAAATTTTAGTTTACTCATCAAAATAAGCTGCACTGTATGGAACTTGTTATTGCTCATCTTGCAAACTATATTTTCCGTATAATGTTTTGGCGTTAACATAGAGTATCAAATTGGGTTAGAAAATCTCCTGCTTACAGACATTTTGCTGTCCATTTCAATGATTATCGAAACCTTTATATTAGTAAATATCATGTATTAGTTTGTGTGAGCAATTGTGAGTAGCACAGTGCATATTAAAATATTGTGAACAAAATTTGTTAATACAAAAAACAGCTAATATACAAATATTTAATTTATTTTCGACTGGAAAATGACAAGATTTTTACTGCTATAAAACGCAATTTATAATATTCTGGGCTGTGTTCTTCTTAACTTGTACCTTGGCATTGTATTTATCTACAACTGATTTTATTATACTTATATTATTGTATATGCTTTTTAAATAAGTGTCGTTTTAATTGTGAGCATAAACTAATGGCAGTAAACCTGCGGTAAACACTTAATCAGTATTTGCGGTCAGCTATCAGACGGGAACGGTTTCAAACGCTTCACTAGTGTTACATACCCATGTTTTGAGATCGTATTGTGATATTATGCGCCTACGCAAAGGCGCTCAACATTGTAGTGTAAGTGTATACAAACAAGCATTAAATCAGAAGTTAAAATATTTGCAACAAACATTTACAATGAATCTTCTTGTGGTTGGATTATTGGCAGTCATGGTAGTCTGTTGTCCGCAGACAAGAGCTGAAGAAGGTAAGTTTTAATTTTAATTTTTTGTATTATATTTTTATTTGCCATTTTCTGTTTGCCAATATGCATGTTTATAACTAATTTAAAACACATAAGACAAGCGTCAGATATATTTTTGCACGAAAAAAGGAAATAAATAGAACATAGTTGTTTTAGCGTTGGTTCTTAAATTGTTTCAACCGTTTTAGTATAGGACATATCAAACACACCAGTTACACCAGCATGCAAGAGCAGTGACTAAGCCTTCATAGATTTAAATAAATATTGTCATATTTTTTAGTTAAGGGACTTACTAATAGATGTTCACATTTAATGTGTTTTATTAACAAGGCTATTCTATCTGGAATAGTCTTAACACATTAAATATCAAAAAGCGGTTCAAAGTAGGCGAAAAAATCGTTTCACGTGACCATTCTTTGTTTAGAAATTAGCATTGTAAACGATATCTTAGCTATACGAGCATGGTGCACTCTATTAATAAAATCAATAAAATAACTGTACTTATTTTACCGATTCCATTGATAATTATCCATCAACGAGCACCTATTGATAACATGGTCTCGTAGTCAGTACTGTTTATATATAATATGTACACTATTTTCTAAATGTATGACTTTTTCTTTAAAAATTGTAAATTTGCCAAACTGTTAAGAAGGCCCTTTAAATGTGGGCAATCAAACGATGGATACATATGTTCCAAATATTTATTGAGAGCGAGTGACCGCTTACCTTAATAACTTTGAATTACAAAAACTGATTGTATTTTTTGGTTTATAGGTGAAAAACGGTTCCATGAAACAGTAAGTACATGTACATAGTAAAACATCCTTTAACATCGTAAACAAAATCAACAACAAATTGATTTGTTTAAATTTATATGTATACAAATGAGCATTTTATGATACTAAAAAGCTAATTTCAAATGGTAATTAAAACCAATTAGTACACTTTTTTCACCCGTTTGAAAAGCAAACCTTTTGGCATTCACATTTCATTGCAAACTTTCACTTTAATTTATCATATTTAATGAATGTCATCAGGAAACGAACTGCATGATACTTTGCCGTAGATTGTCATTATTTTCTATAATATAACAAAATGCACGGTACCAACATTAGAAGCATTTAACATTAACTTCTCATTCACTTACATTAAATGATTAATGTACACCATTTTCCAATTCAAACATGACACAACATGATTTTATGTAAGCAAAACACTAATATGCCTTATAACAAAGCATTGAATAAAACAAAGACAAACGTACATTAAAAATGATTCAATGATGATTCCTAACATAATTAGTCAAAATGAATTCACGTGGCCTAACTTAAAAGCGTGTTGCTAACAAATGTTTGTCGTGTAGTTCTGCGACGGCTGGTGTACCGAACTTGAAGGCGAAGGGTTTGAGGAATGCAAAGATGTGTGTACCAGGGCCGTCCTCAGCATACTGATTGAGCGCGATGCTGGGTGAATTATTTTTAAATATATCATTAACAATGTTTATGATTAAGATTGGGAGAAGGAGGAAAGAAGAATGAATATGGAGATGAGGGATAGGATAGTACATGTAAAAACGAGTTTGATGCTGGTGATGATGATGTTGACATGGTGATGATAATGATGATGATCAGGAGTTATAGTATTATTGTTTCGATGATGCAGATGCATGTTAAAGTGTTTTGTTTGGTATTACATGTAAGGGTAGTTTACTTAACATATTTAAGTTCAATACTGCGTGCATATGAAAATCAAGTTAAACAATTGATTATTAGGCACAACATGTTGTTTGGTTCCACTTACATCTACTAGAAAATGGAGTAGATAGATAGAACCAACCTGTTTTCCCCTAACTGAATTTAATTTGTTCAAGTTTTTTCCCACTTTAGTATATGTATGTTCAATTACGTACATGCTTTAATCTCTTTGCAACATATATTTACGTATATGTATAACATTAGGTTACGATTACGAAAACTTAACATTGACAACCACCATAAAAAGGTTAAGTGTTGGAACCAACAATTAGGATCGGTTGGATTAGAGGAAACCAACTGTTTCTTATGCCTTCTGTGCACTCAAACTAGCGTTTGGTTGAAGACAGCTAATTGTACTTTCAGAATCATTGGAAAAAGGAAGTCAAATTTGCCGTTGCGTCCTCATAAATAGAATCAACATAAACAATGAGTAACGGTGTCCCAACATGACGACGCAAATAAACTGATCCAATAACAGAACGACTTAGAGTTGCATCACCATTAACAGCAACACACATCTAATAATTATTTATATACTGTAATAATTAAACTATTAGATGTATTTCAAAATATATTATATTATAATAAGTACCTAAATAATGTTACGTCACATGGAATTTTAGACTCCATACTGTATTAACTGTATTTTCTCGTATCAAGTACCTTCGATGCATATGTACACTCTACTGTATTTTCACTCTTCTTCATTCACTACTTAACAATTATGTATAATATATTATGAATGATTAGTGCTTGTTTGTGTACTGCATTTATTAAGCAATTATATTATTTACTCTATACATCTGACCCGAATTGTTCCGTTTAATATCGAAAACTTCAGTGCTTATTGAAATATGTAGCTTACAAATTTAGAAACTGCTTGTACAATTCTGTAAATAAAGTTGTATCGTTTTAATATGTACGCTGCTCCGGCAGCCTAATTACAATGACTGATGAGAGACATACAATTATCCTCGAGTTATTTTCTCAGCTATGTCTAATTTATCCGCTTAATTAAATTTCAAGCATATTTGAAACATCCTATGTTTGATAATTGTGACACGTGTGTATTATATGTTTACTGTTTAGATGTATATGCTATAAACTCAATAAATATGTGTAAAACAAAAAAAAGTAAAACGCTTTCAGAACATAAAAAATAGGTCCTGTACATATAACATATAGCACAAGAAAGACACTCGGCATATGTTTCAAAAAATATGTTTGGAATGTGTAGGAAATATCAGTAAATTGTATATTTTACGCTCAAAGTGTTGCGTATAAAATACACAGGTTAATTGACAGTGGGCAGAATATGATTGTTTCAAGCAATTCGTAGATTTATTTGTTTGTTTTTAACAGGCCTCTTCGAAAGTTAATACCGATAACGACGTTGAAAGGACGCTCATATAACATTGTAAAACATATGTTAATAAAACGAAGATTCATTCTGAAACTGTTGTTCAATGGTATGTATATATGTAAACTCGTTCGCGTTCACGTTTTTAATAAACCCTACCCTGGCTACATTGAGAGAAACTTAAATTGCACAATTAGAGCCGGTTTATGGATTAGTAAAAACCAGATACGTGTTGGCGACTGATTTAACTGATTTAAAAATTGGTTTGAAAAATATCCCAGACTTTAGTTTTTAGCATTCCTCTTAATAGGAGTGAACACGTGCGTATACATTTAAATCTTAAACTCGTTTTTTATTTCAAACTAATAATATCAGTCAACAGCTTGCAGCGCACCTGTTTATTTGTAATTCTGAACAAAACCATTCTTTTAATGTAACCCAAATAATGTCAAACAACGATTATATATTACTATAAGCATGCCGGTGGCGACTCTGAGCCAAAACTGCGTACCGCCTTGAGATATCGATTGTACGCATCCGCACTCCGTATACACGTTTAGTGGACGATGCTCATCAATAATCGATAAAACCTGCTATCGGGATCTCCGCAATTTGATAAAAAAAACATACTGTTAGACTTACACATTCTTAATAATACAACACGAAGAGTAGACATATTCATAATACATGATTGGCTTGCTTACACATAACAAAACAAAACCATGAGCATGAAGTAAAACCAGTAAGTGAAAAAAGGTGAAGGTGGTTGGATGGAGAAAGACATTACATAATAAGCATTTCAATGTTATGAGCATACAATGGAAACACGATCCCCAGTAAACAAAGCAGCTCCGTGAAAGATCCGCATGTTAAAGGACACAACACAATGGATAAAATGTTACACTATACTATACACTGACGCAAGTGTACATGAACAAGCCGTTCCGCAAACATAATCGTCTTTATCTGTAACATAAAAATGGTTTATTTTACATTCGCGTGTCCCCATATCGATTTTTATTTGTGACGTAATAAATATAATAAAGAAAAGGATTAAACATGTCTTATACCAACGAAATAAAATACGATTCATAAAGATCTAGCACTACCGAAGAAAAGTACAGTTTAATAGTATGAATTTCAATTTAAGAGCACACAATGGAAACACGAGCCACAATAAGCATGGCCGCTCCGTGAAAGATTCTGATTTAAAGTGACACAAAGCAATTGAATAGAAAGTTACATGACACTATACAACAAGAAAAGGCGCGGCAGATGCCGGCGCGTATCCCCATGCCGCATAGATGTTATATTAAAAAGCAATTTCGGGTGGGCAAGGCCTATGTTGGTTGGGCCCCGGGTGGGTACGACAACAAATTTGGGTACGAAAAAAAAATTGGATAGGAAAAAAAAATTGGGTAGGAAAAAAAATTTGGGTACGAACAAAATTGGTTACGAAAAAAACTTTGGGTAGGAACAAAAATTTGGGTTCGAAAATTAATGTACGAAAAAAAAATTGGGTACGAAAAAAAAATCGGTACGAAAACAAATTGGGTACGAAAAAAAATTGGGTACGAAAAAAAATAGGGTACGAAAAAATTTGGTTACGAAAAATAATTTGGGTAGGAAACTAATTTGGGTACGAAAATAATGAGGGTACGAAAAAAAATTGGGTACAAAAAAAAATTGGGTACGAAAAAAAATGTGGGTACAAAAATAAATTGGGTACGAAAAATTTTAGGTACGAAAAAAAATTGGGGGTGCGGGGAAGAAGTACCCGTGGATCTCTCGATAAATTTGAAAACGGACGGGAACCAAGCTGCCTTTACCTTTATCAATGGCCCTGGGGTGGGTAATGTGGAGATGCATGGTCGGGATAGACCGTGTTGTCATAAGAGATGTTCAGTATTAAAGTGACGTCAATTGGTGAATAAATGAAGAAGTTATGCTAATAACAAAATTTTGGGATCACCCCAACCCCCATTCTGCTCTCCTTTTAACTATTTGGACTAGAACCTTGAAACTTACACACATGGTAGCTATGAGCATATGTACGACGGTGCACTATTTGGAATTTTGATCTTACCCCTGGGTCAAAAGCTATTATCATGTGCGTCGCATTTTGTTAGTAAAATGAGTTGTTTTTTTTACCCATTTTACCCATTTATTTACCCATAACTTTTGACCCAGGGGTCAGATCAAAATTATGTCACCGTCACCGTCGCAGATATGCTCATAGCTACCATGTGTGTACGTTTCAAGGTTCTAGTGCTAATAGTGTAGGAGGAGATAATGGCTGATCAAAAAAAAAGCGGAGATCAATACAATATCCCCACGCTTTTAAAAGCGTCGGGATGATGAAGCAAGTATTAACGAAAAAGCCATTTCGCGAACATAATCGCATTTATATTAACATTACAATCATTATGGCTTATTTTACATTTGCGTGTCCCCATACCTCCGCTTTTTATTTATGACGTTATTGATACACTAAAGAATATTATTAAACATGTTTTCCACCAACAAAATGAAATACGAGTTATAAGGATATCTAGCAATCCAAAATATTATTATAAATATGTATATCGTGTTTCAAGTGAAAACAGTTTTTTTTTTTTTACTCCCATACACTCAATCGAATTGCTATTCGTTTCGCCACGCTGCAGTAGTTATTGAGTGAGATTGCACGTGTTTGTTCTTCGATAAGGCGATAAGAGACATTTAAGTTTCTCTTTCAAAGACATTTGCTCATGGTTATGACTCGAAAATATGTTGTTTTATTAAATAGTTGTTTCAAGAGCAACGAATTTAACAGACCATTCGAAGAATCGAGACGAAAAGTAAACTATAGAGCGGTCTGCGCAGGCTTATCTGGGAGGACACTCTACTCACATGCAGTAAGCCCCGTTTTCCCAGAGAGCGATTCAAATAAATATCAGAACAGTAGTGAATATATTGCGTTGATCCGCTAATTGTGTTCAGGGTCTGTGTGTACCACTGAGACACCCTTTGCCTGAGGTAGAAGTTGTTTGGTACGTTCATTGATTATTATACTTGGCAAATATAGTACCTGTGTGCGTTAAGTCTTGCTTTTTCCCATTGTTGCAATGCCCGTGTGTGTTTGTGTTCTCAAATGGCTTCAATACGCTGTATTGGTTGTGTGATATAAATGGGGTAGATGTATTAAAGACACACCGGCTAGACATCTGAATAGTGCGCGGTAGTTAACGTGGCTTGTTGGCACATGACATTAATTACTGTATGTTCATTTTCTGTCGTTGGCGATGGACACATGTGGGTTGTTTCCTGTTCTGGTTGNGGGGGGCAGTTTGCAGAGGCGGTTTCACAAATATGTAGGGCAGTTATTGGTGTGTTTGTTAATTACTTGACTTACGTTACGATGTATATGTTTTTGATGTTTCAGTTTCTCGTGGAACAAGGGTAAAAGATATAATCGCGGTTTTGTTCCGATGTATCTCTTCCTTTTGAGGTGATTCGCCTTTATTCAATTGATTGTGATTACATGGTTGCATGGGGTGACAGCGTTGTCCTTGTTTTCAGTGAAATGATTGCAATTTTGTGTATTAATATGTTACGGATAAAAACCGTTATTGCGATCAGGGATGTTCGTGTTTTGCTATGGTTGTAATCAATGCATATACAAACAATAAATGTATGAAGTAAAAATTATGGTTTGGGGATTGGATCGATTAATGTCTTGGGGACCTTTCTGGTCTAAAATGGGTTTGTGGCATGGATATAGTTTTGTAAAATATATTGTGCGTGGTCTATTTTAATCATAAACTACTTAGAACATAATATATATAGAGAATATAGACTTGGCGCGTCCACTTATGATGACTGCTTGTAATAATGTCATTTCGAACAGCATTAAACAGCAGCAAAATATCACTGCTTGATTTATGTTGTCGTAATGTCAACAACGTGCTGTTTCCTGGTTTTACGATCCTTAACAATATATTAGGAGATGCAACCTTGGCATTTTCCATTCCACAGACTAAAATAACGTAAACATATTTCAACTTAAAAGAGGTAATATTATTTATACCCATGTTTTTGTTTTGTTTATGTTAATTATTTCACAGACTGCGCTCTGTTTTGTGTGATACACCACTGTCTCAGATTGTGTATTTTTTGTATGTGTTATAGATTAAATAAAACAAGGTGGGTATTGGTTGAGATGTTTTAGCAAAGTACGTCATACACTGTTGTTTGAAGGTGTTGGTCTTTGGTGAACCACAGTGTAGATGTGTAACGTGAATAGTATTGCTCTTTGTGATATATTTTAAGAGAATTACAAGATTCTCGTTTGTTTTGAGAAATGTGATATTGTTTGTCAATATATGGGTATTGTTTTATTAAAGATATGTGGGTAGGTGTTAAGGAATCGACGTGCTATGCGTTTTTATCGAGTTGTGAGAGTAGTGTGCATCCGGGAATGGATATGATGCTTAGAAATACCACCGGGATCAGTGTTGAGGTCAGTGTTGAGATGCTGATGAAATATTTGCGATACAATGTTGTCTCGAAATATGAGATGTGTGTGTGTAAATGTATAGACAATATGTTATCGTATGCATCTGGTGCTAACGACGTCGTGTACAATACGCGCGGGATACTTGTATGAGATACTGATGTAAATTTGAAGATACGCGTTTGTGTTGGCATATAAGATGTTTAGTGTATGGATGTCATGTATGATAAGACCTCTGGGGATAGAGTTTTGATGTTGATGGGTGGTGATAGTTGTGTGAAGGTATTGTTGTTTGGTACGTTCATTGATAATTACACTTAGCACCTTAGTGTAGGCGTGTGCACTAAGTTTTGATTGTATCGTTTTGTATTGGGTGCAGATGCGAATGATGAAAAGTATGATATACACGTGTTTACGCGATATGAGATGTGTGTAGCAATGCGCATATGTAATGTAGTTTAAGACACAAGTGTCTTCGTTCAGAGTTGTATGTGGATTATGAGATACGTGTTTGTCTCGAAAAAAAGTTGTGTGTGTGTCGATTTAGGAATGTGATAAATAAGAAGACCCCTGGGGTCAGTGATGAAGTGTTGATGTGTATTATGAGATACACGTTAGTTTTGGTGTCGGCATCAACATGTGAATCAGAGGAGTTGATAAGTCCATTCAATCAATCAGATATATATTTTCTATAAATCCTCTAACAGCGTCGTATGGCCGCCAATTTGTCCCGCAAAAAAAAGAGTGTTGAAGCAAACGAATTTACGTTGCATCTATGATCTTGACGTTCATAGAAGTTGACTTGGTGTAGTAAACTTCATCAAATGTAACCAAAATAAATATATTTAATGCGAACATGACACCGCCTGAGCGTATAATTACTGAAATTCGCTATTTTCGTAAGCAAAAGTGCAATACTCGTATTTCATTCGAAACGTTAATGAAATGTTAATACTAAGTTGCGCTGCTGTATAAATGCGTAATAGCTGAGCTTCAACTGTTATTTACATGTTTTTTGGCATACGTGTTTTAGCTTTTTTTGTAATATCTGATTGAATATGAAAATACTACATTATTTGACCGATGTGATGTTAAAAGTAAATAAGTCACTACATTTAAGATATATTTATTACATTGGTATCTTAAACTCTTTTTACACGGTGGAATAACAAAAAAGAAAAAAAAAACTAATTCATAAATCGTATCTAATGAAAATATTCACATTAGGTTTTCTTCTGGCTACACAAATGTTTAAGTCGCTCTTTGATCCGAAATATTAAAGATAGTTTGTAAACAGATCAAGCCGTAGAGTCAAATCGTATACGCGCAGTAAAAAAAAACAATTAATTTGTTGATGTGTGTAATACTTACAGTCTAAGTTACAGATATAAAACGATGTTTTGTCCGTACAAATTGCAAATAAAATTACATAATATCACTGAGGTATTACCAACTCGCTGTATAATCATCTTACAATTTTGACGGAATAGATCCAAAAATTGCGTTTTTTTTATATGACAATGAAATCATGCACTAAATGGTTCAGTTATTCAAATTTCAGTTAACATTATAATTGTATACAAAAAGGCGATTTTAGTTGGAAGCTCAACTATTAACATGCTTGTTAACAATTATTCCCCTCTCCCAAAAGTACAATTCCAAGGAAAATTACTGTATTACAGTTTACATAAAGACATGTTTTGCATCATCTATTTGAACACGCTTAATATCGGCTTGGTTTTAAATGCGTTAAGTAAATTATATTGTCGATAGCTAGGATTTTACACTATTTAAGGAATAAACAGTATAGAACAGTTTACTATATCATATTATCACGTTATGTTAATAATAATTGGATAATTCAAAAGTGAACATTTCGATGGTTAGACGCTTTACAAAACACACTATCGTTGCCGAGGGTGTTGCGAACAATATTTAAAAATAAAGTTAACCTGATGCTTTTCAACATATATTACCGTTTAAACCGTCATGCCCCTTTTAACGCATACGGGCTTCTCCATTTGCATAACCCGTAAATTTAGCTTTACGCATATTTAAGGCCTCTGCGAACGCCAAAGGACGAATTTGGTCTGCTTAAGAAATATTTTTGGAAAATAATTATCAGCATGTTCGGAAATCATCATGCTAGAATTAAAAATAGCATTTCATAAAATTAAATAAAACCGAAAGAAAAAGACATTCTTCTATGAACTCGATTCTTGCATAATCAATGTTAAACATTATACGCCAATTTAACCCTACCATTGCTAATTTTGAAAACAATTGATACTTTTAGCAAAGATCAGAGTCGTGCACGACTAATACAGACATTAAAATAAACATGTGTACAATTATAGAAGGATTATACATCTTTCAAGAAGTATGCACACTAGTTTGTACCCCGCATATATAGCGTAACCCTGAATATGTACATTCAATAATGCATACACAAATCATTCACAAAACACATCCACTGCATCACAAAATGTAACGTTTGTCCTTAATCTCCTCATTGTTTGATGTTGTTTTTCATAATGGACACGACTGTGTGATAAGACGTAGATCCGTATGCCACGGATATGATCAGATTTGACGTACAATTCATAAAAATCGTCAACAATATCGAATAAACATAGAACATCGATGCAAAGTGTTTGAGTACATCGATTGAGCAGTATCAAAACAAGTGTATCAATAAACCGTTGCATTTTGTATTTGAACACTACACGTCTGACATATGTTTATATCTCACAAAGTTACTCGGCATCAATAGGGTACAATGATGGCTTGAATCGGCGGCGACGTTTTCTCAGAGGCTTGCTATTTTCGTCCTCCTCCTTGTCAATAGCTTTTTTTATTTGCAACGTAAACGTAGGTTTTGTTTGTTGCATATCATACAACTTGTAGAGCTTCGGCTGATGTTCCTCTGAAAAAAACAGCGCAGTTTTATTTCAAGAATACTTGAGATGTTTACCACTATTTACACATTTAATATTTGCTTGTAATTCTCATTTTTGTGTGCGTATGTGTTAAATACATAAACTTTGTGTGGTCGTTTGTTGGCACTGAATACATATTAGTATTTGTTTCAAACATATAAAATGCCTTAAAACAGTTGGAGACATAATTATTTAGCCGAAATAACTAAAAGTATGTCCATATTTTAATGTAACTTGTATCGATAACAAAGACTCTGTAACAAGCGTTTTGCACAATCGCACATGAATGTAAAAGACTATAAAACCGTGATCGTAACTTGTAAAACAAGATTCTGTAACAATTAATATTTAGATTATAATTTTAAATTACACATCGACGGCAAAATATTCCTCATCGAACGATTAAGGCCTTACATAAACTGTTATTTGATTGCAGTAATATCGCAACAAAATAGGGAAGCTTAACCTTGTGTTCGTTAATATTTTTTACGATAGACAAGTTATCTCTAAATTAAGTAAATACTATGACATTCAGAATTCCTCCTAATTTCTAGTTAAAATATGTTCTTTAATAAATGCTGGTTCATTTTAGNCAACCCATAGATTTTTAAATAATTCTTGAACGATGTCCACACTCACATTCTTGTTAACATCGAATGGTGCGATATATCCTCCGCCCCCGTATGTCGTGTAGAAACCAGTAAGTGGTAGGCCCCATATATCGAGCGCTGTTAAACATAAACACGATACAAATATAGATGATGCAACTGAAAGTACCTTCCGATATAAACATACATTGAAATAATAAGAGAACGTATTAAAGAAAGTTATGGTTTAAATATATAAATAAAAATATGAATAACAAGAAAATAAGTTGTTCCAATTGATTTTTCAATTGTCGAAACGAACACAGCACGTATAAAGAATGTCATTAAGTTAGATGTTTTGTTCGGAACTGGCATTTATCAAGACTCATCGCGCAAACACAATTACATTTTAAAAATTTCAAATAATAATTTATAAATAACGTATACTTATAATATTTTCTGAAAACAAAACTATAGGATTCGTTATTTTAGTACTCTTGATTCAATGCAGCATGCACATGTAATACAGTAGTGTCGCATCGCAAACTGAAATTGTTACTAACAGTTATTTATATTTATTTGAAGAAAGTGCTAAAATATTTATGACTGATGAACCAAGTCAAATATTCGAAGGTCAATGAACTGACCGGAAGTAAAAGACCACATGTCTACGGTTACGTTGAAGGCTAGCTCGAGCAGCGAACACGGTTTGGGTTGCCATCCTATACAGTGGCCCTCCTTCTCTTCATCCACAAAGTTGTATGCTCCGTAGCAGCTGTTATTTCCAAAGTAAGGAATGTTGCAGTACCCTGGTAATGAAACCAATAAGTAAATACAGGTCATATGCAATGGAGTTTACACTTACGCTATTTCGATTTGTATGCATGAAATACAATGATTTATCTATTCAGATCAAAATCAACACATACTGAACCTTAAACACATGCAAACAAAGCTGGAAGTGTTGAATGACACTATGACGGGTCAGTTGCATTTGTTTGACGATTACAATTTCGTTTCGATCGTTAAACAAATCTGTATTATTTATTTAACGATGACACAGAATAATCGCTTGCTGGGTAAGGTAAATCAAAGCTTTCACGATTGGAAGAGATTGTTTTCATTCAATAGAAAGGCAAATTCATACCTGAATGTGTCCGCAGTTGACGCAGTCTCGGTGGTCCCAACCTGTAGTGATTCAGGCCCGTCATAAATGTGCGGTAATACCAATGTAGAGCGTCCCCGTTGATATCTGTCTCCGGAAACAGTTTTGGTATCATCGTGTCGCTGATCCAGGTAAACATGTCCCCTGGAGTGATAATCTAAAACAAGCAAAATCACGTGTTAATATGTACAACTATTTTTGTTGAATTTGAGTATATGCATTGGTGATTGTTAGCGTCGAAATGTTATGCGTATATGTATATAATATTTCTAATAATTATATATATAGTTACTAAGTCTCGGATGGACCTTCAACCAATCTTACTCTGTAGGGCATCACTTTAACTAGTGTACATATTGATAATATATNGTGAATGAACCATCCTTTTTTGGGGATGGGGATTTCATAGTATGTATGCCTCGTTCTGCACCGTAGCTAGGCGCACACGCCGCAGTCTCAAATGGGAGTATGTATGTCTGTATATATATATATATATATATATATGTATGTGAATGGCATTATTCACGTAGTAAAATGGGTTCTTGTTCAGAAACACAAATATGAGATTTACAATCATCATGTAAAGTCAGAAAATATTTCCAAATATTATGTCATACATTTATTTCACATTCTGTCGATCAACATCGAGTATTGCGGAATTCTCATAAAAACACGTGTGCATAGACATCATTGATGACTTTATAATTATACGTATGTGTTTGTATTAATCGTAATTGCATTTTTACAATGTGTGCCCCCACCCACCCTTGAACATTTATACATTAAATTTGCGTATACACAGAAATACATATCGAACGTACCGAGTCGAACGCTGGAAGGTCCGCTGGCGAAACGAAGTGCCGAGTGAGCTCCTGACGATGCAAGTAGGACCTGCAGTATGCAAACAAATGCTTAAAACGACTATATGTGCCAGGGATAAAACATGAAGTCTAATCACGGCTACGCTATGCATAGAAAATATATCAATCATCCAATGGTCAGAAACTATACTAGTGATAACAATAATAATGTCGTACAATTTGAGAACGTGTGTTTTGTATCATTTTACATATATTCGATTACTATTTAATTCAATTGCAATGGTGTGTTATATGTTTTGGAATGCAAGTATGTGAACAAACCCTTGAATAAAGTGGTGGTTCGCTTATATTATTGTTTTAATATATAACAATTACATATCATCCCGGTTAGCAAACGCTATAACGCAGATCAGAAACATCAGAAGTGTGTTCAATACAAAGTCCATTATGCATTTGATCAAGTTCAGTTCCAGTCGCCGTCGCTTGGCCGCCTCTTCCATCTCTTCTGGCTTCATGGGCATCGTTACGTTCCTAGGAGTGGCTGACAAGAAAACGTATGCTGTTTATGTATTAGTCCTTAATGGAGTTGCGAAAATAATTTTGTATCGTTCACTATGTCAACGATGCGCAGGTCAAACATATGGGGATTATGCATTTCTATGATTTCGGTAAATACGGTTTTGACTATTAGAAGAATAACACCATCGATGCACTATTGATTGTTTTGACACAAGCAGTATATTACGCCGTCTTATTAATGCATATGTGTAGTAAAGTGTATGTGATGTTCTTATAACACTGCACAAGTTGCAAATGCTTTAAGCTTTAAAGCTTTCACAGGTTCAAATTGTATTTTGGATTTAGTAATTAAGTAGTATAAAACAAATAAGTAAATAGTACTCCAGTGCATGCACAAACTACGAAGTTAACGCGAACGATGTTAAAATAAATGTAAACAAACAAGTATGTTATATGGTATACAATCTTTAAACTTACATTTATAGGACAAATATTCATCTTTGATTTTCTTTAAGATAGTTATTGTCGAGTTCATATCATCTGAAAAAGAAACAATCGCCTTTGTTTTTTCTTTAACCCTATAACATTTGTAGTAACTATATCCAAATTAAATGAAATGGTGCCAGTAGTCTAGTAAGGGGCCATACTGCCTATATATCCGAAACGACTATTACATCGCGGTTTATATAGTTCGTGTTACTAAGAACACAAAACAGAACATTTGCTCAGAAATGTCCCCACACATGTTTAAAATGAGAATGTATAATCTTTCTTGTTTTGAGAATAAAAGAAAGAAACTATTTTAATACAATGTAAATAGTACAGTTATCGTTTTACATTTTGTTTATAATAGCTTGATAGACGGAAATGGTTTGAATATTCTGTTTTCAAAAGGTAACCGTGATTGATTTGACTACATATAAACGTTAGTAAGTGCAGTACCTTTACTGCCAATAACAGCCTAAACGTGTTTAACGCACTGACAAAATATTGTACAATACTCACAACACAAGTGATTGTTAATTGTGTAGTACACAACTGAACATTGATTGTTTGTATTTTATAAATAGCTATGCATCAGCTATAAATCCTTTTTTTTAAACATTGCTTGGGTAAGTGTGGTAATCGCAGATGGTAATGAATTAACAAATATCAAAACAATTACCCTTGTCACCGCCAGTCAGCCTTTTATAATTCTCAACTACGGTGTCCATATCAACATTGGCTTCCTCTTTAGACTTTCGAAAAAGGCAGGCGAATACAAAGGCAAAACAAATCACCTAAAAGTATATACACGTATGCATACAATACAATAAGTGTTATACGATATATAAACGTGTTTGGTTAAATCAAATAATTAAAATTATTCGGAATCCATTCAACGTTCTGCGGTTTCTTCGTGTTTTAGTATGAGTAAATACAATTTCAACTTCGTAAACACTTTACAATAATGATTCAGCCTTGATACTTATTATAATATGTAGTTAAAAATAAAATTAAAACATGAACATTGACAAATGTAAACAGTTCTGTATTTGTCTTTGTAAAACAACGTGTTCTTCTGATACTAATATATTAGTTAGATACCATAATTGGGTCCACAAATAACATGGATTCAAAGATGGACAGAAGGAAAGACGTGAGCCATTCCTCGGATTTCTGCTTCCCCCATTGCATGCTGTACAGAAGAACGAAGAAGGCGGGAACCACTGTGCCAGCCAGAACCAGGGACCAACCGAATATGATAAAACTGGAAAAGGGCGACAATGAAATTGATTAACATGTTTTGGGCGGAACGAGTCATGTAATTAACGTATTTCGTTTATCCAAAAGCATACCTGTAGTTTATGATGGTTAAGTAAACTCCGGCAATTAGATTAAATTCGTATGAAGTTTTGGATTATTGATATTTAAATACGATAGTTTTGACATTCACACGTTACTTTCCGTTTCCAAAACGTAGCGTTGAGGAGAATAAACTTACCACCACGGAAGTCGAGCTCCTGTAAACTCGGGCACTTCCGATGTCAACCTAATAGATCGCAACTGCTTCGCGTAGCCAGAAGTTGTGTCCTTTTTCTTGGATGAACACGGACATCTGAAATGTAATGAACTTATAAAAATAGAAATTATATAATTTCAGTAACATTATCAAAAGCGACGATCGCGTTGCCTCACGCTAGTCTTTTGTTATCGCAACCAATCAATTGCCAACACTATATAGGACAATAAAAGGGTAAATAGTTGACGAACAAATTAAAAAAGAAACACGCTTACAGTACATGGTATTTCTTTTTTTACTAAAGGCATAAGACTCGAAGGGAGAAGGAAATGTAACCTCAACGCCCACACTCAAAAGCAGATTTCATTTTTTTCTGTTAACAGTCCAACCAACAACTTGGACTCATCCCATCTATTTGTGTTGCCTAACGGCATGCAATGGCAAGTAAGCAAATGTATTAACATACTGGAATACATAACAATTAACTTATACTGAACACATTTCGTGGTGCTTCATACCTGCAATACACACCAGGACAAGTACAGCATTTACAATTGCTGCTCTGACGCCGCTTTGTTCGCTTGAAAATGAATATCAGCAGCATCACTGGCGGTGTTGTTATAAGTGCGCATATTATGGACACATATATCTGAAATTAACAAGAAATATCACACAAATGGAGCGAACTTGACATATTTGCAATTTAAATTGAATTGTTGGTTAACTGTAGATAAGGGTGAGGCCAATTATTTTCTTAACAACTATCGCCCTAAATTTGATTCCACATTTTTTTAATCACTTAATTTGCCCGCAATTATTAGATAGGTACTATTTTTCAATCACAATCCCATTTATTATTCACATTGATCAACGGTTGCCATTTGTGTAGAAGACCGAGTAAACATCGAAAATTAAGGGGCGTTCTTCATTTCTCAAACGAATACCGCAACCATCGACGCGTTGTAGGAAACGGTCTCTATCGTATGCATTTGCAATTATTTTTCGTTTGAGCAGTCAGACATTCAATAAAATGTATCAAACATATGCAAACTATTTAGGAATTGAAATACAATTATGCTAAGATTTTTGCAACCAAAACAAAGACACAATTGTTCGTTCTGCAAAAAAAAAAAACTAGAAAATACGTCTGGATTGGCTGGACGCGAACAATAACTCGTACCTTATGAGTTGCGCTTAAGGTAAATAAAATACGTAGGGTACCATCAATAGATTATTGATATATTTTGTTTTACTTTAATCGTTCGGAAGTATGTGTTGTTTAAAGATTAAAAAGGTAAAATGATGATATTCAACCGTATATACCCGCTTTTATCTTAACAAATATGTCTCACCTGCCGTGCAGTGAACCGGAATGGTCCCGCCTCTACTAAGGCCGGGGTTTCGTAGTCGGCTTCCGTTTTAAAGAACATGGCGTTGGCAATCATGGTCAGGCAGATGTATACAAGGGCGCACGACAGACGCTGGACACGTGTGAACGGGCTGATTTGTGGCCGGTAGAAAATGGAGACCCACATATGGCTCTCTGACAGCCGGTCACGGGTCTAGCATTGAAAAAGACAAGTATTGTTCAAAGCGCGTGATATGATGAAGGTAACTAGTAGTTGATTATTATTTTTCTAAAACATATATGCATATTGAGTAAACGAAGAATTATGCAAAACATAATTAAACATGCAAGTATCTATAAACGAACTTCATTAATGACTTAATAACTGAATGAATGAATGCATGAATGAATGAATGGACGAATGGAAATGTGAATCGTATCAGTGAGTAATTGAATAAATGAAACAACGAATTAAAAAATAATTGAATGGCTTAATAAATGAAACACGTGGATTTATCGTGTGTTCTTTATGGGTGTATAGCTACTGTGAAATAAACCCAGTAAAAATATGGTTGAACATGTTTAAAATGTGAAGAGACCATATTTGACCTGGACATCATCATTTGTCATGCCTAATTGTATTAACGCTTTGGTGACCATGTTCGAGCATGGTATGTATAAGCACCATAGTAAATCTTGTTTTATGGTCATAACAAATTAAATTAAAACAAAACATGTTCAAACCTGTTTTACAGATTTAGTAGTAGTTTCTTACCGTCCTTATAAAATGATCAGCCATGGTTTGACAATGATAATTATGACGATGACAATGATAATTATGACCTTTCATGGTGCTGTAAAATAACATGGTCAAACGTACTTCATGGACAGGGTAGATTATTTCCGCCAGAGTAACATATTTAACCATAGTTTGACCATGATTATTATACCAACGATTATGCATGTGTTATGGTCGTGTACTTGGCAATGTCCAAACATTTGTTATAGGCTATCATAATACCATTGGTTAATATGGTTCGATCATGATTTTTAGACTAGGAATTATCACAGACACGTTCATAATGCACTTAGCAATCCATATTATCTAATGTCGTTGAACAGTTTTTATAAGATACTGATACTGCTGATACTGGTTACGATGATGAATGTCATTATGCTAATGCTTCTGCTGATGTTGTTGATGATAATTATTATGATGATGTGGATAATTAAGATACGTATGAGGATGAAGAAAATGAAGACGATGATGTTATTGAAAATGGTGATAGTCATGACCATGATGGTAAGAAATTGATGGTAATGATAATGAATTTTAATAATAAGGATGATAGGAGGAGCATGATGAGTAAGTTACCTGCCAATCATGATCAGTGTACGTACACAAATTGTAATAACAAATCACTACAATAACACATTTTTTTTTCTTATTTCCGCCTTTTTTAACGTGCAAACACGACAATGTTAATTGCATGACCATGGTTCCTGCTCAGTTAATGGACTTTCTTGGAAAACAATGCATGAACTATAGCAACATAACATGTCATATGTATCTACTATATTTTATATTTAGTAAGAAAGACACAAAATTCTGTATTTCAAATATTCGAAATATGTGTGATCGACAGAGATCCGTGACAAAATGTTCACATGGTCAGACCAAAGTAAAATATTACCAATGTTAGTGAAAAGAGACCTGATAGTCAAGCACTTGCTTTAAAAAATATTTTTCTTATTAAATAATAGTAAATTAGTACTTAAGAATTATATAACACAGGTATGTTGAACATGAGTAGCCAAGATTTGAAAATATAAAGAAGTGAAACTCCAGAAGCTGCAGCAGCATTGCATTTCTATCATACACACCTTTGTGGTCCTTTATTTATGGCAAGAAACCAATTGCCAAACAAGGTTTCCAAAAATAATAAAAATAACAATACCGCTACCAGCCTCTGAAGGCTGAAAATATAACAACATTGAAGAAGTGTACGGGGATAGAAGTTACTGCATCCACGCAGCACACATCGAACTGTTGTGGAATTCAATATAAAGAAGTGAAACTCCATAAGCTGCAGCAGCATTGCATTTCTATCATACACACATTCGTGGTCCTTTATTTATGGCAAGAAACCAATTGCAAAACAAGTTTTCCAAAAATAATAAAAATAACAATACCGCTACCAGCCTCTGAAGGATGAAAATATAACAACATTGAAGAAGTGTACGGGGATACAAGTTACTGCATCCACGCAGCACACATCGAACTGTTGTGAAATTCAATATAAAGGAGTGAAACTCCATAAGCTGCAGCAGCATTGCATTTCTATCATACACACCTTCGTGGTCCTTTGTTTATGGCAAGAAACCAATTGCCATGTGTATTCTATATTGCGTACCTGATAGAAGAACCTGCTTTCGAACTCAATTGGCTCATTCTCACTCTTGGCATTCATATTTACACATACTTCCGTTTCAACAGAGAGCCACGTCTCAGCGACGAACGTGTATCTAAAAGAGTGTTTTTTTTCGTGTAGTGTCTTTATCTCGCATATCATAATAAATTACGTTATACTATTTCTTTAAATGGTCTCGCAAAATTAAAAAAAAACATTGCAAAAAAAGAGTTTAGATCAAACACGAAAGTATATTAAAATAAAACAAACAGTTGCTTAAGCAAACAAAACGTACGCCTGTTTTGTCTGGGCGTCATACACGTTGACCTGATTCAGATACCAGGACGCACTGTCGCCGTCCCCAGAGTTATCATGCCAAATGCACAAATGTTGCAACGGTCCCAAATGCTGACGGGTCGCCATCAAGAAGGTCATAACACTGCCCGTGCTGAACTCCTACAAATGTGTGCCCAATGTTAAATATGTAATGACAACATGCATTCTTGGATAAACTTGCATATTTAAAAGAAAAACGTGCATACATAGTGTTCTTCCTCTGATAAGCGAGAGGTTGAGATGTTTGTGTAATCTTAATAATTAAAAGAAAATAAGGCAACATTTGTTTCAATCTTTTAAATATTATTCTAGGGTAATTTGTAAATAAACGAGCTAACTGAATTATAATAGGTCAATCGTTGCCGTCCGATAAGCTTACATTTGCGGTAACCTCATATACGCATTTCAAACAAAAATAAAAACAGGATAACGTAATGTGGACATTCAAGAACCACCGATAACTAGATTGAAATCAAATACTTGAGACTGTCTAAATATAATGGACCAGCGTATGGTACAGTAAATCATGTATACGTGTGCGCAGTTTATTAATCGATGGAGTCAATCAGATCCAAATGAACGTGCATGTCTGAATATATAAACAGACTGCTTGCTTTTCCTATATTTGAAGTATATAACTTTTTTGAACACGTTTTATTGTGACAGTAAACATGGCACTATTGCCGACCATCCTGATATGATTTATGATTACGCCACTTACACAAAAAAATATTTTATAAACACTCTCTCACCTCCCTCACTCCATCGAACAGTTCCCGGGACCCTGTATCCCCATTCTGTCCCGTCAAAACGAATGCTATACGCGATCTAGTACCAGCTCCTTTGCGCATGCCCGTGAGAACCCGTATCAGATAGTAGGAGGAGTCGGTGAGGCGGTTGTCGCGAAGTGCAGTTATGCCCCACTAAACAAGTTGTTCATAAAATATGTAAACTTTGACGACTTGATAATATGATATTTAATTTCGTTTAAACTCATCCCAGCAAACATGTACATATCGGTATGATATTTGAGTTATGTATTTGTTCTGATGTATGAGTTTAGGGATCAGTTTAGGTCCATAAAACTCTGTAATTGCATGTCTAAGAAGTACATGTGCATATACAAGGAAACATTATTGGATCAGGCACACAAAGATTGATCGTAGAAGGCAATTTAGAATATCGGACAAATTGAGATGCAATTACTATAGAATACCATGATGCCGATTTCCGGCGGATGTCAAGTCGGTCCGATCTTGGACCTATGTGACATCGCGAAATCGGACCAATATATACATGTATATTAACGCAATATCAGAAAAAGTGCGTTAGAAAAACGGCAGTATGTCGGTCTCGGTACAATGTCGCGAGATGTAACAGGTCCAATCTCGAGTCGATGTAAATCACCTTATCGGGGAGATATGCAAATCTATATCGGCACGATATTTGAATGATATTACATGTTTGCTGGAATTGTTTGTTAACTGAAAGGGTATTAAATATATCGGTAACTTGTTCCTGTAATAAGTATTGATTAAATGTACGACAACATCACTAGTCTACCTAATATTAATTACACCTTATATTAGTTTATATTTCTACTTTTACATTACTGTTCAAACACAATTTACTGGTATGCTACTTCTGCTCGTATATGTTCAACACGGCGGACAATGACGTAACGTAGCTATCATTATGAAAAAAACTAAAAAAAAAAAAATACCAAAGCCTGATTACCTTTGAATATGTGCCATAAACGTATATATGTAATTATGTACACAGAACAAGAAACAATCATTACCTTCAGCCTATCCCGTCTATCCATTCTTGCAAAGACAACAACGCCAATAATGTAAAGAAGCAACAGACATGCAAAGGTCCCCATAACTGCTGCCTGACTGAGTGGTGAGAACTTGAGAAACACGGTGGCAAAGTCGATTGAATTTGGAGCAACGAAAAATGAATTCGCGAACACCAAGTCAGTGATGTTTGAACACTGACAGTCTATTTTGTTCTCGTTCGGTCTCCACGTCATCTATAAGAGTTATATATACACAATTCTATATCAATACTTGTATGTTATATACACAATTTTAAGGATACACTGGAATGTATAATTAAACCTAGAACGGACTCTCATTTGGATTGTTGAATGTACGATACATATAAATGATAATTGCGACTTTATATCGAAGTTTGGGGAAATCGTACACTACTATACAATTATATTCCTGGCATCATTGTATTGTGTAATTGTACTTTAAAAGTATTGGACATCATGCAGTTTACACATTAAGACAGTAAATGAAAGGAGAAAGCAAATACAATATATGCATTGCTTAACAAGTACAATGTATTTATATTGCGTGAGGTAAAACAGAGAACAACGCCACAAAGCAATATATAGTCAACCTAAACCATATATTTTCAATAAACGAAATAGTATGTTTATAAATTATCTGTTTTTAAAGAGCAAATGTGTTTCAAATAGGTAGTTACCACGCATTTGTCGGTCTCCCATTTAGTGGCAGCCTCGTTCCAAGTCAGACAACCACCAGTGATCAGAGTAAGGTTGTATTGAAATTCTTTAACTGAAATTAGATGTGTGAGTAACCAATTAAAAATATTATGGATTGTTCAGCGCATAGACATCGAACAACTATGATTAGAACTCAGATACTTGGTAAGGTGTGGTGAATGGTATATTCTTTTGTTTGCAATAAACTATGCCATTAATTTAGGACTTTATTTGAGTCATTGACTAAAACATAACGAGGCATGTCCAGGAATGTTTTTTCGTTTGTATTCAGATTGATTTGTATTGATATCCAACATTGAGAAATGATTTAGGGAGATGCATAAGTACAAAAACCTTACATTTAATATATCGACATAAATTGAATGGCATATAAACAATTTATGTAAGTGGTTTGAATACAAATTTCGTTCATTATAAGCAATGAAGACATAACAAAACTCAAATAATATTAATAGGAGAGAAATTCGTGTTACCATCTGCATGTGTTTTATTCAATGCAAGGTGACATATTGTCCATATAATAATGCATTTAAAATATAATAATAAATAGCACACATTGGCCACTATCGTGTTGTTCTTTTCCACGTTCAATTGTAGCAAGTCTTTATTCAATAAAGTACTACGGCTAATAATTCGCTTATATAATGTGTGTAATACACATTGTTTAGACTGAAAGGAAAAGCAAAGTATAAGCTTACCGAATCCAGGGACTTGGACTGCAAAATATGTCAGCCCGGTATGACCTAACATTTCACTTCCATTAACACAATGCTGCCAATCTCCGTCCTCCCACAGCAAAAAATCGAAGTCATAGTCCAAAATGCTCGGGGCTTGGTGAAATCTGAAGTACAACCGATAGGACGTGATGTTGGTATCACCTAACGGCATCACTTTCAGGCATACGTTGTCAGTGGATTTGCCGTACACGAATCTGTGATAAGAAAATTCCGATGCGTCTTCTGCTGAGACTGTTTCGTTTGGCGTAATCGTGGTTGGAATTGGCGTTTCGGCGTTTTGAGAAAACGTCATTCTCTCCGGTGTGATTCGACGTGACTTCGTCTTGGTGTCTATTCTTAAAACGTTGGACGTCACGAAGCTTGACGTGCCGTCGTTATCATACATGTACACGTTTGCTGGAAACTCAATTGCCTGCAATTAAAATTATTAAATGAATAAAGGAAATTATTAGATAGAACAAGTCATGTATCATTGTTTTCTTTCATATAGTTTGGTTACCACTTAAATTAATTGGATTGACAAACAATACCTTTGCCAAAGACAAAACAGCAGTCATTTTTTGGTTGATGCTGTCGGGATTAGATCAGAAATTCCAGATGTTTCATCAACCAAAACGTGAGCACTTTTCAGATATTGCGATTTAACAACTTTCAACTATTTATTTAGCCATAGCATTCACGATTTATTGTGGTCTTCTGTCCACATAACATAGTTGCATCAGTCTGTTTAATTCTTGTGTTTGTTATATTAGGACCCAGAATTAGGTTTTCAATAATTTATGTAACCCTATCAACCTTATATAACTTGCTAATTATGCATGTCTCTCTATCAAAATAACAAGTTTTATCAGCTTAGCATTAGTTTGTCATATAAATTCGCAATAATTTCTGTAACCGTCGTAACCTCAATTTGTTTTTGACGATGAAACTTTTATCACGATCGTATTTTCAATATGACACTTATCCACCTATAAAGTTTCATAATACAGCCTATAAGTACCTTTGATTTATCTCAAGATCAAGATTGTTTGTTGACGGATAAATTGGACACACCGACATATCGACTAACGGACACACGTACAGGCCAAGGAGAAAATAGGTAAGCGACTAAATACCAAACTTTCATCAATTGTGCATATACATTGTATTGTTGTGTTAACAGTTTACGCGTACTATTTAATCATTTAACCCATAATTATTAAACAATGTCACTGATAAACTACGCAATATGGGACACGATGCTCACTTGTATTAAAGGATATCGTTTTTAATCGACACATACACAAATCATAGTATATGCCTATTAATATCCTCCAATGAACCGTCGCCTTACGTAACACGTGACTGTCACATATTGTGCCGAATGGACGCGTTTGCTTAAAATATATTCCGTAAAGGACGGTCCGATTTTAACCTAACATTTCGGAGACTTATTTAATTCAATGTTGTACAATACTGAAATATAGTTTTGCTTTTACGCATCTGAAACTTGACCAGCATATATATCAGCTGTGTACTCATCATGATAAATCACCGTTATGTACGCATTGTACGCAACGATGCTTCATATCCGACACACTTACAGATACGGACACGTCTTCATCACCGCCAGATCCTTCTGATCCAATGGCTTCTTCAAGTCCGTCAAGCTTAAATTCCGAAGTCTTCGTTGTCGTCGTCGAGTTGGCAAGGACCTCCGCGGTGTTTTTGCGTATCAACTGCTCGGTTTTAGTGTTGTTAGAGTTGTCACATACCAAACAAACCCTTAGTTTGTCCTGCATTTCCTTGGCAAGACGTTCGGCCATTCTAGCTGCATTCTTTGTCTGATTCAAAGGAACAAACCCATCGCAAATCATTCGTGTAAAGCCAAATTAATATGTCTGTCTATGAACATTGCTATATTATTATTACAATAAGTTTTGATGCTCTATAATGTTACTTCCCTTTGTGTAATGTTGATTCAACTCTTAGACGGAAATGCAAAATGTTATACATACAAAATTACCTATTAATAAAATACACAATAAACACATACATAAAACATAGGTATACATAATGCAATTAAATGTTCATACACACCATTCGACAAACAGGTTGCGTGGTGCTCTTTAATTTTGCTATCGGCAACAAATTTACTTCTCTCCTTAGATGTATCAACAAAAACAAAGCGCCGAAACTGAGCAAATCATAATTAACTATAATTTTAATTTCTCTCTGAAAAAAATAAATTATGTATGAATCGAGCTGACTGCCATTGTTGATTTTATCGGTCAAGAAACAGCCTTGATATACGTACAGTGTTCTTTTTATTAGCTAGCTCGTATAATAACTTCCTCTGCATCCTCTGGTACAAATACGCCCTCTCGCTGTCGAACATCGTAGAAGCTGTCAAATTGATATCTTGTCCAATCACGGCCAGCATGTCCGAAATCTGGAAAATTTTAGTTTTACAAACTTAATGACAAAAAAATACCACATAATTATACTTAATCTGCAGCGTTTCGCCTGTTCGCAAAAAAGACTTGCATTATGATAGGATATCGTGTCCACGTGACCTGTTTTTCATATCCTGATTAATCCACTTCTTAGGCAAATTATCACGTAAATGGCCGTATTAAGTTTGCATTAACTCCCAGTTATCCATGGTCGTACTAGGTTTTAATAAACTCGTGGATATTCATGACCGTACGTAGTTTTCAATAACTCGTAGATACCCATGGGTGTATTAAATTTCTATTAACTCGTGACTATCTATGGTCGAACGTAGTTTTTATTAACTCGTGGATATCAATGGTCATACTAAGTTTTCATTAGCAAGTGGACAAAATGCCTTATCGAAGGACTGTGTTGGTGTACTTATTTCTATAGTTGTGAGTGTTTTCATTATTGTTGTTTGTTGTATTTATGCCTTCGATGCAATTACCGCTAATTGATTACTAAAATGATATTTGTTTAATCTCAGTGATATGTGTGAGTGACCACTAATAGGCAAGATTTATGTTTATATGTTAACACGATTTAAGCACTCGTAGTATTCCGATAAACATAATGATTGATGAATGCAATTCATCGTTCGATTTTCCCACTACGGCTGGATCTGCTCAATTTGAGTATCTCCTCATAAAATAGACTCAGAGGCTCGGAATAATCTTCTTATGTATATTTCAACTGCTATGATATGACTAAGTTTCTCATGGGAATGATATATATGAATATTTACAGGCAGACAGAGATAATAGTTTATTAACATCTCACTTGTGTACGTGTTCATACAAAACATGGTAAAGCAGAACAAAATCATTATATATATATATGTACAAAACCACTCTAAAAGAGTTACGAGAGACTATGGTTCTAAAAATTCTAAAAGTGTCTAACGAGTATATAGACCATTAACACTTTCACATTTGTTAGAAATATAATAAAGATCCTTAAGGAAATTAAATTTAAATTGATTAATTGTCTTTAAAATACAATATATTAACACACATATACAATATGAGACAATGAAAGTTGTATATAATAACATGTCTACATGTCGAAGTACCTGTGCCCGCCCGGCGTCGAGGCTGTCTACCGGCCTGAGTTGTTTCATGTTGTCTGGAACTGCCGAGTTCGCCACCGCTTGCATCATGTAATACACCTCTAAAATGGTGGACAATAATATTGAATTTTTAATGTAAAACTGTATGTACAGTTCCGTATTGTTTGGATAATAAGTGAACTGTTATAGATAAAGACCAACGAACACTAATTTATCTTCACAATAGATGGTTACTGTTGTTTCTTTACTTATATGGTGTAAAATGTGAAAATACTGTTAAAAATTCATCTCACTTTGAAAGCCCCGATTTACAGATACTATAAAACAATAATGTTTGCAGAACTCGGTTGAAATAGATGTTGTATTGATCGGAATAGAAACTAACATCGAAATCGGTCAAATGGGAGACCTAAGTCAATTACCTCCCCTTAATACTCACTACAAACGCATAGGTCCTTTTAGTTTGTTTAATTGATGTTTCTCGTTGCTCAAACATCGTAATTTCTCTGTATTATAAGGTTATGCGATTGTGCTTTTGCATACGTGCTTGTAAAACGTATATGTATTTAAATATGTTATAGCTTCATGTTGAATTTAACTTTTTTATTCAATATAAACAATTAATTTCTCCACTATTTCAATTTAATTTCGAACAGTGCGTTTTTTTTTTAGGTTATAGACCTTAACCCTTCCTCCCCCAGCCAACAGACACTCCTAAATCTTGTTCGAGAATCAATCTAGGCAAGGTCAGATATAATACATGTATGATGTTCTACATTCGACATTATTGTATTGTTGCAAATGAATTAGTGTTGGCCGTCCAAATAACCCTAAACATATGTTGACTCTCAATAGTATTGATAAATTTGTTAATGAAACTGAGTTTCGGGTCTTATATACCTATAGTTATCAATTAATATTCGTAACTCATTATTTTTATGCGAAGATTCCAAATAGTTTGACCAATTTAAAATTAGACGTAGCTTGTTATAAAGATTTCAAGAGAGTTCAAAGGAAATCCACTTAGATCCCTACTTAGTATTACGTGCTTAGTATGTGTTTTATGGTTTATATTCAGGCGATGGTATAGCCAGTTCGTATAAAGTATGCACAAGGGTTCTTAATCAAATGCATTTGTTAAACACAACAGCATTGTCAGTGTCAAAAGCTAAATTTGTTTTATTAATACCAATGCTGTTGTTAAAATGCATAAACATATTTCAGGGAAACGGTTTTAAGTAATTTTAATACAGCAGTATCATGTATCGATATAGAGTGCTTCACAAAGTCTGCGTATATATACAAACTGTTTAAATCTAAATGCGATAACACAGGATCATTTCAGGGTTTTCAGACCGTAACTAAAATGTCCTATTTTAGAAGCATACATATTCGATTAACTATTTGAACTATGATTGTATAGTATTTGTATATAAAATAACATTTTAGCTATAACGCGTTTTGTTGTAATGCCCTCCAGTCCATTTTTAATGATGTAATGCTTAAATATTTTTCGAATTTGAAAATATAGCATTCAGAACAGTGAAAACTCTCAAAACAACTGGCGGAATATGTTTATCTTGTAACCTATAGCAATATAAGCCTTTCTTCTAATGCCATTTGTTGTCGTGTGTAATATTTGCGTGACGTTTGTGGAACGAGTATTGTGATACCTCCAGCTGTAGTGTCAATCGTGGCTGATAGGTCGACTACCGAACTCTGTGGAAAATCAAGCGATTCTGCACCCACAGTTCCACTCAGAAAGATCAGATCGATCTAAATATAAAGATATGAGTCTCGCTTTGTGAAAAGAGGGTTAGATGCATGTGCGTAAAGTGTCATCCAAGATTTGCCTGTGCAGTCCGCTTTTTTGTATTTTTTGTTTAAAGGAAGACACTTTTTGACAAAAATCCAGTTTAGGCGGAAAGTGTCATCCCTGATTAGCCTGTGCGGACTGCACAGGCTAATCTGCGACGCCACTTTACGCACATGCATCAAACCACGTTTTTTTTCAGAGCACAACTCAATATTTGTTGAATAACGCACTTTAACGATTACGTTAAGGGCGCACATTAATATTTGTTCATAACAAAAGAGAGCTTGATTAACAAAGTACGCCATTACTGTCATAATAACAAACTTCATGTGAGGGTGTTAGTATGCATTTGTTTATTATTTGTGGCGTGTTCTGAGAAAACTGGACAACATGCTTGTGCGTAAATTGTCATCCCAGATTAGCCTGTGCAGTCCGCACAGGCTAATCAGGGACGACAATTTCCGCTTTTCTGCAATTTTTCGTTTGAATGATGTCTCTTCTTAGCGAAAATCCAGTTAAAGCAGAAAGTGTCGTCCCGGATTAGCCTGTGCGGACTGCACAGGCTAATCTGGGATGACACTTTACGCACATGCATTTTGCCCAGTTTTCTCAGAACAAGATAGATTTGTTTATTACATGTATTTAAGATGGAAACTAAATGTTTGAGGAATCAAACACATACGCATCAAGAATAAATCAAGTGACTCTAGTAGAAAAAAAATCGATATTTACAAACTCTGTTTTAAACAACTGTTCGAATTGAAGAAAAAAAAACACAGAATGATGGACCTGGATTTGTTATATATGAAAGTGCAAAACGTGTGCATGTTATGCACAAAGGTTTCCATGAGAAATATTGTTTCGAAGATAAATGTTTGCTATATTAAATAAAGGGATGGTAGATGTAGAGACATAGAAGCATATTACCAAACAGTATTTAGTTGTTAATATTCGACAATGATAATCAGATATCTTGTCAGTAGATCCATTGAAAGTTTACCTTTGAATCGTCATTAATGAACTGTGGCTTTGCTGCAAGGTTGGTGAAGCCATTTGTGACGATTGATGAAAGGTACTTGTCGCCCTTGCGGTATGCCAACATATCAGTGTCCACAACTTTCTTGAGATCAGCAGTCATGTTTTCCATGACCTAATTAACACAAAAGTGTAATTTATACGATATTTAACATGTTGTGACGGGAATATTAATAGCCTATTTGTATTTTCTCCTGTGTTCGATGTACAAAATAATCTCCACCATACATTATATAGGGAATAACAACCATGTTTACGCTATGTAACTGACATGGTGGAAACACATTATTTGTGTAAGCATCACCATGTTTACTTCATGTTATAAACATGGTGTCAAAAATAGTGTTGTGTAAGCGTCTTTATTAGAAAGTGTGTACAAAATCTTATCTTTAACTTAATTTTGTGGAGCAATTTATATTTTATTAATTTGAACAATGAACAATGATTAACCTTTAATGAATGCGCACTAATTGTTTTAGTAGTTATGATATATTTTTGCATTTGACAAAATTGATATGTATCATGATATGTGTTTCGAGTTAAACAACTTGTATACTGAAGTCTTTACTCAGAACAATAACTTGGTCAGTATGTTAACATTTTAAAATGACAGAGAAATACGACATCTAATAACTGAGTATATGCAGGGAATTTAAAACACCACGATCTCTAGAGAATATAAATTAGCTCGCCCACCTGCCTACATTACTAATACAATCAATTATAATTCAAAAACTATACACAAAAATCATACAACACACTTAACGGATGGATTTCTCATTATCCGCAGTGGTAATTTAGCGACTCATTCAATATATATTTGCTAATGAAACAGTAGTGATATTATGACGATTGCTTTTCCAAAATTCAATGAGAGATTAAATTAAAGAAAAATCATTATCTTAATGTCCCCACACGGTTCTGATTTTAACGTCATGCACCTTTTGTATTGCTACAGTTGCTGGATCAACGGTTTCGTTGTTGGCTTTAGCGGTGGCCTCTTGCAACGATCCAATTGATAGGTCGTTCCCTTTTGGATTCAGATCGAGAAGGGAACCCTTGGTATTCAGAACTCTTGGCACGGGTGGCTTCCAGACAGGCAGCTAAACATATTTATACATTTTGGTAGTTCTGTAGATCAAAACTTTATATTGATTTTCAACGAGCAAAGAAAGGACACTTGAGAAAACAAATAACATCCATGTTGGTAACAATTTAGTATATTTTGAATAACAAAAACAAACTGTGTTATACTCAACATAATTGCTGGTTAGTATACTTAAGGGGTGTTGCGGCAGTTTATTTAACCGAGGATATATTTATTGCAACACATGATGCTATTATCACAACCTAATATTTGTGTTATCAGAATCATCACAAATGACCGAGTTGGTTCATAATAGGTACAAAGGTCAGTGGTTCGATCCCAGGTGCGGCTAACTATTTTTACTTCTTTTTTTCTTTCTTTTATTTCATTCTTGTTTTTTACTGGAACTCTTAAGTCCTGTTGTTAACACTAATAAATTTAAAGCATTTAATCACAAACTTCAAAACATGCCGAAATCTGTCAACAAGTCCCTGTTATTGATGATTAAGGTCGAGTTTGATACTGTATGGTCGTTATACTGTTGTTGAAATTAAAAAGATGTTATTATTAGCTTTATCTTAATCGTTTACACACACTTATTTATAACCTACATCCACAAGGTGGAAGTTGCTGCACACTGCGGATATGAGTGAGATAATCATGTCACTTTTCCCCATGTCTCGTAACTGCTTGGCCGCAAAAGGGTAATCATCTTTTGAATACGTTTCAATGATATCTGCCCCTGCTAGTGTTGGGGTGATGGCCTCATAGTTGAAAGCAGGAGTCACCTGTGCAAACATATCATATAACGAAACGCACTAAAGAACTATTACTAGCAGCACCACATATTAATGTTAATTTAATTTAATTCGTTAAGAAGAGGCCAGCCAGTAATGTTTTTTTGGAATTAAATAAGTTTATGATTCACTGAAGTAAATAGCTATTGACTTAAGTTGAGGATACGTATCCGTAAATTGTTGTATCCCAAACTATTAAGTTTTGCAAAGACCATTCTAAGGGGGCAACCTGTGTTATTCATTGGGGAATCTGTGTGCGTCATGTGGGATTGTCTGGTGTCTTATTGTATGGCATTTTGGTAAAAATAGAACCTCCTCAATTTGATAAAAATAATTGATCTCCTACTGATACAACTTGGCTGCCACGTGTTATATATTATGATGGTTAATGCATTTCGTCTGGGTGTTCCAGGCATATTATAACTAACTCTCGGCATAATAGAGCGAGCGCGTTCAAACAAATATAATAGTTATAACGACTATTAATTCAAATATGTAATGCTATGTATTTATTCAGTTAACTACAGCCACCACAATGTATAACAGTTACTAATCATGAACACAACACTATTATAATTTACAGGAATAATGTGAATGGTGTCCTGGACCTTTGCCCCACCGTAAAGTGTCACTTCACTGGTCGGCATATACTTTATAAATCAAAATGGCTATCATTACTTTATTGGTAAATAAAGATTAAGTTCCCTAAATGCAATCAGAAGAAGTATATAATCCTATTACCAGATGAAAATCGATAGTATAACATCGATCGTATAAACTTCAGTTTTATACTATCGCTATTTTTAGATCGCACTTTCAAAACAATTACGGAAGAACAAAATGGTCAGAAAATGCGTTATTTGATAAATATTAATGGAAAAGGGAGGAAATAATAGAATAGCCTCGCGCTACCATGGTTCTTAGCCTCGCATGATAAACTTGATCTGTATCCAAAACTCACATAATATTCTCTATAAATCCATCAAAATTCATCTAGTGAAAGTGACGAGTTGCCTTTACAATACAATACAATACTTCACTAAGAGATTAATCGTAAAACGATGATTAAATCATAAATAACAATTGTGTTTCCTTTCGGAAATATGTGTGCATTGCAAAGTTATTGGATTGTTAATTACACATACCCATAATATATGTTTACATTTTAGAAAATTAGTATTCGTTACAATCTGTATGCATGTTTAACTTACCGTGAGGGAAACAGTCATTTGAAGGAAGTTGTTCAGTTCATCAGTGACCTCAACAGTCAACGTGGTGGCGTAATTTCCCAGCGTCCCCACTTTCAGAATCAAGTGCGATCTTCGTGCCCCTGAAAGTGTGCACGGATAATTGTACTTTTATGCATTCAATTGCGATTAACAATCTTTAGAGAAAGACCATATAACCCACTGATGGAACCGTACAAGTTTATTATAGTTCAGATTGTCCATGTATCGAGAAAGCATGATCTCGAGACATTAAAATGTGTCATTCCTCACAAACTTGCATACTTTTTTTATATTTCGAAGATCTGTTTGTATACATAAAAGACGTAACCTAACACTGTATCGACCCTAGCTTCGATGAGTGAACGTGATTGTTTATGTATGTAATAAGTAATCGATCCTGAATATTTGTACATTCGATACTGTTGAAAACTGCAACCAATCCTATTTTCCCCACTTACTTGTTTTAAGGATCGGCTCTTGCGGTACTAGCGCTCCTTTTGTGAACTGACGTACGAGAAACGTTATGTGAGGGTTCGGAACGTTACCAGTCCAGCCGTTACACGTTACAGTTACCCAGTCTTTCGCTGAGACAGCTGTAATTATATAACGTGTTTATCATTACAACACAGTCATTTGGTGAGACAGCACACAGTCATTTGGTAAACGTCATTAATATGGATATCCAGCACTAGTCAACATATACAATAAGGAACATTGTTGGACTGTATGATGTGACTGGTAATGTGTGGTATCTAGATATATTAAAGTGAGAGTGTTACGCATTTGAAATACATGTACATTCGACGGAACACTATCGGACCAATACAAATGATGGTCAATGTCAAAACCAAATTTTTCATTTTTTACAAGGACTGGTGTCTATATTTATCGATGCATATATGTATTATTCGTGCTGATATGGGCTGCTAGGGTTTTAGCGTTTTACCTGTCAATTTATCCAAAATGCAAGTGCCGCCTTTTGGCAAGATATTTATCCTTCTATAGAAGGCGGCTGTTGTTGACACCCCATTCCTTGTCACAGTCAGTTGTATCTCGTAAACAGCCCCTTGTTCCAACGTGTCGCCGATTAAGAGAGCTCGAGATTGTGTACCTAAGAGAACAGAAGAAATGAATAGCAATAATTTACATACGTCGATTGGAATGATTTATTTGGGAAACCTTAAATACAATGGCAGGTGCATCAAGGGCATAGTTTTGTCCACAAAAATATTCTTCTATATTACAATAACCTTCAGTGTACTAATATAGTCAGTCTGTAAAAAGTGCATTAAGGGACGTAAATATTCACACACTAAGTTTGCTATCAAATTATTGACATGTGTTTTGTTTTGGAACAGATATATATTCAAGCATGTGTTGGTCCGCATGTCAGGTATTTGCATAACGGACTTGCTAATAATGAGCCATATGGAACATGTTAAATGTGATTTCGATTGTGTATTACATTACGTGTTCCGAACCTGTTTTTGATGTAATAACAACAGACGCAAAATATTTCCAAATTGAATCCCATTTTCTTAGTGTCCATAGGTAGGTCAAGGAATTTGGTTTAACAGTGGGATCCAGTTCAGCATCCACTTCTATTTTGTCTTTACTGAACAGTCTGTCGCGCCCAGTGATGCAATTGTAAACGCATCTGAAAATGGTGTCCAATTGTAAAAAGAAACACGAAACATGTTTAAGCCCAATAAACACTTCAAATCAACAAATATTTCGGAACATATTTCTTAAAATAAAGTTAACCTATACATTTTTAATACATAAAATTTGTGTTCCTTATAGCAATAGCCAAAATGTCAACGCTAGATGTGGTCTGGTAACGATTTAACAAGATAGAACACATGCTCCTTTTTATTTTGTGTGTGACAATATATTCCACTTAAATTACCCGCGACGATATCCGAACATTTACGAGCGAACCCGAGATTGGCTTCTGGCGGCGACGCAACGACGTAGTTCTCATGAATAGTCATTATGTTATTTATAAGCGGAGCTCAAGCAAGGACGTCAAACTCATAGCGATTCAGCAAGAACAAACAAAAAGAGAGAGCGAGCAAAAATGAAAGTGTATGTGGGGCAATACATTACTGTGTTTATGGATCTTTAATCCTTATCTTTAATTTGAAGTGCACTTGTCTGTGCCTGATATAAGGTCCGCACGTTCGATCGTAAATGTTCGGGTATTGTCGCGGTAAAATGGAAATGGAATATATTGTCCCACAAAAATATAAACAAGCCTTGTGTAGCTCGTTAAATCTATGTTACCAGACCAGATCTAGCGTTGAAATGTTGGCTATTGCTATAAGGACCACTGCTTTTTATGCGTTTGCTTTATTTCATTGGTTTCATCGTTAAGACGATAGCAATTGTGATCGGCGGCACATAACGTTATGCATTTTATATTTCACAAGACATTTGAATCAGTACGGAAGACCTATATATCTATGATTAATTATATTTTGTTCTAGAAAACATGTACATCGACTTTAATATACGAATGTCTTGGGTTATTTGCTTATGAATCGCATGTAATATACCTCAAAGCCATCGGTACCGCATTAGTGACCATCTTGACGACTTGAAACGCAGTCGATGTTCGCGTTCCCCTTGTCAGTTTAAACATCACCAAAGCCATGTCTCCATTACTGAACAAACCGGTGTCAATACTCAACAAATAGTCACTGCCACTTTGAATCTTGCGATAGGTTCCCAATACTGGAAACGTTTGAGTTTCCGCTTGGAAAATGTCAAAAATTGTTCCAGACGGATAGCTTGCGATTGCCCATGTTACTTCTAACGGTACCGCTTTTACTGACGAAATGTTCTGTGCAGGATCACCCGAAACGGAAGCGTTAATGATTGCTACCCCGCCGTGGGGAATCGTCCGATATTCACCACCTGCGATGTACGCAATAAGTTCCGGAAGGACTATTCGAATCACTATGCAATCCGAAACCCAGAAGTTTGGTCCTTTGGTTGGCATTTTCACTTCAAGACAAACAATGTAATCGCCTGGTTCGAGAACTTCCTTGTCAAGCTTCAAAACGGAGGTTTTCGGCTGTTTCAACGAGTCTAGATTCGTGTATACTGGAGTATTCGCTGTTTGAACGTTCGTTACGCTCCAGTAAATTTCTGGGGTACAATTTGACTCGGTGAATTCCATATAGCTGTTTAGCTGCAAAAGATTGAAGAAGGCCACACGTAATTCACACTTTTATTAATCACACTTGATATTGCAAACAATGGATAATTAGCATGGCCTTTAAATATCGGTTTATATGAATGCATAGCCTTCCAATAAGAAATACGTGTCATACATTAAACTAATTTACAATAATCATTTCAGTAGATGTTTGAATATGTTACATTAAAAACTGAAAAAGTGTAGTCAATATAGTTATATACACTGGCATTCCAATTACATGATTAGGAACGTAATTTCTGTTACCGTTTGCTACTTTTACGGACAACAATATACCAAACACTAATTACATTATTAAATGTAGGGTCACAGTGACTGAACGTTGAATGCCAAAAAAAATTGTATGGATATCAATACCTCTCATATAGCCAATAAGTAACCGTACAGAAACATGTGGGATCAAACATATAACGAAGATGTTGTAATTATGCGTCCACTGTGTGCCTTTTAATACACTGGTTATGTTAGTATGCTATTTACAAATAACATGTTCAAGTTTAAACGTTAAATATTTGTTTAAAACGAAGTAAGTGACTTCTATTACTTAAAACTTAACAAAAGTTTGCAACGCAATGCATGAAGCAGCTATACTAACAAGTGTTTCTTCGTTTGTAAAGAAAGGCATGGGGGATGTAAACGTCTTGTAACTGTCGTCAAGAAAATCGGGCGTCTTTACGCACGAGGACTCGTTTATAGGACACCTCTTATGGCCCCCTTTATCCCATTCGCATGCTACCACAACGTCGTAGATGCCGGGCTGAAACATGAGTGCGATATCGTCCAGTGTGCGCACATACTAGCTTAGTACAGACACTGAGTTATTCATGGCAAGCACATCAAACGAGCACATGGACATGAAGTTAGATTTGAAATGGCAGGAAAGTAGTTTTAACCTTAGTCTACAAAAAAAATAATTATAAATACAAACAATTGCATAATTATATAGTTTCGCTTGAAAAGATAGCTTATAAATTAACAAAGAATAGCACGACTTGAAATCATATGAAGTCAACGAAGAATGCAGACTTAACTTGTACCAAGAGTATATTCACATATAATACGTTCATACAAAGCACTGCCACACATAAACTTAATGTAGTTTTGCAGTTCTAGTGTTCAATGACACTAAATAGAACACAAGTTTCTTTCATTAGGACTGATTGGAAATTTCTGCGGTCAGAGTTTTATAGTGGTTCATGAAATATTATTAAACACGTTTAAAGTTTCATCAATAACGTGTGTCCTTTAAAAAAAAAAAACAACAATGGGTTCATCATAAAACATTTCCTACACTGGTGTATGTTATAGCATGCATCGTGTCTATTGCGGTAAGAACACGGCCTATTATATGTAGTATATTCATATCTGAGAAACACGTATTGAACATGTTTTATTCTTATAATTCCTATATTAATAATCAGTGTAAGTCTTAAATTCGTTCGCGTATTATATAACCTTGATTTGTCCAAATCGTTGCATTTGTTACTTTCTGTTGCGTTTAAGTAGTTGTTAGTCGTAACATAAATGTAAATAACTTTAATTGTTAAATATTCATCTTTCAAATTTTCATATCTTATGTGTGGCATTTATGTTTTATTGTTAGACAATTATGGCCAAAATATGTATGCCGTTGTATCGAACTCTTTGGATTTGTATAGTTGATGATAAAGGACTTACAATTAGTAAGCCGTATGTGATCACATGTGCTTATCGTGCTAAGTACAGTGTAGGCTAGTATCGTTATTAGGCATTTTTTGATTTCCATATTCAATCAGACGGTTTATTATTAAATATTTAATGTTTTAAGAAAACTTAAAATCAATAATTATCACTAAAAATACCTTATTTGAAACATATTAGGAATTCATGCACTGTGACCGTTCTAACATTAACATAACTTTAGCTAGTTATGTCTATAAGCATTTAGCAAAAAGAGGCATGACTAGTATAACGATTAAGAGTACATGTATACACACTGCATATGCTGCTTTTGGGTAAACAATGCTGCTAGTTGTACATTTTTCTAACGCAACACTTTTCAAACTTGAATATCTCAGTGATGGGTACTGATATTGATTTAAAATTGTACATGCGATAATTTGATTTCATTATGCGCAAGCTCTCGATGAAATCATTCTTCCGTGACGATTTGAAATCAAAAAGTTGTATTCATCACTGAGATAGTCAAGTATAAACAGTGTTGCGTTAGAAAAGTCTCCAAATGTAGTACTATTACACTATTATGTTAATCCCTGTTTTAATATAATATAATGTACTGAAATACATGTATGTTTTACTTTGTTGACCGCATTTATTTTAAATACGATGTCATTGGTTATGAACATCATGCCCATGGACTGAATGCATTTTAATTCACACAATCATCAAGGGATGCTCTGGTAACAACATAATTTTGTAAACAAATAGTATAATGCAATCTCCATTCTTATTCTGTAAATACAAAATCAAAAACAAACAAACGCTGAAACAAAGGCGTATTCATTTAATAGTTATCATACCGCTGCATTGATATCTGCCTGATATAACGCTGCATGATATATGTTTTATATCATGTTCCACAGGAAGTTCTTCGATGCGCCATATTACTTAGACTGAATACACATGTAATATTGTATTGTGAAAATGAATCAGATTCATCCAAAACAAACAATTTGATAACAAGATGTAATACATTTAATCCACAGAAACCAACACAAACAGTGAAAAAAGTGATTTCAAAATATTAAAAATGTTAGTGTAAATGCTGATGACGTCATGTTCAACAGGAAGTTAAATAAGTTGATGTTTGGATGTTAGATATTTTACTCGGAATGAACTATAAAGTCATCATTTTTAGTAAAATAAAATCAGATTCAACAAAACAAACAATTTTATACAAAGATGTACCCCGGTTATATATTTTAGACACAAAAAGCGAAACAAAACAGAGAAACACATATTTGACAAATATTTAGCGAGGGTGCGCATGACGTCATTAGTCACAAGTCAAACGACAAAGACCATATTCATTCCCGCAAAAATATGCTGCGTCGTAGCGATTTACTTTCATTATTTCTCGTAAAATGGGGACTTCGAGAGAAGTATGATAAACAGAAAAGCATGTTACTGTCTGATCTTTTGTAATATATCAGGCTCGGAACGAATAACACAACGGCTCGGCAAGCCTCGCCGTTATATTATTCTAAGCCTTCCTTGCCTGATATATTATGAAAAGATCAGGAAGTAACCTGTTATTCTCTATGTATCACTGTGTTATTGATAACTAGCCCAATGGGTTAAACACATATTGATGATACTTTCAATCTAAATCGAGCATTGTCATACGATAGTCGAGCGATCGTTTACACAATTTACTACTCGAATCTTATTATTACCTAGCAAATGACCAGTATAGCGACATTACAAGCATCTAAAAATAGTTAACGGGATATCTAAAGAAATATCGCAAGACGAAACACTTACTTATTGCTGATATATGCTCAATCATCATTAAAGCCGAGTTATTATTTACAACAAAAAACCGTACCACAAACACTGGTGGATACTTACATGATTTGAATTATATTAGTGCCATTTAAATAAGAACTATATTTAACTATGTTGTACTCAGGTTTGGAACTACTTAGTGCATTGTTCACGTACTGTTTGATATAGCTTATGGTGTGCATAGTCTATAGGAACATTAGCACGAACCACGCTAAAATCTTAATAGGGGCATATTGCTTGGCAAACTAATAAAACTAAGTCACACAATTGGCATACAAATTCAATTTAGGGATCTTATCACGCGATACTTGCCCGTAAAATGACATTGAAAGCATTAATATTGGAATCATACATGGGTGAATGATACTTACTATGATATACGTGTGTTCAATCGAAACCACGTCCTCTACGTCCTTTTTATCGGTCAATGCATCACCCCAATCGACCGTGCACTCGACATCATCATCATCATCTAACCCCTACGGTAATAGAGACAAATACAGCGACTGAAAATTGAGCTCACAGCTGCATACAACATTGAACAATAAGCAGTGCTATGTTATGCTATGCCATTCTTTCTTAGACAATACTTCGCAACGAAAGGCTACCCTTATCTTATCTCGTTCAAACTACTTATTGGCTGAGTGCTTACGATTTATCTTTCCATTTATGAACTATTGCTTTACATATAAAGTCAGTAACATTGAATAACGTCAAGAAAGGAAACAAGATGACGTGTTTTTTTCAAATACAGTAAATCTAAATCCAAACCACAACCGTACTGGGTCAGTAAAAAGCCGTAAATGGCATTTTATACGCAACGCTGCACTTCACTTCCTTATGATATATTATAGTATGTTATTATATGCCATACTAAGCAACAAGTAGGTACCTTATTATGCTGATAAATACTGTACTTTACACAAAGCTATGTCATGATATACAAAGATACGCTGCGTTATGTTATGCATGATATACTTTGCCCCGTTATGTTTTTCTCTGATACAATCTGCTCTGATACTCAGCTATCACGTATGCAAAAGCTTTATTTTGTCCGATATATATGTCGTGTTCTGAGAAAACTGGGCATAATACATGTGCGTAAAGTGTCATCCCAGATAAGCCTGTGCAGTCCGCACAGGCTAATCAAGGACGTTACTTTCCGCCAAAACTGGATTTTCGCTAAGCAGAGACATCATTTAAACGAAACATTCCATAAAAACGGAAATTTTCGTCCCTGATTAGCCTGTGCGGACTGCACAGGCTAATCTGGGATGACAATTTACGCACAAGCATTTTGCCCAGTTTAATCATAACACGCCACATATTATAATAAGCTGTGTTATGATGTTCTAAACAAACACTTTACAATTTGTGTACATACATCACTGGTGACAGTAACGTATACGTAAAAGATAATAGTAACACGGATGAATGCTCCCCAGGACACTTGTCAGGTATTTAAAGTGTAACGAGAAACGCATTTAAACTTAAACAAAAACTTCAGAAGTGAAGAATAAACTAACGTATATAACTGGAACTGATCATGACGCAAACATACTTTACAAAACCAATCATATAACTATGTTCATCAACCTCAACATGCAGCTACCATGAATTCTAGCCAGTACCTGGTAAGACGACGTACGGACAGGACCACTGAACGGACGCAAGATCAGTAGCGTGAAGTAGGCCTGACAATCGGGACACCATATGTGGCGTGTTCTGAGAAAACTGGGCAAAATGTTTGTGCGTAAAGTGTCGTCCCACATTAGCCTGTTCAGTCCGCAAAGGCTAATCCGGGACGACACTTTCCGCCTAAACTGGATTTTCGCTAAGAAGAGACATCATATTAACGAAAAATTCTATAAAAGCCGAAATTGTCGTCCCGGAGTTTTCTCAGAACGCGACACATATGATCATCCTTAATCAAAGCAAGTTCTTAATAACGATACCTTTAATGTAACCGTCAGTTCCACCAGCAGTAATGACGTTGGGTTTGAATTATTGAACTCCATCTTAAAGTATTCACAGTTGAACCCTGTAAAACACGAAATACGCTGGTAAAAAATAGGTAAATATGGCAAAGAAGATATATTATGGGTTGCAAAAAATAACATATACCAAGGATGTTTAACCTTTCTGATTATTGTGTAAATAAATGTATATCAGTTAATTACAGAAATACAAATGCACATGTATGCACGGGCAACACTCGTTTTATAGCAAGGAGGCATTTATACCAAATGCACACTATCTTAGTTTTGTGAGGTAAATACACCGACACATGCAACAGAGCGAACAACAAAAACCTACATGCATTTATGTAACATAAGTATATACAGAGTTTAAATCTGTGAACTAGAACAAAAGGCGTGATCATACTGTCGACGATGGAGGAGGCTGTTGGACCTAAGCCAGTGGTCCCAGGAATGACAGCAGCCATTGTTGTGCTTGGAATACTCAGCTGGTAGGCCGAGTTAGCGATGTTTGAAGGAGCAGCTTGCGCTGGAAAGGCAAACAGTAGTTGTTTAATTTCATAAGCATATTGGTTCGATAAAACTGTTAAGACCTGTTGCTTGCAAAAAAGTCCATAAACTGTTGTTTGTGTCCACACTTTAAATTAAATGGTAGGTATGTCGGTAAATCGTATTTTTTTATATATTTAACTCATTTCCTTTTTCAATTATAATTCATTATGATGTAATGTACTACAAAATGATACATTTAACTAAAAACAGCCGAAATAGTTAAGTGTCAGACCTAACAATTAGGATTGGTCGGGTTTGAATATTTGTTTGTATTCGTTTAATAGTAATGAAATTCTGCTTGTAAATAAATGTTGTTTGTTTTTAGTATTAATCACAATCATGAATAGTTATTGCTATCGGCTTTTATCTGTGTGTGCAAAAAATTACTAAAAACTGTTTTATTTACTGCAAAGCTTGATTTGAAACGTATTGAATGTTTTTGAAAAAATAACTTAATATACTTATAAAGGGTTATGAGTGGAAGTGCAGAGTTAGGCACCATAACCCAACATTCAATCATAACCCAACATTCAATATTTACAAAGTTGAATAAAGAGTGCAATAATTATTCCTCTTGCTTCAGTTTGTTTGGAGTTGTTTCCCTTGGTACTGGTTGTACAGAGCTGCATAGCATTGTTTAATTTTATTGGTCTGGCCATAACTCATAAAGTTGCAAAGGTATTCAAGTTGAACTGCATATAATGATAGACGACTTTGTGAATAAGTCATTAGTAGTGAAATAACCATAACTCTTGTCTGATAGATATCGATTAATTGCGATGTATTAAATGTATAATACAGTGCGTTATTTTTAGTGTTAAATTGATTGTGGTGGAAATTCAAACATCACTAAAGGGAATTGAGCTTTTCAATACATGTAAGTAAATAAAGCGTGTTTTTCCTAAAGGTCAAAAACACACGTTAAACACAAAACAATCGGCACTTACAGTGACAGTATGTGTACCTTTAAACATTTCTAAATCAAACACGAATGACTTTTCAAAATCGGGCACATTACTATGCAGAAACGTATACGATAAACACATACTATTAGGTGTATTTAAAGAACATGTATCTTTGTGTGGATCGATTGCTGTTGGATAGTTTAATTGACAATGGTTAAATGTATTCACATACAATATCCAAAATATATAGATATCATATTAAGCAAAGTGCAAAAAAACGTTCAAAAACATTATACACACTTGCGGTTAGGAGTCGAACTTGCGAAACATGGTTTATTGTATCGAATATCATACCTTTAGCAAATTCGCCTTTAAGTAAGCCTATAACAACGATAGCTTTCCGATGATATAAATTACGCCACTAACCACCGTAAATTTATTAATGTTCTAACAGTTGAGACAACAGGACTGTACAATAATACTGCTACCTAATTGTTTTCTTTTCAGTGAATACAATGTTTCTACCGAGTGGATACACATGATGCGAGGACTTGTGTGGGACGTGTTTGCGTTGTGTACCATTAACACAATTATCTTGACAAAACGTAAAGTGCATTCACAATCATATTCTTTGCAGTGATACAGTGTTTACTAAGAATGTCAACTTACTTCCCGCCAACACCACGAAGGGGTCCGCTGCTGAAATCAAAAGAAACATTTTAATGAACATTGCACATTTCTGTTGTACATAAATACGTGTCGAATTCGATTGTAACCAAATATAATTGCTTATTGTTTACATTTATGTGTTCTTGTATCACTAAGACTATTTTTGGATGAATTAATCTTGCATTGTTTAAACATATTACAGTCATTTTGTTTAGTTAACTTTGCATTTAATGTATTACTTGCTTTCGTGACAGGTTACACCATATACTTAATGCTATAAACTAGGTTATACACTTGCATCTACTACTACGTGTATGTACATGTATATATATATGTGTAACTCACTTAGACAGTCAGGAAAAACATTTATCAAAATAAACATGCTTTTCCAACCATTTGAGATCAAACATTTATAAATCATGATGAGTTAGGAAATCGTGATTAAATTACAGAAAAAAATGTATATTGTGTGTAATTTACATAAAACTCTTAGTAGATGCACTTTGCATAGAGCTTGGTTATTGTATCCTCTTAAGGCATTGCTTTAATAGTTATTTGATTAAGCATGTGGTGCGTTACTTGGTTATTGACCGATTAAAGTAACGCAACAGCATGCTATTGGTTTCATTATCTTACCTTTCACATATACGATTCTCTATGTGCAAAGTTTTAGGGACAAAATAACATATTTCGATTACAATATTCAGTCATACTAGATTACCTTTTTTAGCCTCTCTATTAACGAGCGTTTAATGGTAATACTAGTTCAACCGGTAAGACCGCTGTTTATTTTGATCATGACTGATTACAGTTTAACGAGTCTGAATTATATATGTTTCAATAATCAACCCGTGCGATGTCAAACGAATGAATCATGTAGAATAAAGATCAAAATCTACAAATCGTATTGGGAATTAAAATGTCAGTATGACACGTAACAAACAAAATCAACATTAAACAAACACCGGCAAAAACACATACGTATATTTTATTTGAAAATGTATGGATGCTTTGTGAGTTTATCCGTTATTGATCCGTAAGCGTTACGGTGGTTTGTTTTCAGTCAGTTGAAGACCTTGTTTATTTTAATGCAGGATACTTAGAGATGAAGAATGTAGTTTTATATTTTAAGAAAGTATTATGTTTTGAATTACATTATGTGATAAAACATTTATTGAATTTAGAAAATAAAATGTACTTCGCATTTATTTATTTTGCAAATGCATTGCTAATGTAGGCAGACAAATAGCATGGTATAAAGTAATGAAGATGGGCGAAAGAAGTACAATGCTTGCGATGAATTGTTCTATATATTCACAATTACAGTCGAGATTAATTTACAGATAAACCCCCAATTATCTATGAACATAGTATTATGAATAAAACGTTAGCTGTGTCTATTTATTTGGCTTTGGAAATGAGAAAATCACGGTACACATTAAACGATCACGCTGTAGTTCTAAACATTATTGTACATCTCTCGCTGTTTATGTTGTTGTAAGATTTGGAATATTTTTTCCATCGCAGAGCTTGATTTATCATTGGGCATACGCACTTCAAACTATATTAAATAATCTTGTTCCATCTATGTTTTTTTTTTCTGTTTTCTGTTTTCACTATATTGGTGCTATGGTTAGAAGTATGAATGTGTTGTATGTGTTAGCATAATTGTGCCTATTGAATGAATCAACAAACTCCTAACTCTACTCCAAGTTCAGTGAGTGCTACGATTCCGTTATGAAAGTCTGATTTGTATCTGGTTAACCATGGGATGAACTACAGGGCAGCGCTTCGACTGAACAATCTAGCCCTTAAGGTATTTTATATCACGTGTTTGTATTGAAAGCTAATAATCATATGAATGTTTAAGTACCATTAAAGTTAAATACGAACGTGTGGTGGTCCCCAATCGTACATGTATTTAAAACTAATGCTATTGACCGTCGAGATGTGTATTGATAACAAACAACAGCGCGTGGAAATCAATTTTGCCTTACTTCTTATCGGCGACTTATTAAACCGACATTTCTACTTTAGCTGTGGCTTTGTTTTGCGTATCGCGATCACACTATGAAATTAAACAATAAACATCACTAAAAAAAGTTAACTACATATGTTTTATACGAGATTAAGAATGTGGTCTTCTGACATGACGCTGTAAGTTGCTGGTTGATTTAAAAAAAAAATGTATATTTAGTTCCACCAACAAATGATACTACAGTTTTTTTAATTAATGTTAATATGTATACAGATTGTACCGAAAAACAAAGACATATGTGTCGTGTTCTGAGATAACCGGACAAAATGCTTGTGCGTAAATTTTATCCCAGATTAGCCTGTGCAGTCCGCACAGGCTAATCAGGGACGACAATTTCCGTCTAAATTGGATTGTTGCTAAGAAGAGACTTCATTTAAACGAAAAATGTCATAAAAGCGTAAATTGTCGTCCCTGATTAGCCTGTGCGGACTGCACAGGCTAATCTGGGATGACAATTTACACACAAGCATTTTGCCCAGTTTTCTCAAAACACGACACATATATCTGGAAAGTTGCATTTGTTCTACCAACACGGTCGTTTATACCGATATAATTGGTATTATGTTGAATTATATACATGAATCGTCTGTAATTACATACACATATGATTTATTTTAGACAATTATATGTTTTTTTTCTAAAAACAGTTTTTCACCTTGACTGGTCGTCAATAGGAGTCTATGAATTATTCAAGGTTTCGCGTCATAGAACACAGTTTGAATCGCGAAATAATTTCACAGCTATGTTTGAGGGCACCCCAAAGAACATTCTTTGAACAGTTTTTACATTTTATGAATCAGTAAACTGTTTTGCCTATTGAATTAACCAACAAACTCTAAATTCTACTCAGTTCAGTGAATGTTATGATTCCGCTTTGAACGTTTGATTGGTATCTGGCGAACCATGAAATGAACTGGGGGGCAACGCTTCGACTGAATGAGCAATCTGGCTCTTAAGGTATGTTGTTCTAACGCGTGTTTGTAATGACAGCTAATAACCATATAAGGGTTACAGTACCAGTCAATTTAAATACAGACGCTTCATGGTCCCCAAACGTACATTTTCAATTGCTTTCTGTGACCTTCGAGATCTGTATCGGTCACAAACAACAGCGCGTGGAGATCAATTCTGCCTTACTTTACATAACGGCGACATATAGCCGCAAAATGTATAAATGCAGATTACCGGTAAATTAAAGGTCAATTTTAACACTTTTGGAAACTTTATAATATTAANCAAACAAAATCAACATTAAACAAACACCGGCAAAAACACATACGTATATTTTATTTGAAAATGTATGGATGCTTTGTGAGTTTATCCGTTATTGATCCGTAAGCGTTACGGTGGTTTGTTTTCAGTCAGTTGAAGACCTTGTTTATTTTAATGCAGGATACTTAGAGATGAAGAATGTAGTTTTATATTTTAAGAAAGTATTATGTTTTGAATTACATTATGTGATAAAACATTTATTGAATTTAGAAAATAAAATGTACTTCGCATTTATTTATTTTGCAAATGCATTGCTAATGTAGGCAGACAAATAGCATGGTATAAAGTAATGAAGATGGGCGAAAGAAGTACAATGCTTGCGATGAATTGTTCTATATATTCACAATTACAGTCGAGATTAATTTACAGATAAACCCCCAATTATCTATGAACATAGTATTATGAATAAAACGTTAGCTGTGTCTATTTATTTGGCTTTGGAAATGAGAAAATCACGGTACACATTAAACGATCACGCTGTAGTTCTAAACATTATTGTACATCTCTCGCTGTTTATGTTGTTGTAAGATTTGGAATATTTTTTCCATCGCAGAGCTTGATTTATCATTGGGCATACGCACTTCAAACTATATTAAATAATCTTGTTCCATCTATGTTTTTTTTTTCTGTTTTCTGTTTTCACTATATTGGTGCTATGGTTAGAAGTATGAATGTGTTGTATGTGTTAGCATAATTGTGCCTATTGAATGAATCAACAAACTCCTAACTCTACTCCAAGTTCAGTGAGTGCTACGATTCCGTTATGAAAGTCTGATTTGTATCTGGTTAACCATGGGATGAACTACAGGGCAGCGCTTCGACTGAACAATCTAGCCCTTAAGGTATTTTATATCACGTGTTTGTATTGAAAGCTAATAATCATATGAATGTTTAAGTACCATTAAAGTTAAATACGAACGTGTGGTGGTCCCCAATCGTACATGTATTTAAAACTAATGCTATTGACCGTCGAGATGTGTATTGATAACAAACAACAGCGCGTGGAAATCAATTTTGCCTTACTTCTTATCGGCGACTTATTAAACCGACATTTCTACTTTAGCTGTGGCTTTGTTTTGCGTATCGCGATCACACTATGAAATTAAACAATAAACATCACTAAAAAAAGTTAACTACATATGTTTTATACGAGATTAAGAATGTGGTCTTCTGACATGACGCTGTAAGTTGCTGGTTGATTTAAAAAAAAAATGTATATTTAGTTCCACCAACAAATGATACTACAGTTTTTTTAATTAATGTTAATATGTATACAGATTGTACCGAAAAACAAAGACATATGTGTCGTGTTCTGAGATAACCGGACAAAATGCTTGTGCGTAAATTTTATCCCAGATTAGCCTGTGCAGTCCGCACAGGCTAATCAGGGACGACAATTTCCGTCTAAATTGGATTGTTGCTAAGAAGAGACTTCATTTAAACGAAAAATGTCATAAAAGCGTAAATTGTCGTCCCTGATTAGCCTGTGCGGACTGCACAGGCTAATCTGGGATGACAATTTACGCACAAGCATTTTGCCCAGTTTTCTCAGAACNGCGCTACGAATCCCATAAACATCACCTATATCAACTACAATGATATAACGACAAATGTATATCTAGCGCTATCCCATAAACATCACCTATATCAACTACAATGATATAATGACAAATGTATATCTAGCGCTACGAATCCCATAAACATCACCTATATCAACTACAATGATATAACGACAAATGTATATCTAGCGCTATCCCATAAACATCACCTATATCAACTACAATGATATAATGACAAATGTATATCTAGCGCTACGAATCCCATAAACATCACCTATATCAACTACAATGATATAACGACAAATGTATATCTAGCGCTATCCCATAAACATCACCTATATCAACTACAATGATATAATGACAAATGTATATCTAGCGCTACGAATCCCATAAACATCACCTATATCAACTACAATGATATAACGACAAATGTATATCTAGCGCTATCCCATAAACATCACCTATATCAACTACAATGATATAATGACAAATGTATATCTAGCGCTACGAATCCCATAAACATCACCTATATCAACTACAATGATATAACGACAAATGTATATCTAGCGCTATCCCATAAACATCACCTATATCAACTACAATGATATAATGACAAATGTATATCTAGCGCTACGAATCCCATAAACATCACCTATATCAACTACAATGATATAACGACAAATGTATATCTAGCGCTATCCCATAAACATCACCTATATCAACTACAATGATATAATGACAAATGTATATCTAGCGCTACGAATCCCATAAACATCACCTATATCAACTACAATGATATAACGACAAATGTATATCTAGCGCTATCCCATAAACATCACCTATATCAACTACAATGATATAATGACAAATGTATATCTAGCGCTACGAATCCCATAAACATCACCTATATCAACTACAATGATATAACGACAAATGTATATCTAGCGCTATCCCATAAACATCACCTATATCAACTACAATGATATAATGACAAATGTATATCTAGCGCTACGAATCCCATAAACATCACCTATATCAACTACAATGATATAACGACAAATGTATATCTAGCGCTATCCCATAAACATCACCTATATCAACTACAATGATATAATGACAAATGTATATCTAGCGCTACGAATCCCATAAACATCACCTATATCAACTACAATGATATAACGACAAATGTATATCTAGCGCTATCCCATAAACATCACCTATATCAACTACAATGATATAATGACAAATGTATATCTAGCGCTACGAATCCCATAAACATCACCTATATCAACTACAATGATATAACGACAAATGTATATCTAGCGCTATCCCATAAACATCACCTATATCAACTACAATGATATAATGACAAATGTATATCTAGCGCTACGAATCCCATAAACATCACCTATATCAACTACAATGATATAACGACAAATGTATATCTAGCGCTATCCCATAAACATCACCTATATCAACTACAATGATATAATGACAAATGTATATCTAGCGCTACGAATCCCATAAACATCACCTATATCAACTACAATGATATAACGACAAATGTATATCTAGCGCTATCCCATAAACATCACCTATATCAACTACAATGATATAATGACAAATGTATATCTAGCGCTACGAATCCCATAAACATCACCTATATCAACTACAATGATATAACGACAAATGTATATCTAGCGCTATCCCATAAACATCACCTATATCAACTACAATGATATAATGACAAATGTATATCTAGCGCTACGAATCCCATAAACATCACCTATATCAACTACAATGATATAACGACAAATGTATATCTAGCGCTATCCCATAAACATCACCTATATCAACTACAATGATATAATGACAAATGTATATCTAGCGCTACGAATCCCATAAACATCACCTATATCAACTACAATGATATAACGACAAATGTATATCTAGCGCTATCCCATAAACATCACCTATATCAACTACAATGATATAATGACAAATGTATATCTAGCGCTACGAATCCCATAAACATCACCTATATCAACTACAATGATATAACGACAAATGTATATCTAGCGCTATCCCATAAACATCACCTATATCAACTACAATGATATAATGACAAATGTATATCTAGCGCTACGAATCCCATAAACATCACCTATATCAACTACAATGATATAACGACAAATGTATATCTAGCGCTATCCCATAAACATCACCTATATCAACTACAATGATATAATGACAAATGTATATCTAGCGCTACGAATCCCATAAACATCACCTATATCAACTACAATGATATAACGACAAATGTATATCTAGCGCTATCCCATAAACATCACCTATATCAACTACAATGATATAATGACAAATGTATATCTAGCGCTACGAATCCCATAAACATCACCTATATCAACTACAATGATATAACGACAAATGTATATCTAGCGCTATCCCATAAACATCACCTATATCAACTACAATGATATAATGACAAATGTATATCTAGCGCTACGAATCCCATAAACATCACCTATATCAACTACAATGATATAACGACAAATGTATATCTAGCGCTATCCCATAAACATCACCTATATCAACTACAATGATATAATGACAAATGTATATCTAGCGCTACGAATCCCATAAACATCACCTATATCAACTACAATGATATAACGACAAATGTATATCTAGCGCTATCCCATAAACATCACCTATATCAACTACAATGATATAATGACAAATGTATATCTAGCGCTACGAATCCCATAAACATCACCTATATCAACTACAATGATATAACGACAAATGTATATCTAGCGCTATCCCATAAACATCACCTATATCAACTACAATGATATAATGACAAATGTATATCTAGCGCTACGAATCCCATAAACATCACCTATATCAACTACAATGATATAACGACAAATGTATATCTAGCGCTATCCCATAAACATCACCTATATCAACTACAATGATATAATGACAAATGTATATCTAGCGCTACGAATCCCATAAACATCACCTATATCAACTACAATGATATAACGACAAATGTATATCTAGCGCTATCCCATAAACATCACCTATATCAACTACAATGATATAATGACAAATGTATATCTAGCGCTACGAATCCCATAAACATCACCTATATCAACTACAATGATATAACGACAAATGTATATCTAGCGCTATCCCATAAACATCACCTATATCAACTACAATGATATAATGACAAATGTATATCTAGCGCTACGAATCCCATAAACATCACCTATATCAACTACAATGATATAACGACAAATGTATATCTAGCGCTATCCCATAAACATCACCTATATCAACTACAATGATATAATGACAAATGTATATCTAGCGCTACGAATCCCATAAACATCACCTATATCAACTACAATGATATAACGACAAATGTATATCTAGCGCTATCCCATAAACATCACCTATATCAACTACAATGATATAATGACAAATGTATATCTAGCGCTACGAATCCCATAAACATCACCTATATCAACTACAATGATATAACGACAAATGTATATCTAGCGCTATCCCATAAACATCACCTATATCAACTACAATGATATAATGACAAATGTATATCTAGCGCTACGAATCCCATAAACATCACCTATATCAACTACAATGATATAACGACAAATGTATATCTAGCGCTATCCCATAAACATCACCTATATCAACTACAATGATATAATGACAAATGTATATCTAGCGCTACGAATCCCATAAACATCACCTATATCAACTACAATGATATAACGACAAATGTATATCTAGCGCTATCCCATAAACATCACCTATATCAACTACAATGATATAATGACAAATGTATATCTAGCGCTACGAATCCCATAAACATCACCTATATCAACTACAATGATATAACGACAAATGTATATCTAGCGCTATCCCATAAACATCACCTATATCAACTACAATGATATAATGACAAATGTATATCTAGCGCTACGAATCCCATAAACATCACCTATATCAACTACAATGATATAACGACAAATGTATATCTAGCGCTATCCCATAAACATCACCTATATCAACTACAATGATATAATGACAAATGTATATCTAGCGCTACGAATCCCATAAACATCACCTATATCAACTACAATGATATAACGACAAATGTATATCTAGCGCTATCCCATAAACATCACCTATATCAACTACAATGATATAATGACAAATGTATATCTAGCGCTACGAATCCCATAAACATCACCTATATCAACTACAATGATATAACGACAAATGTATATCTAGCGCTATCCCATAAACATCACCTATATCAACTACAATGATATAATGACAAATGTATATCTAGCGCTACGAATCCCATAAACATCACCTATATCAACTACAATGATATAACGACAAATGTATATCTAGCGCTATCCCATAAACATCACCTATATCAACTACAATGATATAATGACAAATGTATATCTAGCGCTACGAATCCCATAAACATCACCTATATCAACTACAATGATATAACGACAAATGTATATCTAGCGCTATCCCATAAACATCACCTATATCAACTACAATGATATAATGACAAATGTATATCTAGCGCTACGAATCCCATAAACATCACCTATATCAACTACAATGATATAACGACAAATGTATATCTAGCGCTATCCCATAAACATCACCTATATCAACTACAATGATATAATGACAAATGTATATCTAGCGCTACGAATCCCATAAACATCACCTATATCAACTACAATGATATAACGACAAATGTATATCTAGCGCTATCCCATAAACATCACCTATATCAACTACAATGATATAATGACAAATGTATATCTAGCGCTACGAATCCCATAAACATCACCTATATCAACTACAATGATATAACGACAAATGTATATCTAGCGCTATCCCATAAACATCACCTATATCAACTACAATGATATAATGACAAATGTATATCTAGCGCTACGAATCCCATAAACATCACCTATATCAACTACAATGATATAACGACAAATGTATATCTAGCGCTATCCCATAAACATCACCTATATCAACTACAATGATATAATGACAAATGTATATCTAGCGCTACGAATCCCATAAACATCACCTATATCAACTACAATGATATAACGACAAATGTATATCTAGCGCTATCCCATAAACATCACCTATATCAACTACAATGATATAATGACAAATGTATATCTAGCGCTACGAATCCCATAAACATCACCTATATCAACTACAATGATATAACGACAAATGTATATCTAGCGCTATCCCATAAACATCACCTATATCAACTACAATGATATAATGACAAATGTATATCTAGCGCTACGAATCCCATAAACATCACCTATATCAACTACAATGATATAACGACAAATGTATATCTAGCGCTATCCCATAAACATCACCTATATCAACTACAATGATATAATGACAAATGTATATCTAGCGCTACGAATCCCATAAACATCACCTATATCAACTACAATGATATAACGACAAATGTATATCTAGCGCTATCCCATAAACATCACCTATATCAACTACAATGATATAATGACAAATGTATATCTAGCGCTACGAATCCCATAAACATCACCTATATCAACTACAATGATATAACGACAAATGTATATCTAGCGCTATCCCATAAACATCACCTATATCAACTACAATGATATAATGACAAATGTATATCTAGCGCTACGAATCCCATAAACATCACCTATATCAACTACAATGATATAACGACAAATGTATATCTAGCGCTATCCCATAAACATCACCTATATCAACTACAATGATATAATGACAAATGTATATCTAGCGCTACGAATCCCATAAACATCACCTATATCAACTACAATGATATAACGACAAATGTATATCTAGCGCTATCCCATAAACATCACCTATATCAACTACAATGATATAATGACAAATGTATATCTAGCGCTACGAATCCCATAAACATCACCTATATCAACTACAATGATATAACGACAAATGTATATCTAGCGCTATCCCATAAACATCACCTATATCAACTACAATGATATAATGACAAATGTATATCTAGCGCTACGAATCCCATAAACATCACCTATATCAACTACAATGATATAACGACAAATGTATATCTAGCGCTATCCCATAAACATCACCTATATCAACTACAATGATATAATGACAAATGTATATCTAGCGCTACGAATCCCATAAACATCACCTATATCAACTACAATGATATAACGACAAATGTATATCTAGCGCTATCCCATAAACATCACCTATATCAACTACAATGATATAATGACAAATGTATATCTAGCGCTACGAATCCCATAAACATCACCTATATCAACTACAATGATATAACGACAAATGTATATCTAGCGCTATCCCATAAACATCACCTATATCAACTACAATGATATAATGACAAATGTATATCTAGCGCTACGAATCCCATAAACATCACCTATATCAACTACAATGATATAACGACAAATGTATATCTAGCGCTATCCCATAAACATCACCTATATCAACTACAATGATATAATGACAAATGTATATCTAGCGCTACGAATCCCATAAACATCACCTATATCAACTACAATGATATAACGACAAATGTATATCTAGCGCTATCCCATAAACATCACCTATATCAACTACAATGATATAATGACAAATGTATATCTAGCGCTACGAATCCCATAAACATCACCTATATCAACTACAATGATATAACGACAAATGTATATCTAGCGCTATCCCATAAACATCACCTATATCAACTACAATGATATAATGACAAATGTATATCTAGCGCTACGAATCCCATAAACATCACCTATATCAACTACAATGATATAACGACAAATGTATATCTAGCGCTATCCCATAAACATCACCTATATCAACTACAATGATATAATGACAAATGTATATCTAGCGCTACGAATCCCATAAACATCACCTATATCAACTACAATGATATAACGACAAATGTATATCTAGCGCTATCCCATAAACATCACCTATATCAACTACAATGATATAATGACAAATGTATATCTAGCGCTACGAATCCCATAAACATCACCTATATCAACTACAATGATATAACGACAAATGTATATCTAGCGCTATCCCATAAACATCACCTATATCAACTACAATGATATAATGACAAATGTATATCTAGCGCTACGAATCCCATAAACATCACCTATATCAACTACAATGATATAACGACAAATGTATATCTAGCGCTATCCCATAAACATCACCTATATCAACTACAATGATATAATGACAAATGTATATCTAGCGCTACGAATCCCATAAACATCACCTATATCAACTACAATGATATAACGACAAATGTATATCTAGCGCTATCCCATAAACATCACCTATATCAACTACAATGATATAATGACAAATGTATATCTAGCGCTACGAATCCCATAAACATCACCTATATCAACTACAATGATATAACGACAAATGTATATCTAGCGCTATCCCATAAACATCACCTATATCAACTACAATGATATAATGACAAATGTATATCTAGCGCTACGAATCCCATAAACATCACCTATATCAACTACAATGATATAACGACAAATGTATATCTAGCGCTATCCCATAAACATCACCTATATCAACTACAATGATATAATGACAAATGTATATCTAGCGCTACGAATCCCATAAACATCACCTATATCAACTACAATGATATAACGACAAATGTATATCTAGCGCTATCCCATAAACATCACCTATATCAACTACAATGATATAATGACAAATGTATATCTAGCGCTACGAATCCCATAAACATCACCTATATCAACTACAATGATATAACGACAAATGTATATCTAGCGCTATCCCATAAACATCACCTATATCAACTACAATGATATAATGACAAATGTATATCTAGCGCTACGAATCCCATAAACATCACCTATATCAACTACAATGATATAACGACAAATGTATATCTAGCGCTATCCCATAAACATCACCTATATCAACTACAATGATATAATGACAAATGTATATCTAGCGCTACGAATCCCATAAACATCACCTATATCAACTACAATGATATAACGACAAATGTATATCTAGCGCTATCCCATAAACATCACCTATATCAACTACAATGATATAATGACAAATGTATATCTAGCGCTACGAATCCCATAAACATCACCTATATCAACTACAATGATATAACGACAAATGTATATCTAGCGCTATCCCATAAACATCACCTATATCAACTACAATGATATAATGACAAATGTATATCTAGCGCTACGAATCCCATAAACATCACCTATATCAACTACAATGATATAACGACAAATGTATATCTAGCGCTATCCCATAAACATCACCTATATCAACTACAATGATATAATGACAAATGTATATCTAGCGCTACGAATCCCATAAACATCACCTATATCAACTACAATGATATAACGACAAATGTATATCTAGCGCTATCCCATAAACATCACCTATATCAACTACAATGATATAATGACAAATGTATATCTAGCGCTACGAATCCCATAAACATCACCTATATCAACTACAATGATATAACGACAAATGTATATCTAGCGCTATCCCATAAACATCACCTATATCAACTACAATGATATAATGACAAATGTATATCTAGCGCTACGAATCCCATAAACATCACCTATATCAACTACAATGATATAAGGACAAATGTATATCTAGCGCTATCCCATAAACATCACCTATATCAACTACAATGATATAATGACAAATGTATATCTAGCGCTACGAATCACATAAACATCACCTATATCAACTACAATGATATAACGACAAATGTATATCTAGCGCTACGAATCCCATAAACATCACCTATATCAACTACAATGATATAATGACGAATGTATATCTAGCGCTACGAATCCCATAAACATCACCTATATCAACTACAATGATATCAACAACTGATCGAATCCCATAAACATCACCTATATCAACTACAATGATATAATGACAAATGTATATCTAGCGCTACGACGATACCGAAACATGTATTCGTAGTTATGGAAAAACAGTAAAAACGTGTCTAATGTAAATAATTCACGTGTGAGTTTCAAAAGGATTACACGTGTTTCAACGGTGTAGGCTCTTTTTTTTCCGGGAAATTATAGGACCGGTTCTTCAGACGGTGTTGCTCTTTTTTGTTGTTCGTCAAGGTTTAAAAATTGTGTGTCTTTTTTTCGTGCGTATGTTTAAATATGATTTCAAATTGATAACGCAAACATATAATTCTCATAATGAATAAAATGGTATTGGAATATTTACTTTGCATATTTATGACAGATTGAAAAATGTAGCCTTGCATTGCCTATGACCAACAAAAGAGCAACTGATGACTATAAAGTATAAACGACAGGTGGTTGTAGTCCATATTTCACTGGTCCTTGGTGGTTGACGATAAGCTAACGATGGTTAGGAACTGATTTTAAGACCGATGTTGATCTAATAGGTTATAACGAAGAGCTTAAGTCGCCCGAATAGGTTATAAGTAGGTCGTCCTTCTATTGATCAGCAGTCAGCATCGAAAAAAGCTGAGATTCGATTGGGATATATTTCATCTCAAAATATTCATTATTAAATATCGCAAAAATCAACGATTGATCACCTATAATGACCTTTGTGTCACTCTGCCTTTATTGTGCATTATATGAGACGTGTTCTGAGAAAACTGGACATAATGAATGTGCGTAAAGTGTCGTCCCAGATTAGCCGGTGCAGTCCGCACAGGCTAATCAGGGACGACACTTTCCGTTTAATTGGATTTTTGATAAGAGGAGACTTCATTTAATCGAAAAAATTCATAAACGCGGAAAGTGTATATATAACAAAATATATAAAAATACGCGCAAATATTAATATGCGCATATGATAACAGCGGCATCTTCCATGTTTTTTTCTGTAATAGTGTGTCAAATTAAAATACAATATGTATGCTAATATACATCGCGGTTGTCCCGAATACGGATTGCGGTGAAATGTATTTTGGTAACAGAACAACTATATTTTACTTCACAATTGATTTAATTCAAATAAGAAGACCAATAGAATGTTTATAAAGCACAATAGTGTTTAACCTTTTTCAACTTGATTTGTAAAGAAAGCAAATTAAGCTTTTGTTTTTTGATTGAACTATTATTGATTATTACCGCTGTTCGAGTACTAATCCATTTAAGTTAAAGTTGTTCAGGGCCACAATTGAATTACAGATCAATTGCCTATGTATGAACATTCATTTTAAATTAGCACGCATGTAATACTATATGGAGATTATTCGGCGCGTTTGAACTTAAATAAACTGTGTTCAATTAACACAATACAGATTTTGCCAATGTTAATACATTAAGCTAGCTGTTGCTGATGTATAAGAATGAAAAGTATCAACCTGAATCTAACCAATAAACAACGCATCATTATCACCATAATCTTCATCATCAGCATCAGAAGCAGCAGTAGCATTATCGTCATCATCATTATCATCACCATTATAATCATCATCATTTTCATAATTTTCATCATCACCATCAGCATCATTACCATAATAAGTTATTTCTTATTTATTCACATTATCTAGTTTCTTTTAGTTCTTTTATGTAAACGTAAATGCTAGTTCTATGTAAAAAATAATGTCAAGTTACATTGAAACATTCTTTGAAATGCAAACGCCTTTCAGAGTTGTGTTACAGTTACTCAGCGGGGACCGAGATAAAAAAAAAACAAACAAAAAACAACATAAAATGTCTTACACACTTCACACTGGATTTTATTAAATCCAGATGTTATATTCCTGAATTGTGTTATTAAACTGAGAAAATACAGCATTGCATTGGCAGTATTAATATATATTGATAACTCGTAATTGACTGTTAATGTGGTTGCTTCTCTTGATCAACATTCTACATAACCGTTCCAGCACTCGGGTAAGTTTATGATTTGTAATGACTATAGTGAAAGCTATCGCGATGTTCATATAGTGTATCGTTGTTAAACAAAACTTTTATTTTGGTAAACTCTCGGAACACAAAAATAAGACTACACACAATGCATATAGTCTACGTTCCATGTATGCAGCAATTGTGTGTTTCGGGTGTAGACTGTGAATACACACATACAAGTACAATGTTGTAACATTTTATAAATAAAGTTTCTGTTTGTGTTGCTCAGTAAACAACAAACTACGTACACGTATTAAAATATGCATGAAACTGCGTGATTTGTTCGCACTTAGGAACGGTTAATTGCAATTAACAAGAAAACACACGAAATTAACAGTGAGATTTCTAAAAACTTCTGTATATGTTTCCAGAAATATTGTTTCCAGTTTCAAATACTAATGCTTCATTATATTTTACTGTTTTTGTCATTTAAGTTTTAAAATGGTATGAATTATTTTAGCTAAATTTGGTCGCAATAATAGACTTTTTAAAACGCTATCAAATGTGTTTCATGCGTAGAACCAGTACTTGGTGTGTTCTTAAGATCTTAATGATCGGTCCCCGTGACCTCCCGGTGTCTAGGCAGACACCATAACCACTACGCCAATACAACCTTTAAAATAAATTGGTACGATAATGTATTTGCTGGTCTTAGAAAAATGCACATACTTTTCAAAGAACTGAATAATAAGGAGAAATAATAGTTCCGAAACATAAAATCAAGTTTGCATATTAATGACACAACATGTCGTGAAACTAAACTATTTATTTCACTGAATGGTTATTAGCATTGAAATCTCAGATAAAGATAATTAGTTACTGTAACTTACGTACTGCAATAATACTTATACAAACAGTTTAGTTATTGATGAATCACANAAGCCCCCAACCCTTGGATATCCCGGTCGCTTGGCGGAGACATATTCACTACGCGATGAAAACCTTTCTTGTAAATTGGTTTAAGAATTTATATTATTTGTCAATGAAATGAGTGAACCGGGCAAAAATAATAGTTCCGAAACATAACATCAAATTTGCATGGTCATGACACAAAGTGTCTTGAAAAGTAAGAGAGAGATTGCACGTCATGATTATTAGCATTGACATCTCAGTTTAAGATAGGTGTTAGCGACTGTTACATACGTACTGCAATAGTAGTTATACAAAGAGTTTCATAACAGTTGAACCACAATTTACATTACTTAACAATCTAATCATATTTTTTTTCAAATACGGTTCCGGTATTTGAGCTTCATACTGATATGCTGATCCGGTAAAAGGGGCACATCAATGCAATCCTATTTGTATCAAAACTACAACAAGTCGACGATAACGACTTCAGATGCGCATGGGATGTGCTTATGTATTGTATTTATATTTAAAATTAGTTTGCGTAGGAATCAACAAAACCGGCGTATGTCCGTGATTCATTAGAACCACGCATCTAAATTTAAACAAAAGGTTCGTTAAAAAAAATATAAAAAACGGACAAAATACTATTCATCATTAAAATGTCTACATAATCTAAAACAGCGAAATAAAACTCTTTTTTGCGATTGTACAAACAATGATAATGTCCACTGTTTGATTGCTTATTCAGTCTACATTAAAATGTAAAGGATACTAATTCAAATTTAAATATGTCGCGTATTTTTATGGAATTCGTGGTTAGTTTTAAAGCATGTTATTATGTATTGAAATGATTGATCATGTTTGAATTTAAATAAACTTAAGGAAATACAGTAGATCTATCTGAAAAAACTTTGTTCAAATAACATAATATAGTATTCTTCATTTTCGTAAAACTTATTATCAGCTGTTGCTACATTTCTATGTATAAAACAATATCATCGATGTAACCAATAAACAGGTTACAATTCGTTCAAATCCAGAAACCTCGCACTGCATTATTCTTCAAAAACAATAACAAGAATATTTGTCGTTAAATAGTACAATTGAAATGACACATTCGTTTCTTGTGTAAACCTTATTTATAATACCCCAAATCATTATTTAGTGCTTAACACACAGACACATATAAATAAATATGAGTTGTTATGTGGTTACCGGTATTTTACTTTCAAGAAGACAGCATGCTTATTTTGAAACAATACTGTTATCCCTGCAACTCATAAGCTTACATATATTTTGTCTTAATAAATGAATATATCGAGATCAAATTTGCACAGACCTTTACCTTTATGTTAACGACACATAAGAGTACAACATTATTTACAAAAAAGCCTGGATTATACGGCTTCTAATAAACCAATAATTTATTTGTTATATATCTTTTTTTTAAATTAGATCACAGATTACATAACAATAACAACATAATCAACAAAATAAAGAAAGTTCTTAATACGTACAAAACTCCTCAAATGAACATCCTTGCTCCAACGAGTTCTATAGGTTACCAATATTATAAAGCGCTAGTGATCGAAAGAGACGCCAATACCTCTCTAACTGAGCATTGATCGTCGAGCAAACCAATCATAGTGGTGTTCACATAGAGGCTGATGGCCATCATGAGAGTGTTAACAAGAGAATAGCATAAAGCGATCATGATAACCATGATCATCATCCCCCTCCATCTGATCCTCCTCCTCCTCCATCTAATCCTCCTCCTCCTCCTCCTCCTCCTCCTCCTCCTCCTCCTCATCATCATCATCATCATCATCATCATCATCATCATCATCATCATCATCATCATCATCATCAACAGCAGCAGCAGCAGCAGCAGAAGCATCATCATCATCATCATCATCTTCTTAATCATCATCATCACCATCATCATCAATTCATCATAATCATCATCATCATCACCATCATCATCATTCTGAATAAACGTGTATGGAATGCAATGTGTAGTAAAGGTTACTGAAAAATAAGCTAGTAACAATTATGATAGTTTGCAATTGTGCCTGGTCAAACAAAACATTTAAGTTAGGTATGCACCTATGTGCAAGTAATTCTTTTTTTTTTCATGGAATTCAAAAACTGTTAGGTAACGGTCTAGCCATTCTAAACATGCCGCACCTATGACGTAAATAAATAACGTGTAAATAGAAAGAGTTAAAAAACAATAGGCAAGTGCCTTTTTTATTACAAACAAAGGTTAATTTTTGATAATTGGTACCGTTGTCTATCGTGCCGTCTGTGTGGTAAGGTATAGGTTAGGTAACGTAGACGTGATTGAAACGTTGGTCGGGTAAAATCTATCGTTTGAGACTTAGGGCGGCTTTTTTGATGTTTTGTATACCAATTTACACGACTGATTGATAACCATGATCATCATCCTCCTCCATCTGATCCTCCTCCTCCTCCTCCTCACTATCATCATCATCATCATCATCATCATCATCATCATCATCATCATCATCATCATCATCGTTTTGTACTTTTAGTCTTCTAGACAACGAAAAACACGACTATCTTAGAGGCATACCTGGTAATATATATACTCCTCCAATGTGTTGGTCAATGGCGGGCATGGTTAATTAGCCATTTGCTTAATACTTCAATCATCAAAATCAAATATCGCTCTGATTCTTATCATCATGCAATTATCATTCGTGTATAGTTACTTTATGTTGCCTGATTATTTGTTTGCAGATAGAATATGTCCTCTGTTCTAATGCAAAATAAAGTTGAGCCCCAGCGAAATGAAGAGTTTCAATTACAAGCAGCCTTAAGATTGTATTTATATTCATTACAGTAACGCGTAAACAAAATGAGGGATTTGCGACACAAGAAATGTAACTCCTTACAAGCGTCATACTGGTAAATAATTATTTGCACTCAATGTTATACTAGTGAAATCATAACCGCATGCACCGGTATTCAGAAAACATTTTTGCATCGATATTATTAATCATATTTGATGACAGACAATTTAATTGAAAAAGTTTCACTTAACAGTTTACATAATTTCTGAACAAACGTGTATGCAATTCAATGTGTTATTTAAGTTACTGAAATAGAAGCTAGTAACAATAATGAAGCACGCATAGGTTAAAACAAAAATATAGTTGAGACTCGCTCTGTGAAAAGGGGTTTTAATGCACGAGCGTAAACGTTCCGCCTAAACTGGATTTTTGCTAAGAAGTGACTTTCTTTAAAATAATTATGTCATAACAGCGGAAAGATTCGTTCCTGATTAGCCTTTTCAGACTGTACAGGCTAATCTGGGACGACTTTTTACGCACATGCATTAAACCCCTTTTTCACTGAGCGCGGCTCATTAACATAAATGTATACAATCGAGTTATTTTCTTACACATATTTACACGAAACAAAAGAAACCACAGATATACGTTGTATTTTACACAGATTAACGAGGATACATCACAATAAACAAATACATAAACAATCGTGGTTATGTATATCTACGTACCAATTCATGCTTGAGGAAACATTATCCGTGCATATTATCCATTTACGGTTATAAACAAATTGAGGATGCTATCAAAGTGCAGAGCACAACGCTGTGTACTGATCGCAATTTATGATAATATCACATAACGTTAATTAATTATTAAACGATGCAATACTAGATTGTGTCTATTGTTGAGTGTTGCATTAGTTTAATCATTGCCCGTCTGTCTGTTTAATTTAAATAATGTTGGAATTATATCGAATTTCAATTGATATCGATATCGATAACCGTTCACTCACTCATGTATTGTTGTATATACATCAAATACCGGTACCTCCAATATTTAATATTAAACTGCACTCGCTTAATATAAATAATAACAACTAGTATGCATTGTCCGGAAATAACACAATTATTACAGTTAGACACTTCACATGTTTGTTCATATGTACGCGTAATATAGCAAACCATGAAACTCCAGAAATTCTTTCGGGAGAGAAAATCGTTTTACTATCCACGACTTTAATAACGGAAACACACAATATAACAATACAATGATCAAAACTGGGAACACCGCCTTGGAACTGTCAAAGCACAGCGGTGTGGTTTAAACCGGTTTTAGGACTAGTAGCCGCATCACTGTAATATAACAGAAATCGTGTTTTATTCCCGAATTTCGTTTTAAAATATGATGTGCATTATTGATTGGTAATAATGTTATACTATCAGTCATAACAAGATTATAACGTTATACTTGAACAAGCATAAGGTTTTTTGTTTCGAATAGTGTATAGATACAATTTCTACCAAAAATCATCAGTGAAGAACGCATATCCCTATATATTCGCAATCTAAATACACAGGTTTAAATACACGTTACACTTTTAAATATAACCCAACACGATATATCCATACAGCCTTCCACTTCATATTTATCGGGATTTTCTTAAAGTCGTGTGTTGGTGGAAAATGTAATTGTGGCAAACTTGTATCTGGTCTGTATAACGTTGAACATTCTAAGTAGTTTTGTTCTAATATGTGTCGTGTTCTGAGAAAACTGGGCAAAATGCTTGTACGTAAATTGTCATCCCAGATTAGCCTGTGGAGTTCGCACAGGCTAATCAGGGACGACAATTTACGCTTTTATGACATTTTTTGTTTAAATAAAGTCTCGTAACTCGCTTAGACAGTCAACAAAAACATTTACTGAAATATACCTGCTTTTCAAATCATTTGAGATAAAAAAAATATAAATCAAGATCAGTAACGGAATCGTGATTTAATCACAAAAACTACGCTAATTTTATGTTATTTACATATACCTATAAGTTGCTGCAATTCCCATAGGGTTTGATTCTTGTATAACAGTAAAGGCATTAATTTTAGATTTATTTGATTAAGCGTGTGGGACGGAAATGGGTTATTGACCGATTAAAGTAAAGCAACAACATGTGATTGTGTTCATTATGTTGCCTTTCATATATACGATTATGTTTGTGAAAGGTTTCATTTGTTCAAGAACAAAAGAACATTTCGATTTGAATATTCAGTCATACTAGATTATCTTTGTTAGCCTCTCTATTAACGAGAGTTTAATGGTCATACTAGTTCAACCGGTAAGACCGCTGTTTACTTTGATCATGACTGATTACAGTTTGATGAGTCTAAATTATATAGGTTTCAATAATCAACCCGTGCAATGTCAAACGAATGAATCATGTAGAATAAATATCAAACTCTACAAATTGTATCGGGAATTAAAATGTCAGTGTGACACGTAACAACCAAACAACATAACACAACAACTGGCAAGAAACGCAATCGTTCATTTGATTTGAAAATGAAAGGATGCTTTGTGAGTTTATCCGTTCATGATCCGTAAGTGTTACGGTGGTTTGTTTTCAGCCAGATAAAGACATTGTTTATTGTAATGCAGTATACTTACATGAAAAATTATGCGTAATATTTGAAGAATGTATTATTTTCGTATAACATTATGTGATAAGACATTTATTGAATTTGGAAAATAAAATGTACTTCGCATTTATTTATTTTACAAATGCATTGTTAATGTAGGCAGACAAATAGCATGCTTTAAACTAATGACGATGGGCGGTAGAGGTAAAATGCTTGCGATATAATTGCTCCATGTATTCACAATTAACGTCGAGAGTAATTTACAGATTAAGACCTAATTATCTATGAAAATAGTAATATTAATAAACAAAATTAGCTGTGTTTATTTATTTGGCTCTTGAAATTTTAAAATCACTGTACACATTAGACGATCACGCTGTAGTTCTTAACATTATAGTTCATCTCTCGCTGTTTATGTTGTTGTAAGATTTGAAATAATTTTTTTATCATAAAATTTGATTTATCTTATGGGATGCACGTTCCAAACTATATTAAATAATCTTGTTCCATCTATGTTTTCTGTTTTCTCTTGTCACTATATAGACAATCCCAGAATCGATAATATGGGCGCCGCCATATTGGCTATTACGTAATCCGCGATTGAAAACGGTACTGAAGAATTTGACAGATAACAACGTTATCATAGTGTACACCCGCTTTATTCCAATAAACAGTACTTTATGACTTCGCACATTAGGATTGAAAACAAGTGAAACATGAAAACAAGTGTCGATATGTATCACATCGTAAATCAATATAATTTAAATAAAAAATATACACGATAGATTCATAAAATTTGTGTCTCTGCAACAATATTCAGTGACAACACGTAATGTTGAAGGCCGAGTTGGCATTTTTAAGCATACCTTTCAGTAATGCCTTTGTATAAAATTTAATTATTTCTTTATGGAATAAAATTATTCAAGCATAATTATAAAGGTATAGAAATATCTAAAGTCTGAAGTAAACGTTGTGATTTTAGCGTAAATAGTGCCGGAGATATTAACAAAGATCTATCAATATATAAAGATTGGAAACATCCATTCAGACCAATTTTTTTGGATAGATCTTTGATATTAATTAGATAGATTTAAGGTCGATGTAGACAATTAAATTGATATCTGCCTTTGTTTAAGCCTATATTATTTCTTATTAAATGTCGTACTTTCTATACTTTCCGGAGATATTCATTAAGAAACGTTGTAAGATTAAAGACTGAGGACGACTTCTTTTATTGAATAATACATATCTTTGTTTGTCTAAACAGTTACCATTTCGCTATTAATATTTCCCTTGTAAGTGTCATTTTAAAGGTAATATACAAATCTATAGCCGAAATGAAGTTTGTGATTCTAAAATTGTTCCGTAAATTTTTATTATCGAAACTCTGTAAGATTTCAGGTAGAGATTTTTTTTTTTTAAAATTATGTATCTAGTTTAGTCTAAAACTAAAGTGGTTTTTAGCAATCTTTTATTTAAAAATCGCTCTCAAGCTAATACAAAAATATCTAGCCGGAAATGAATTTTGTGATTTAAATGAACAAGTATCGGAGTTATTCGCTTGCAAAACTGTGTAAGATGTCAGGATATGTCATACTTTTTTTATTGAAAAGGACATATCAGCTTTTGTCTAGAACTTTCTTATATTATTATTTAAATAACGTTTTACATGTTGCCTGAAATATTATTAAATTTTCTTAATAACATCTTAATTCACGATTGAAATGTTCAACATGAAAAATAATGAGCCTTAAATAAACTTAAATAGTTCCAATTGTGTTCTCTAGATTTCCTAAACGTATGTCTTTATTAAATTTTCGTAAAACGGTCTAAATTTACGCTTAAAAAATAAAAACCCGAACAAAATAAGTGATTTATTTCTTCGTTAATTACGAATTATTAATGACAGCAACATACATCTCTTGAAAAAAACATCAGCGATAAAGGCGCGAACGAATTCGCTAAATGGGAGGCGATGTTCCAAGTGTGGATTAAAAGCGTTTATGGGTTTGCCCGTGACACCACATGTCTGCACATGTGTAGATACCGTAATTAAGATAAGATATCACGCGTCACCTTTAAATAACATGTTAAATGACAATCAAGACCTTATTCATGCCAGGGACCTACACAAATAGGTCCATGTCCATGCTGTGTTTTATTACTCTTAAACGAATGCAGATGAACCTTATTTCTACTAATTACGTAATTTATATTTTAAAAAAAAACACGAACTATTATGTGGTTGTCAGATCGATAACAGAAACTCTTTAAATCCTCAAATATATTTGATAAACCCGTTTCGCTTCCTTGTTTTGCGTAGGGACCTATACACACATATATAGGTCCATGTTTATTTCTTCAGTACCGTTTTGGAGGCGCGCGAGAGTATTCAGGGGCGGGTAATCCGGGAAGGAATCGATTTCTGGGATTGGTACTATGGTTAGACGTATGAAATTGTTCTATGTGTTAGTATACTATTGTGCCTATTGAATTAATCAACAAACTCTTAACTCTACTCCAAGTTCAGTGAGTGCTACGATTCCGATTTGAAAGTTTGATTTTTTTGTATCTGGTGAACCATGGGATGAACTACAGGGCAGCGATTCGACTGAATGAACAATCTGGCCCTTAAGTCATTTTATATCGCGTGTTTTTATTGAAAGCTAATAATCATATGAATGTTAAAGTACCATACAAATTAAATACGTTCGCTTCATGGTCCCCAATCGTACATTTATAATTGGTGTTAGTGACCGTCGAGATCTCCCATTGTTGTAGACATGAAATAAGTTGTTGCTGACACGAAATTCCAATTGAATATAGTTTAAAGAAAACTTTCTAAACAAATAAAAAATTATGGCGCATTGCATTGAATCAGAACACTTAAAGCGTTCACAACAGTCATATACGCTACATTAGTCCGCTGTCTGGGTGCGGTGATGTTCAATATGCAGAACAATATGCGCAACTTTGAAAGACGACAAGATCTTAACAAAGGAACAATTATTGCACATTGCATTGAAATGAAATATGGTGGTGGTGACACGATGTACTAATTGAATATTGTTTAAAGGGAACATGGCTGTGTCCTCGTAGACATATATAATATACCTGAGATCTTAATGAGCCTTTAATTGCGGGTGTTAAGAACGTATTTAATATCTTTCACTTGCCAAATGACATTGACTTATCAGTAATGACTGAACCATTTTCTATTACTAAAATGTAAAGATGCATTGTAAGTTTATCCGTTAATGGTCCTGATTATATATCTATGTGGTTTGTTTTCAGCCAGATGAAAACAGTGTATATTTTAATGCAGGATACGTAGATGAAGAATAATACGTTATATTGTAAGAATATGTTATTATTGTATGACAGTATGTGATAAGTCATTTATTGAAGTATGGGAAAACATTGATTGAACTTCGCATATACTTAATATACAAATACATTGCTTATGTAGTCAGACAAATAGCATGGTATAAAGTAATGAAGATGGGCGGTAGAGGTAAAATGTTTGAGATTAATTGTTCTTTGTATACACATAATTAAAGTCGATAGTAAAATATGATAAGGTGATAAGTTTAAAGTTTAAGTTAAAAACCAGAAGCAATAGCCTTAATTGAAAATGCATTTTCGTTTGTAATGCGAAGACTAATAGTTTACCATTTATCCTTGAATGTACATTTTAACATGTTGTAAGAAAGATTTGCTCCAGTCATTACGTTTAAACAAATATTTACAGATCAATACCTATTTATCTATAAAAATAGTATTGTGAATAAAATGTTAGCTGTGTTTATTTTGTGAGCGTCGGAAATTAGAAAATCACGGTACACATTTAACGATCACGCTGTAGTTGTAAACAGTATTGTACATCTCTCGCTGTTTATGTTGTTGTAAGATTTGGAAAAAAACAATTCAATTGTAGAATTTGATTTATCTTTGGGCATACAAATTCCAAACTATATTTAAATAATCTTGTTCCATCTATGTTGTTCTGTTTTCTGTTGTTACGATATTGGTACTATGTTTAGACGTTTAACTTTCATTTATGTGTTAGTATAATAGTGTGCCTATTGAATTAATCAACAAACTCTTAACTTTACTCCAAGTTCACTGAGTGATACGATTCTGATTTGAAAGTTTGATTTGTATCTGGCGAACCATGGGATGAACTAGAGGGCAGCGCTTTGACTGAATGAGCAATATGGCCCTTAAGGTATTTTATTTCGCGTGTTTGTATTGAAAGCTAATAATCATACGAATGTTTTAGTACCATTAAAGTTAAATACGCACGTGTGGTGGTCCCCAATGAAAGCTTATAGTTATATGAATGTTAAAGTACCATAAAAATTAAATACACTCGATTCATGGTTCCTAATCGTACATTTATAATTGGCGTTAGTGTCCGTCGAGATCTGTATCGATTACAAAAAACAGTGCGTGGAAATCCATTTGACGTACTTTTCATAACGGCGACGTATAGCCGCGAAATGTCCAAATGCAGATTACCGGTAAATTAACTGTTAGTTGATTTTTTTTTCAAACAAACATCATTATAAATAGAATGCCATACAACATTTATAATATTTGCATTTTCGAATGGGATTAGAACGAAAGACAAAGTCCTATATGGTCCTATCTTCTCACTCTGTATATAAAATAAACTTGTAACTGGAAATGAGGATCAGATTCATTTTATTTAAATCATACTTCATACTACGTTGTTTTTTTGCATTATAGCCTATACATACACCTATGCATTGACACACTTTTACCATACTTCGGTAGCAAGTTATATTCATTGATGTTAAATAGTAGAAAAATGTTATTTTTGTGTACGGCGGTAGAACATAAGTGTCACTTTTGTTACCAACACGGTCGTTTATACCGATATAATTTGTATTCTGTTGAATTGTATACATGAATAGTTTGTAATTACCTACACTTATGATTTATTCAGGACAATATTATGATTATTTCTTAAAACGGTATTTCGCCTTGACTGGTCATCTATAGGATTCTATGAATTATAAAAGAATTCGCGTCATGAAACACTGGTTGAATCGCGAACAAATTTCACAGCTATGCTTGAGGGCACCACAAGGAACATTCTGCAAAACTATTTCGAAATCTCCCGTTGTTGTCTCGGATCGGAACACTTAAAGCGTTTACTACAGTCATATAAGCTACATAAGTCCGCTTTCTGGGTGCGGTAATGTTCAATATGCAGAACAATATGACCAACTTTGAAAGACGACAAGATCTAAAGCATGATCAATTATGAAATATTACATGGAGATGCAATCATTTGTATGTTCTATTACTAAAATGTAATGGTGCATTGTAAGTTTATCCGTTAATGGTCCTGATTATATATCGATGTGGTTTGTTTTCAGCCAGATGAAGACAGTGTATATTTTAATGCAGGATACTTAGATGAAGAATTATACGTTATATTGTAAGAATATGTTATTATTGCATTACATTATGTGATAGGTCATTTATTGAAGCATGGAAATAGATTGATTGTACTTCGCATATATTTATTTTACAAATACGTTACTTATGAAGTCGCCAGATGAAGACATTATACATGTTAATGCAGGATACTTAGATGAACAATTATACGTTATATTGTAAGAATATGTTATTATTGTATTACATGATGTGATAAGTCATTTATTGAAGTATGGAAATAAATTGATTGTACTTCGCATATATTTATGTTACAAATACATTGCTTATGAAGTCAAACAAATAGCATGGTATAAAGTAAAGACGTTTGGCGGAAGGGGTAAAATGCTTGTCATTAATTGTTCTATGTATACACATGTAATATCGAGAGTAGAAGATCATAAGTTAAAGTTGTGCATATCTTTTAGGAGTACCTCAGTGGGTAGCATAGACTCAATGTTTAAACTAAAATACGGAAAAATCAACAGCAATAGCCTTCATTGCAAATACCTGTTACGTTTGTAATGCGAATAGTTTGCCCCTAACCGTTGAATTTACATTGCAATGTATGTTACACTTTGAAATTTAATAACAATTTCATTTAAAAAAAAGTGTACTACAGGTTATACGAGATTTGGTCTTCTAACATTGTAAGTTGCTGAATGATCTTTTTTTTGTATATTTAAGTTCCACCAACAAATGATACAACCGTTTTTGAATAAATTTCAATATGAATACAGATTGTACCGCAAAACAAAGACATATATCTGAAAAGTCACAGGTGTTCTAGTTCACGATGTTATATAATAGACTCATGCAATTTGTTGGCACGGCGGTCGGGAACAATTGTCACTATTGTTACCAACACGGTCGTATATAATTGGTATTTTAAATTGGATATCAGGACAAAAACGGTCTGTAATTACATGCACTTATGATAAATTCAGGACAATAATGTGTGTTCTTCACTAACACATTATCGCGACTGATCTTCAATAGAAATTATCAAAGGTTTTCGCGTCATAAAACATTGGTTAAATCGCGCAATAATTGCACAGCTATGCGTGAAGGCACCCCAAGGATCATTCTGCAAAACTTTTTTAAAATCTCCCATTGTAGCCTCGGAACAGAACACTTCAAGTGTTCAATACAGTGATAAAAGCTACATAAGTCCGCTGTCTGGGTGCGCTGATGTTCACTTTGCAGAACAATATGCGCAACTTTGAAAGAGGGCAATATCTAAATAAAGGATCAATTATGGCAAACTGAATTGAAATGAAATAAGTTGTCGCTGACACGATGTTTTCGATTTAAAATATGTTTAATGAAACATGGTGACGAGATCTTAAAAAATTAATACAATTTGCATGTTGCATTTTCTGATAAGCAATGACTCAAACATTTTCCGTCGCGCTTTAAAATTTATGTTGAATGGTTGTATAATTGATGAAAGAAATCGTTTCCAAGATTGAAAACAAAAATGTCAATACCTCATTGAAAGTTATACTTTATTACATATCGACGTTAGTTGTTGTTTTCAGATGGCCTTACACCAAATCAAGTCAACGCTCTCGAGTAATCGCTGTTTGGGGCTATTCTTTAAGCTTCCTTCAGATATTTCAGGTTCACATGAACTCATAACCTGTACGCGCCTGGAATACTCTAAATCACTTATTATTTCAAAACGTATGCATGTTACAGTAAATCTGTGAAACCAGGAATTTCACGAAATTCCAAATCGATTCAGGATTTTCGTGAAATCACTGTTTCACTTAGAGACTTTACGAAATGACTATATTTTTCAGGAAATTTGCAAAATGACTGAAAATGGTGATCCGATTTTACACAGTTTTACTAGAGGCCTTTAAACAGATTCAGGAACTATGAGAAATGTCCTTTTTATATTTTAATGAATACATTATTATCTTGCTGCTTTCTGTTCAATAGTGTAGTAAGTAGTTAAAATTATACCATGTAAACACTAATTGATTAGTTTGTTTGTTTATTTGTTTGTTTTTGAAGTTTGTATATGATCTTATACATATTGACATATTAGCCGCGTCATGCGAAAATGAGCTGTATGTCCTATGCGGCCAGCGTAACTCCAGACCAGCTTGTGCAATCGCGCAGTCTGGTCAGGAGCTATGCTGTCCACTGTAAAATAACGCACGATTTTGTAATCTCGTTGGCGGACAGGGTAGCTCCTGACAAGACTGCGCGGATGCGCAGGCTTGACTGGAGCTAATCCTGCCGCATATTAAATAAAAACCATTTTTGCATGACGCGGGTCAAATTGTTTAGTCTGTATAGGTGACTTGATAAGAATACAAATTGATTTCCTTAGCTATTAAACTGTGTTAAGTGTGAATACGGAAGACATTGTGTTTAACCAATTTAGAAAGTTATTATGATCTGTAGATTAACTTTCGTTTACTAACAAAACTGCTTGTAATACAAGTCCATTACAAGGATATGAAGGTAATCATTCAGGCTCATTATGTTGTAATATGAGTTTTTATGTTCATAACAATTGCTTCAAATTATCAATCAAGAAAAATCACTTTTTATTGTTAACCCCTAAAAAAATAATCAAAATAGAAAATAAGAGTCCAAATCCAAAAACATTGCTGACAAGTAGCGCATCGCGTTCTCCGCATGGAAAAGGTGGGCGATTTTAATTCAATTAAAATGCTCTTTAGTGCAGGGGGGAAACAGATATGTATGTTTTTATAGTTTTTTGTAACGATAATTTAAGAGTTCACAAGTTGACAAATTAAGTGAAGAATTCGCGCACCTGATGTGAATCGTTATTTTAAGACGTTATTCAATAAACTTAAAGGTGTCAGTTTGACGGGATGTGTTAAACTGATCTCTGGTCTACTTCTTATTGAGCAACTCATAATAGACGTATAGACGTGGACCCCTTTCAGTTAGAGGCCTAGATCTTAGACCGACGTGTGCATGTTTGTATTGCAATAAACAAGCTGTCATAATGGGGTTTTCCACGGGTGTATTGGCAGATGGGATAGTGAATGTGCAAAATGTGCAAACATCTGTATTTTAAAACCTTAGGTAAATACAATGAGATCATCCCTCCATACGATTTGAAACCAACAACATGGATCAAATAAATGTTGAGATATAATTCAGAGAAGTTCTATTGAAGGGGTTTTCAACACTTGAGAAACTTCTTATCCCGAAAGGCATTAACAACGAGACAATAGATGACCTAAAAAAACGCATCTCAAACTTCTTCCACTAAATCACGTCATCAGTACTAAATTTTGAAGGAGTATAGTGACGTCGAGAAACTTATAAAGAAGAGACAGTCTCCTACGGACCAGCCTGTCTACTATGTAGCCGTAGAAGATACCTGTGATGTCATCAATAGGGCACACATAGCTACCGGTCATGGGGGTAGAGACAGAATGCTGAAACATCTGAACGTGAAATACGCCAACATCACGAAATATTCCGTTTAACTATTCAAGTCGTACTGTCAAGTCTGCCAAGAGAAGAAAATACACCCAATGACGAAAGGCATTGTGGTCACACCAATCCTTACCGGAGAATTCAACACCCGTGGTCAGGTATCTGGTAGACATGTAGTCTTCCCAACAAGGACAGTTCAAATGGAGCATGGTTCACCAGTGCCATCCTACGAAAGGTGTTATCCTTAGGCCATTTGCTTCGAAAAGAGCGGCTGAAGTCTCCTACCAACTACGAGACATGTTCCTACTGTTTGGGGCTTCATCACTTATACAGAGCGATAATAGATCCGATGTCGATGCCAAAATTATAATAGAGCTCAAAGATGTGTGGCCACAACTCGTTATGGTACATGGAAAACCTAGACATCCACACAGCCAGGGGTCTGTTTTTAAAGAGCCAACAGGAACATAAAAGACATCCTTGTAGCGTAGATGAATGACAACAATACTCGAGATTTATTCGTCGGGCTCAAGTTTACCCAGCAGCAGAAGAATTTTTCCCATCATGCTGGAATTAACCAAACGCCAAACAAGGCTCTCTTTGGCAATGCCCTAAAGATTGGACTTACATCTTCCAGCCTGTTAACTGATATCCTTGAAAGACTTTAATCTGAAGATGATATAATTGCGCTGTGTCATCCCTCAACTAATACCAACCAGCCAGCTCAAACTGCTACTACTACTTCCACCAACCAGTCACTGCCAACTGCTACTTCTACCAACCAGCCACCCAGAACTACCTCCTCCAACCAGCCACTGCCAAATGCTACTTCTACCAACCAGCCACCACCAACTACTACCACCAACCAGTCAGCCAACTGCTACTTCTACCAACCAGCCACCAACAACTACTACCACCTTCCAGCCACCGCTTACTACTTCCACCACCCAGCCACTGGCAACTTATAATTCTACCAACCAGCTACCAACAACTACTACCACCAACCAGCAACCGCCGACTGCTTGTTCTTCCAATGAGCCACTGCCAACTGATACTACAACCAACGAGACACCGCCAACTACTTAAAATAACGAGCCACTGCCAACTGCTACTACCACCCACCAGCCACCGCCTACTACGAACACCAACGAGCCACTCCCAACTGCTACTATCACCAACCAGCCACCGCCAACTCCTATCAGCAACGAGCTACTGCCAACTGCTACTACCACAAACCAGCCACCACCAACTACTTCCTCCAACCAGCCACTGGCAACTGCTACTCCTACCAACCAGCTACCACCAACTACTTCCACCAACAAGCCACTGCCAACTGCTACAACCAACAACCAGCCACCACCAACTTCAACCAATTAGCAACTGTCAACTGCTTCTACTACCAATTAGCTACCACCAACTACTACCACCAACAAGCAACTGCCAGCTGCTACTCCCACCAACCAGCCATTGTCACCTACTACCACCAACCAGCCACTGCCAACTGCTTCTACTACCAACCAGCCACCACTAACTACTACCACCAACAAGCCACTGCCAACTGCTACTATTACCAACCAGCCATCGCGAACTACTACCACCTATCAGCCACTTCCCACTGCCACCACTACCAACCAGCCACTGCCTACTATCACAGCTACTACCAACCAGCCACTGCCAACTACTACCACCAATCAGCCACTGCCGACTGCCACCACTACCAACCAACCACTGCCGATTATCACTGTTACTACAAACCAACCACTGCCAACTATCACTTCTACTACCAACCAGCCACTGCCAACTGGTACTACTACCAACCAGCAACCGCCACTGACTACCACAAACGAGCCACTGCCAGCTGCTACTGCTACCAACCATCTTGCATTGCGAGTGTAGCCTTGGGAAGAGTCAGTGCCAGACTAAGAGATTCAAGTGTTTTAAGGCCCAGAGACTTTGTAATAGAAGATGCCATAACAGTCTAACTTGTAAAAACAAATAAATGTACCATGTGATTGATATGTGGTATTTCACAAGAGTGAACTAAAACACAGACATGTTTTTATAATTCATGGATGATACAAAATATGTAGCAAACATTCATTTACAAGTTTTCTATTTTTGTTTTTTTACTGACATGTGTCCATTTCGACATTGAGAAGTAAACTGAGATTGATCTAATTAATGGAAACTATCTTACTAAAGTTATTAATTGATGTAGTTTATCAAATATGTACACTTGTATTCGATGAAAAGAGACATGATATCGATTTATATGAAAAACTTCATCTTGTGTCTCAAAATGTGCAGTATCAAAACGTGTAAAATATTTTGTTATTAAGAGTTCATATTGATGCAGGTTTTCAAAAAAGTAAACTTTTCTGAATAAATTAATGTTTGAATTTTAGTCGCATTTATTTTATTAAGCAGTTAACAATTGTGAATAAAGCTAAAGTCGTTTAAGGAATTTCATCAAATGACTGAAGGCTTTTTTCAGTTATTACGCGAAATTCCTGAAAACAATAGGCATTTCGTGAAGTCCCTAAGTGAAACAGTCATTTCATGAAAATCTTGAATCCTTTAGGAATGTCTTGAAATTCCTAGTTTCACAGATTTACTGTAACGTGCACATGTAAAGGTAAGTGTATTTAATAACGGTATTACCGAGTTGATTACGTACTCTTAAAGCTCCAATGTCATCGATGGTTAGACATATACAAATCGGACCAAAAACGTGTTTGTGCAATTTCAAAACTTCAAATGCTCTTTCAATGCCGTCAATTAAGAATTAAGTATTTTTTTATAATAATAATTGTACATAAACTATCCGACTAAACAAATGTATGGGAAACGGCCCATTCAAAATATAGTTATTTTTTCTACATGCAATTGGATAATTTAAGTTCATTGATTTGTTTATCTACGAACAATAAACTAGTTTTGTTGAAATTGATCGAAGAAAACTGTGTTTTTTTATACACGCATACAGTGAGATTCGAGCAAACGCCAAGAACATTCGAGCCCTTCAATGAGAATATTATTTCACTACTTCACCGTTATCAATAGTGAACATGCGTATAACGGATTTCATATACATTTCAATCATCGCGATTTTACTACTAGGGTTATTGTTCCCGGCTCGCAAAACGTGTCAACTGGACAACTGTTCATGCATTTTAACATGCATATGTGTTCTGAGCCATTAAATAAGACCTATGTTTTAAGCGAACATGCAATCGACTCTTAATAAAAAATACTTTTTTTTTTTTTGAAAATTATAAAACCATTTTAGCCGTCAATATACCACTGTAGAACGGAAGATGATAAATATCTAATGTTTTAATAAATTAACATGTGTTGAAAGATTTATCTGAAACACTTACACATTCTGCGCAAAAGCAAATGTTTCTACATGTAATTAAAAGTGTTCAGCTTAATGCTGGTATTGAACCCAATGCGAATAGTATCTATATGCGGCTCTAACGTTGTTTGCTCGTGAAACTGCATGTAATGTCAAGCCAATTAATTTGTAATATCTCGAACAGAAAAAAATGGAATTATTAATTTCGCCCATATGCTTCCTTAACACAAAAAACCCAAAGTTAAATTAATAGATTTAACATTTCTTTACTATTAATAGTCACAAATTCACTTCGCAAGCAGGCTGTTTTTCGTATCTAGCGGGCCAATAGGCCGATTTTTATTATCTTAAAAGAATCGGGTCGCGGATCAACATAACAAAATGGCGTAAACATTCAGTCTCAGCCAACGGTGTTAAATAAAATTATGCCACAAATCAACGACAATATCGGAAATTTTGATTGTTAAACGTAAATACTAATGAAGGTTATTAAAAAATCGATTGCAATTGAAACTTTACTGCATATTAGATTGATGATAAATACTATTTGAGTCTTAACAGAAGTTGGTATATTTTCATTTCAGGTTGGTTAAGTTAAATTAATTCAAGGATGTAAACAAGACAACGCAATATAATACATAATAGAAAACGTTTATTGTATTATTACGCTTATTTTGGAGCATGAAGGTTACTCGGTAAGATAAATTCGTTACACGGCACCCTACTAACCCCGCACGCCGTGATAGACGGTAGTTAATTTATATTGGGCTCAGCAGCACTCTCGCCTAATATAAACTTAATAACCCTGTATCACGACGTACGTAGTCTGTAAATAGCCGTGTAACAATTAACATTATAAATGAAGTGATAACTTTTAAACTAATGTAAAACTAACACGCCATTTATTTAACATATAACGCAAACAAACGCAAGGATTTCAATGTCGACCTACTTCCTAATCATCACCTGCAAAGAAGTCCGAACCCACATAAGTGAGGACTTGTTGCAACAGACCCTTTATTGGAATAAGCAAATTTAACTCCTAATTAGCGGTTGGACTTATTTGATTGCTGCCGCCCGACATCCCCGTCTATCAAATTCCTAGTGGCTACCTTTCCCATCCCATTTTGAAAAATACGTTTGCAATAATTCCCCCAAAAACTGAGGGGTTTTGGTAATTCGGTCGAAAAGAAATAAACGAAGACTTCCATAACAATATCGTCGCATGCGAAAAGCGTTGTTTACATGTGTTATATCCGTTGACGGATAAAGTACAAACTACCCCACACAAGCGTTTAAAGTTGACGCTTGTTTCTCGTACATTTCATTTATTTATTGTACTTATAATAAAATAAATATGAAATGCGTTGCTGTTGGTGAATTATTGAAAAAAAATCAGTCGTGCTTATATATCGCTTTTCTATAAGCACGATTGAAAATATATTCAACAATTTGCCCAGACGGCTCGTGAACAAATTGTTTCTATGATCACTTCTGCAATACGATTCTATTATACACCGAAATATTCGTAAAAGTATTATTAAATATATTGTATAGAGTTTAAAATATGTTAAATGTTTATACTTAGTGAATTCATGGCCTGAGTGAGCAAAGCGATTGCATTTTCTATATATTTTACCATCCTTCTTTACATTCGCCCGTCATTTTCTTTTCTTAATAAATCAATTAAAGCGTCCAATTCAAACTAGTCAAATGAATTATGAATATTTATTATTTTTCCGTAATTGTATTCAACATCTAGTAATCCAATTAGTGATCAATAGTATAAGTATTATATACTCACAGATTGTAGATGTAGAATGCAGTAACAGTGCGATGCATGTTAAAACGATGTTGACGACTGAAGAACTCATGTTGACAGTTTCATTTGAGAGGAATACCCTGAAAGATAAATATCGATATAAAACTTGAAAAATCCTCCAGTTTACATTTTAAAATGAAAAATAAACGACAGAAAGCCATAACATAAAAACGAATTGTTGATTTCGGTAGATTATCGATCTTTATAATGTGTTTCACTCTTGTCTGCGCCAGTCTTGAAAATATTTTTTCCTCTGGTCACTCGTGACTTAGAATCAACATCTCATCGAATCCCATAAACATCACCTATATCAACTACAATGCTATAATGACAAATGTATATCTAGCGCTCCCATAAACATCACCTATATCAACTACAATGATGTAATGACAAATGTATATCAATCGCTACGAATCCCATAAACATCACCTATATCAACTACAATGATATAATGACAAATGTATATCTAGCGCTCCCATAAACATCACCCATATCAACTACAATGATATAATGACAAATGTATATCTATCAACTACAATGATATAATGACGAATCCCATAAACATCACCTACATCACCTATATCAACTGCAATGATATAATGACAAATGTATAATAATGACAAATGTATATCTAGCGCTCCCATAAACATCACCTATATCGACTACAATGATATAATGACAAATGTATATCTATCAACTACAATGATATAATGACGAATCCCATAAATATCACCTACATCACCTATATCAACTGCAATGATATAATGACAAATGTATATATAAACATCACCTATATCATCTACAATGATATAATGACAAATGTATATCAACAACTCATCGAATCCCATAAACATCACCTATATCAACTACAATGATATAATGACCAATCCCATAAACATCACCTATATCAACTGCAATGATATAATGACAAATGTATATCGAGCGCTACGACGATACCGAAACATGTATTCGTAGTTATGGAAAAACATTAAAAACGTGTCTAATGTAAATAGATCGAGATCATAATCGAAAAACGCTGCGATGCGATGTGGATGCATTTCACTTCAACATTCTTCGCTTTATTGCTATAGTGCTCTATCTCCATTTTTTCAAAAATGAGTTTTTTATATCGCTGTGTTCGTGAGAACGAGATCTTTAATATGACGTAATCGGATTCAAGATTCAGTGGTCACAGAAGAAGTTTTTCGATTTCATTTTGCTCTATCTCCCACATTTTTACAAACGGGTGAATGCTGACTGTACCATCTCCGGGACCAAAATAGAATTCAAATGTTATTATTGCTTAATCTTCAATGCTTGATTTCCTGTCTTTGTCTCGCTCAACTTTGGTGTGTGCTAGTATCTTATCGCCTATATGGTACTCATATACTAAAGTTAATATTTAATTATATTCATATTCTCCGTTTGCTGATAAACACTCCGGTATATTTTTGTCCACAGACGTGCATAAATAAGTGCGAAAATAAAGGTTAAACCTTTAAATGCGTTTTCTCCAAACAACGAAAATGGTAGTTAGAGCACTAAAGCAATCAAGCGACGAATTGTCATTATTTAATATCGATTGTCATTTGTAAATATTTCGGTCAGTGTTCAACTTGTTTGATAGTTTACGGATACATACATGCGCATAACACCCATTTTTAGTAATATCAATATGATTGCGGTCGATTTTCTGTTCGCGTTTATTAAAATACGAAAGCGCAGTAACGCATCCGTAAACAAAACGAAGGATTTGCGACACTAGAAATATAATTCCTTAACGACGTCATACTGGCAAATAATTATTTGCACTCAATGTAATACTCGTGAAATCATAACCACATGCACCGGTATTCAGAAAACATTATTTGCGTCGATATTATGAATCATATTTGATGACTGACAATTTAATTGAAGACGTTTCACTTAACAGTTTACATAACATTCTGAACAAACGTGTATGCAATTCAATGTGTAATTTAAGTTACTGAAAACAAAGCTAGTAACAATTATGATATTTGCATTTGTGCTTGGTCAAACAAAATATGTGAGTTTCAGTTCGTAGGCAATCGGTTCAATAAATATTTAATAGCCCGATTTAATATTCATACCATGTTGTGTTTTTTTTTCACTTTTCATCAAGGTTTCTGATGTAAGTTCAATTACGGTTGCATTATTTATAATGCCGTGTTGTATCAGATGAAACCACATGCATTTGGTTCCTTTCAAAACACTATCCTGTGTAAGCTTAAAACGTACTGAGCAGCAACTAGTGTTTGTGATGAAAATAAAATGTCTACGTTTATGTCAGAGAGATATATTGAAAAATGAATTGCAACATATTATATTCCATTAAACGGTTATGCCGTTATAGTATTGAGGTGTTTACTTGTGGAAATAAATATCATTTTAAAGTAAAAAATATACAAATACATATACCATCAAACCATCCCAACGTAACGATAACTCAACAGGTCATATCCAACAATGCATACAGAATGAGCTAATTAAATAAGAAAAAAAATGTTTTCACTTGTAGTTCAGTCGCATAGGAAACAGTCTACAGGGGCCTTTGCCCACCTTGTTTAAATGAGTAATCTCTATTTACGACACGATATAGTCGGTGGGCACGACTACATCATTACTAAAAAACTAATTATTCATCACGATTATACTGGTACTTATTGCCCTCGCCAGATAAAGTGTCCTCGGGGTAAACTCTTGATTAGATACTACATATTTTGTATTTAATTATTTTTGATTTGTTTATTTCATATTTATATGCAATTATCAGAATTATATATTGCGTCACAAAACAAATGAGTACTTTATCTATCACTCAAACAACAACAATGTCAATAAAATCACGTCTGAATATAAGTATTTGATCATGGTTCATTGTGAAACATAGAAACGGTAGATTTCTAAAAAAAATGAAAATAAATAGGCAAACCGAAAATGGCAAATTTAATAAAACATTGCAGTGCACGTAAAAAGTTACTTACAAGCCCGATAATTAGTACTAGATGATGAGAACAATAACACTCAGACCAAACAGCTTCATTCCAATCAATTTCGTTCTACTAATATTAGCATGATAATCCACATGGCATACGAAGATAATCATTTTCTATTTTAGTTTATTGTCCATAAATATTAACTGCTTAATAGATGACCACCACTCTGTCACATAAATACACCGTAAAAATGCGATTTTTTTTCTTTTTTGGTTACTCACCACTTTCATGTTTTATGTTCGATAGAATTTACAATTATTATTACTGTTTAGAGTCACGAAAAATAATTATTTTCGCTTAAGACGACGTTGTCCGTAAATTTAGTGTGTCCGAAACCTTAGACCAATTACGGTAATCACTTTCTGGTCTTATGACCTGTTTATACCTTTATTATTAGATGGTTAAGACTGGCAATGTACTATGTACAAGTCGTAATTAAATTTATATTGTGTTCTGTTCTTAAACTAGCTCGACGATGGACGCATTATAATAGTGTATATGTTACTTTGTAACAGTTAACTGTAATGATTGTGAGTGTTAAAATTGTATTTAAGGTGATTGTTTTTAACATTGACGTTTCCTGGTACTTTCAGGTAATAGTTCACGTAATAAAAAACTATGCTTATTGTTTTCACTATTTGAGCGTTTTCTCGTCAAAGTCGTTGAAATCATCCCTCCTCCATCAATTATGTTTAAACCTCTGACCCAGATCGAGTTGTTGTTTACTTTTAACGACACCCCTTTACAAATAGTTCCAAGTTGATGTCCATATTGATGTCATTGTTTTAATACTTTTGCTTTTTGCCGATGATATGGCCATTATAGGCAAAACACCTATTGAAGTTCAGTATCTTTTAAATAAGCTCTATCAATACTATGATGCATGGGGTTTAAAGGTTAACATTGAAAACACGAAAATCATAGTTTTTCGGAAATGTGTAGGTCTATTAGAGTCTGAAGATTGGCATCATAAAGGGCATCAAATTAAAGTAGTTAATGATTTTAACTACTTTGGGAATCTGTTTAACTATACTGGAAATTTTAATCTGAATCAAGAGCATTTAGTCGGTAAGGGCCTTAAAGCCATGAATGTTTTACTAGGTAAGTGAAATCAATTTGATTAAATCCTAGAATATATTGCCAAGTGGTCGATGCCTTTGTTTGATCTACGTTAAAGTATACAGCAGAAACACGGGGATATTCAAAAGAGAAAAAAAATCGAAAGAATACACTTAAAGTTTTGTTAAAGAATACTTAATGTTAAACCTAACACTTGTACTACCACAGTGTATGGTGAATTGCGTAGATACCCACTATATGTAAATAGGTACATCCGTATTTTAAAGTGTTGGTTTACACTTGCATCTACAGATAATATTATTTAAAAAAGGTTTACGAACAATCACTTGATAACTGTTCTAAAGGTCACCGTAACTGGGTATATACTATTAAGCTGTTGTTGGAAAATCATGGTTTTGCGGATGTTTAATAATGTTCACAATATTAACCCTAAAAAATTGGTACATAATTCTTAAACAACCAGTAATTGACACCTCCAAACAAGAATGGTTTGGTTCTCTAGAAAAGAGCTCTGCTTTAGAAATATTTTGGCAATTTAAACAAACGCTAGAGTATGAAATAAATCTGGATGTTCTCTCCAAAAGTCTAAGATTTTTTTTGTAGATTGCGCATGTCAGCACATCCATTACGTATCCAGTCAGGTAGATATACAATCAATAATACACCGAGAGAGGAACAATACTTTTTAATGGGTTACACAAACGACATAGAAGATGAATATTATGTTGTATGTGTGTGCCCAAGATACCAAACAATAAGAATGAAATATATCAAACATAATGACTAGTTAAGGTCCTCAGTATATAAATATTTAGAATAACTTCAATCAAGTAACAGAGCAGAACTTATTAAACTATCACTTTTTATAAAAGAACCACTTACTATACGGTCTGAACATGTAATTGCTCGTGATATATCTTACACAAATGAGGTTTGTTGATTTATGAAAACAAGTGTAATAATTATTAGTATTTATCAATTGCAGTAAATGTTAATGGTATTTATTTTAAAATTGTTAGATGTGTCTAAATATGCTTAGTGCAAATAATAAGTGTATTTATTAAAACAACTGTTAACCTGGTCTGTATACATATGTTTTGCAAATGCAAATGCATATTCAATATTTGCTCATCTCTTCTACAGAAAATGTATGGTCATTTATGTTAACTTAACACCTTTTGCATTACTGTTGATCTTTTTGTCATGTGTTTTTTGTTATTTTTTGTTTGTCTTCACAAAATACGGAAATATGAATGTCTTATCATGTTGACATGTTCTTTGTTAATGTATGTGTTTAGACGATGTACTTTGTACACGTCTTGAATAAAATGTCTATCTGTCTTTAAAACTTGTTTATTCCCAGTTAGAATTCACTTCACAGCCTAGAGCCCGTGTATGTTCCACTGTTGTCACTATACACATATTCATATACATATATAGTTCGTTGTAAAGTTTATTTTGTTACCTGCAAATCTTTGTTAGAGTTGTTTTGTTTTTTGATAAAATAATGAAACTGAATATTTCGAGAGATATTCTACAAATTATGAGCATGAGATTTAATATTATGTTGTTACTGTTAAACTTCATTGTGATTATAACCAAGTACTAACTTAAAAATCAGTAAAAATGACTATAATTAAATATATATATAAATATATAGTTTAGTTCATTTGATAATACAGTAAACAATACGTTCATGAATATATATTAAATGTCAATACAATTTACATAAAAAGTCACAGCTCATTCAAATTATAAACAAACATCAAAACTAAATCGGTACATTGTCAAAACAAACAAAACAAAATCAGGTATTTTAGAGATTACATGGAATATATGCCATACCTGTCGGGCGATAAGTGTCGTCTTTCGATTGCGTTTTGTGATTGGCAACAAAAAACGATGCGATGAGGATACAATAAACTTCAAAACGACCAGTATTGAAAATCCATTGTAATTTGTAAATATTTCGGTCATTGTTAAACTTGTTGGATAGTTTACGGATACACGCTCATGAACAATATTGTCCAATGTCGTTATATGTTGTAAATATGAAATCTGCATGTGCGCATTTTACATGTTCTTATAAACGATGCTCTTAATTATTTGTATATTATAATACCGTAACATTTGAAAAAAAATCGACATTGATGTCCCGAATACGGACTGCAATTAAATGTATTTTGGAAACATAACAATTATATTTAACCTCGTAATTGATTTGATTTAATTCAAATAACTACACCAATTGAATGTTCATAAAGCAAAAAGGTGTCTAACCTAATTTAACTTGAACCGAGTAAATAAAGCCAATTCAGATGTTGTTTTCCATATTGAACTATTATTGATTATGACCGCTGTTCGAGTACTAGCCTATTAAAACTTAAGTGGTTTAGGGCGACAATTTAATTAGAGATTCGTTGCATATTTATGAACATACAGCTTAACTTAGCGGGCATGTACTATTCTAAGGAATTAATTGAATCTATCCAACACACAACGCATTCAAAGCCAGAACAGCGTCTCTTAATTTAGTTTTCTTTCACTAAAAGAAAGATTTGTCGGATTGTGATATAATTGAATAAACCCATTTGTAGTTTTTTATAACTTTATTAATCAGTACTCAAATGCATTGTTTAATAATCAGTTTTCATCATGATAATTTTCATCATCACCATCATCATCATTATCATTATTACACTTTTATTATTTAGTACCATTATCTAATTTCTGTTGGTTCTTTTATGTAAAGTAAATGCTATTTCTGTGGGAAACTAATTTCAAGTTCCATTGAAACATTTTTTGAAAAGCAAACATCTTTCATAGTAGACCAGAACAGAACAGAACTTTATTCGTTTTCAGCTGGTTACAAAACAATAATATTTTGTAATAACATTTGAGTTTATGTATACGAGGATAACATAAATATCAAACAAACAGTAGTATACACGTTGAATCATAGTAGATCATGTGGGAAGGTGGTTGTTATCTGAAAATTCTCCAGTAGAGGGTCAGTAACAAAATGGTTATTAACAAATATATTGTCTACACAGACAAGAAAATTTAGGTTTTGAACCAGTAGGTGTTAAATAACTAATAGTTAGGTACTTATGTGAATACGTTCTAATTGCAAAAGGAGAATTAATGATTAATAACAACAACATTAATTAAATTAATACTTCTAGCAATAGTGAAACCAACAACAACATTTAATAGTTAAAAATTAATTAAGTAAGTATGTGGATACGCTTCATTTGTAATGACACTAATAATAATGATGATAATAGTAATCATGGTGATGATCGAAATGACGACGATGACGACGACGATGGTGATGACCATTATGATGATAATGATAATGATAGTGGTAATTATACAGTTAGACAGAGCAAATATATAGGATATACATGTAGTATATGTATTTTGTTACAGTAACAAATCAAGGATCGAGATGAAGTTCTTTTTTAAGAAATGTAATGCCTTACAAGCGTCACACTGGAATTTTTTTTTAACACAATTGTGTCGTGTTCTGAGAAAACTGGGCATAATGCATGTGCGTAAATTGTCATTCCAGATTAGCCTGTGCAGTCCGTACAGGCTAATCAGGGACGACAATTTCCGCTTTTATGGTATTTACTGTTTAAATGATATCTGTGCTTAGCGAAAATCCAGTTTAGGCGGAAAGTGTCGTCCCTGATTAGCCTGTGTGGACTGCACAGGCTAATCTGGGATGATACTTTACGCACAATCATTTTGCCCGGTTTTCTCACGACTCTCCGCAATTGTATATTCCTGAATTGTGTAATTAAACAATTTTGTTATTTATTTTGATAAACAAATACTTAATCGTTCCAGCACTCGGGAAAGTCAATGATTTGTAATAACTATAGTGAAAGCTATTCTCCGTTCTGCGATGTTCATTGTGTGTATTTTTGTTAAACAAAACCTTTATTTCGGTAAGGGTCTCTAAACCGTAACACAGTAGTAAGGCTACACACGTTGCTGCGTAACTATATTAGTGTGTGTTTCGGTGTGCAGACTGTGGATACATACATACAAGTGCAATGTTGCAAAATTTTATAAATAAGGTTTCTTTTTTTCGTTGATCAATAAACATGCCAACTACGTGTACGTATTTTTAACTATGAATGAAAAAGCATGCTTATTTTGCTTACAGCAACGCTTAATTGCAACTAAAAAGAAAAGACCCGTAATTTACAGTTAATTTTGAAACAGTGCTGTACATTTCATACTTAAAAAATAACGTACTTCGTTATATATTGCTGTTTTGTGTCACTTAAGTTGTAAAATGGTATGATTAATTTTAGCTCGTTTGCATCAAAAGCACGAGGCTTATTGAAACGCTCTCAAGTCTGTTTCCTGGATAGAACCCGTATTTGCTGTCTTCTAAAGATTCTTTTAAAAAGCCCCCAACCCTTGGATATCCCGGTCGCTTGGCGGAGACATATTTTCTACGCGATGAAAATCTTTCTTGTGAACTGGTTTAAGAATTTATATTATTTGTCAATGAAATGAGTGAAAAGGGCAAAAATTAATAGTTCCGAAACATAACATCAAATTTGCATGGTCATGACACAAAGTGTCTTGAAAAGTAAGAGAGAGAGATTGCACGTCATGATTATTAGCATTGACATCTCAGTTTAAGATAGGTGTTAGCGAATGTTACATACGTACTGCAATAATAGTTATACAAACAGTTTTATAACAGTTGAACCACAATTTACATTACTTAACAATCTTATCATATTTGTTTTCAAATATGGTTCCTGTATTTGAGCTTCATACTGCTATGCTGATCCGGTAAAAGGGGCACATCAATGCAATCCTATTTATATCAAAACTACAACAAGTCGACGATAACGACTTCANAGACCGTGAAAATAAACATATCAATTTTACTTTGTCTTCTCTTCAATCGTTACATGTAAGTGCATTTTCAATGCAATAACATGTTTTGTGTGCAACTTCATTTTGTAACTAATTAGCGGTTGATAAAAGATTTATGACATGAAATAACGTATGTACTTTGTTATTCAATAACTGTGTCATTTATCAATACATATCAACACTAGTGTTTTTTTTATACGAAACAAGTTTGCTTTTACTATAAAATATATTTTTCATAATGGTACAATGATCTGCATGAAAATGCACAGTGCATGCTGGATTAAGAATACAGAAACACATAATGTATTAATTCCGTCATTCACATCTTAATAAACATGGATCAATTTGTCGTTTAATTTTCATTTGAATAATTTCCTTTTCGTTATCGATGAAAGAACATTATACAACTTTGGATTGTTAAAAAGGTAGTTTTACAGAGTCAACACCGTGCTTGTCCATCAAATTAAGTTTTCGTTATAAGATATTTTACAAAATCTCTTTTTCTGTAGCGTACAGTGGTGACTCGGTAATACTATTGTATTGCCTTAACAACAAATCTGAATAGGACTGATGATAATCACTGGATTAATGATGATCAATAGATGGTTGTACAAATTTTATTACAAAGGCATCATAAATTTAAGTTTGAACTTTATTTATTATTATATATATACATTGATACATAATATATCACATGTCATAAAATAATACAGAATTAATAAAACTGCAATTTTACAAACACAAAAGAAAGGATAACAGTTAAGTCAAATCAAGTTTAAAACAAACAATAGTGCGGATATGTTTCAATTGCAGTAGCTTCCCTTAAACAGTTTGAAGGAAAATCAATACCAATTATTCACGTGTATAAGTTAAAGTAAGTTAATTAATATACATTATCGCAAGTAAAAACAAAATATCACTATATTCAACCTAATTTTGGAAACCAAATAATATTACAAATTACATGTCAACTAGTATAATAAATATTTTTCTAATCGCCGAAACGACAAATATACACTTGAATTTGATGACTTTAAGCATCGGATAACTTTAATATTCTTTATGTGCATGAAAGAAACATAGCAAGAAACATTAATCCATTAAACTTCATTCATGTGGAGTTTCAACCATCTGGAAAAGTTAAAAATACCGATATTTAGACACACTATAATTTGGATGTTCCAGATTTATCATTGTAGAACTTTTGAAGAAGGATTTATTTTATTTTCGCCATAAAATGCATATCATACTTCAAATGTATTACACCGAAAAACATACTACTTAAAATGTAAACAATTTCATGCGTCACTTTATGTAATTTAAGTCATTAAAACGTATATAAGTGATAGCCGAAACTTCACGCACGGTGCTGGTTTCACTTATAAAAACAAGTTGTCTCCCCTGGATTGAACGTTCTATATTTAAGTTGCAAGTTAAAACAAATCTAAAATATTTACATATTTGGACACAGAAGATGTTTCTGTTTAATCAAATATGTTGTAATATTATGTGTAGCTTTTTCCCCAAGATCTGTACTCGTCGAAGGATAATACTACATCGGTTATAAATTCGCAAAGCTTGTACGCTATCAAAGATCACCGCTGTATACACACCAGCTGTAGGCGGATTACATTTTACACCCAAATTAAGTGTATATTAAAGCTACGAAATTAACAAAATTATTTCCTGCATCAATTTATAGTTCAATTGAATGTTATCAATTATCAAAAGGTAAGTCACGTATATATAGCATTGACATATACATCGGAAACCAGACGTATCATGTAAATGCATCTAATTTGCCAATACCTTTAAAACCATGAATTGTATTTTTCTTCCATAAAGAACATTATTGTAGTGAAAAAAAGATTGAATTTGTTTTCAAAATGGAAAAGGCACAATATTTAAGTAAGTAAAAACCAAATTAATAAAAAATAATCCGCAAGATTATTCCATAAAAAAATAACGTTATGCAAACCATATTTGCCAGACAGTTTAACAAATATTTCTCCATAGTACAATAATCTGAACGCACACAGCAACGTCAAAACATATCTTTGTAAAAGTGTAAACATGCTTTATAAAAATATTTACGATGATATACTTATTTATGTCAACAATAACCCACTTAATCAAACTTTACAACCGTTTAGGTTATTAAATTGATTTTGCAGTTGCGTCCCTTTAAACGACGAACACCTGTGTAAGGTAAATATGTTAATGAAATGCATGGATAAACCTAATGCTAACTGAGTTGTGGGTTTCCATTTTAATAGTTTACAATAGTTTACAATGTCACAGAAGTAAACACTTTTAATTGATATCAATGCTTGTTTAATTATGTAAGTAATACATTGTAAAACCATTAATATGCATCAGGTACATAAAGTGTACACCGCACGCATTAAAATGCAGAGGTTTCCATAATTGATTTACAAACATATTGATGAGATAGAAGGTCGATTATAACACATTATCAGCTGAGCACAGTTTGTGGAATTAAGTGTTGGTTTTCTTGAGATCTTTTGGCGCTCCTGAATCTTCCTTCGGCTTTAATTTGGACGAGTCCTGTTTGGACCCGGCTGTCTTGGATGATTGAGAGGTCTTGCTTTTGTGCTTGTGTCGTCTTGGAACTGGGGAGATCTCGTCCGCTGTGAACTGTATAGGGTCTGGTGGTAGCGATTCATCATCTGTTTAACGAAAATAATAATAATAATAATAATAATAATAATAATAATAATAATAATAATAATAATAATAATAATAATATATCATCATAATAATAATAATATAATATCATCATAATAACCACTAGCAAATACAACTAATAACAACAACAAAATAATAATAATAAAAAAAAATATATAATAATAATAATAATAATAATAAAACTTGTCATGTAAGCATAATTTCCACCAGCAAATAAAACTAACAAAAACAACAAAATAATAATAATAATAATAATCTTATTTACCCGATGGTGTTGTAGCGAACTGAACTCTATTCATCTCCGGCTCGTCATTGTATGCAGCCAAGATGATAGCTTTGGTCATATCAGATGGCCCAGGTTCCAAATGAGCCTCTTGTCTCATGCCAACATTCTCATCTCCGTCGTCTGGGCCCCCGTCTTCACCTGTTTTCTGCCTTTTTGCCATTCTTCCCCCAAAGGATGACTGTGTCGCGAAGGCCGAGTTTGTTTCAATCGTCATCTGAAAGCAGTATTAATTCGAAATGTCATCCTTACTATTTGTGTTAACGTGAAACGCTGTCAAAACATACAAGTAATATACTCTTGCGTACAATTTATTTTTATTTTTTTATATTGTATAATGTCGCTTTATATAGCTTTGCAGTATTGCTGAAACCGTGTATCTGTTGAAACTCAATTTCAAATATCCAATAACTCCAATAGTAAAACAAAATCACATCCTAATCTATCTTATCAATTCCGCACTGATAAACAAAACGATCGTGTTGGACACGAGCCAAAGACAAACTAAGTGTCGCTAAGAACAAAGAAATACCGTACACAAATATCCTCAGCATACGTATATGACTCGATCAAACTACGTTGTGTTATTTTCGAAACTAAACATTTAGCTCATTTAATATTGAAAGCACATAGACCAATCATATTGCTCCATTTAACGCAAGTGTCTATTTGTTATATGGGAAACCAACGAGTATGTCATCGCTAGATCTGAGTCATGGCCATATACTGAAGCCTGTAATTTTAAGATACAAATAGAAACGCAAAATTTCCAACATGTTACTTTAAATACAAGAGTAAATTAAAATTCTGTATTTTCCGTGATTCATTTTAAGTAGATATATAAATAGAATGCTTTGAAATGATTACGTCAGACACCGTATGCCTATTTGTTGTGTTTGTGGTAAAACACAAATAGTTAAGAAGTGCAGCCGGCATTGGCCACGAATATACCACATGGTACAAGCTCTTTATTATCAGATGGAAATTATGATAGTCAATTTTAAGATCACGCGGACGAATAAAGAAGCGGGAACGGTTGAAGGGACAGGAACATTTGTAAAGAAACATTACCACATGTGTAAATGCCCTCGTACCTTCACAAAAAGCATGGAGGTCCATTTCTCAACGCTGTGTACATGGATGTATGAGACAAAAAAGAACATACATGGCGCTTTTGTATACCGACTTAAACGGTACTGCATCTGCAGAAAGCCGAAATACGTTTCCCGTTCGACATGCATGAGAATAGTTTGATACTCCGCATTCAAAACTATGTATCGATGAAACATTAAGCAAATGCATAACATATAAAAAGACAGGTCTACATAAGGCATATATATGCATTGAATAGGTAACTCAAAATTAAATACCTTATGTATGATCGCATAATACTCTTTATCCGTTGTTATAATACTATGTTAATGTCTTACTAACAATCTACTCTATAAAGCACTACTATAGCTTAGTATGTGCTATAGTATAAATCGTCATGTTTAGCATTCCCGTCATGACATAAACATAGCAAGCCTTTCATGTTTATGTACGCATAGCAAGACAATTTTAAAGGGTTAGTCAAGACTTTTGAATATGTAAATGTATTCGTGGCATATGAACTCATTATAGAAGAAATACTTATTAAGGACAACGTACTAACCAGATAAGTAAAACTGTATTTAAACTCGAATCTGTATAGCTCAACAACTTCCACCAAATACTTGTGATCTTGTTTAGCATAAATAAAGCGTTTGAATTATTTTACTGCACCGAGCCGAGCCTATAGTTATGCATATAATTTCAAGTTAACGTTTGTGAACTACTAGTATACCAAAACGTTATTATCTTCACACGAAGTGCACATTTAATCTACATTCATTTATCAATCTTCGTAGTATAAGCCTGTATTGATTATCACCACAAAACCAATACTGTTAGCTTATTCATACTCACAAGAATTTAGTACATTGCTGTTTGACTGTACCTTTAAAAGTCTAGACTAGTTTTCTGAATACGCAGTGTTCTATATTTGGCGAAAGGCAATAACTGTAGTCGAAAAGCGATTGAGGCATCATTGTTTGTAAATAGATTTAGTTAAGAAACATATGCATAGCTACATAAAGGTGTGAATATTCCACCAAAAGTATATTTTTCAGATTTTGGGGTCCCAGCTCTGACAATACCAAATACTTTACTCTGAGATCATATGCATGCTCATGTTCACATTAATCGGTAAAATTATTTATGGGATACCATTTGTTTTACTGGTTAGAACAACAGGATTCATACCTTCATTTAAATATTGCTCAAAACAAGCCAATCACATTTTAAACCTATTAATAAATTCACGTTTCACTGGTGATCCTTGCACATTTAGTGATGACGTCAGGCAATTCCAGACGGAATCACTATATAATGTCAACGCCCCACATTATGTCCTCAAACATTAGTCAACCAAGATGGCTCTCACAAACAGTGATATAAATCGCCAAGAATGGGCACACAGAATAAGGAGATCACGAATAGCTGTAGCTGAAACGCACAGCAACAACAGACACAGTCACGAACAATGTAGATATGTTTCTCTGGCTAAAACCGGTGTCATTATCTACCTTGGCGGCAGACCATTCAACATTCTTATTCGAATTTGCCTTTGTGGACGTTATCTAAACAAACAGCATCTTCTTTCTCAGTACCTTATACATGCGGAGGAATTTAAAGATGGTGCGGAATTACATTTGGATGATAGATGTCAATACAACTCTATTGACGGCCGCTTGGAAAAAGTGTGCTTTTGTCCAAGAGACGTTACCATATAAAGGTATGTGCTTGTGATTTATCTGTATGTTTAAATGAACAATACTGTTATACATGCATTCAAAAAAAATGAACACCAAACGTTATTGTTGATTTTCTTCAGGGCAACAAAGGGTCCAACAAATGGTGAGCCTTCGGACAGTCGCCACATTTGGACCGGTCACAAGGATTCTACTTCTTCCTTTTATTTGATGTATTAAAATGAAAAATAAAATCCAATGATGCTTATTTGTTTTCCTAAAGACTTTTCATATACATTGTACATGAAATGATACACATGGTCTATAAAATAAATTATCAGGCAACTAAACTATGTTTTTATTGAAAAAGATTAATTATATAAAGTTGTCTGGAAACACATATTTGAAACATATTTGAAACTATGACATGGACGTTAAGTCATGAATTAAATAACACATTAAGGGACTTACTATTACGTATACATATTTGTCAAAACATCTTCATCATTACAACAAACGTAACTAAACATAGTCTTATTTCGACAGGGGAAGAAACATTGTAAAAATATATGTCTGCGGCAATATATTTTATTTTAATACATTTTGAAAACTGCAACATAAACATTGGAGTGGTTACTCAGATGCAATTAGATACTAACATTCTGACATTTTAGATAAATACACCTTTTACGCTACCGTTTGTATTATGATGTAAAATTATGTGATTATAATTTAATAAAATCTTTATTGATATAACACATAGAAACTTTACAATAAAATATTTTTTGATAAAATGTCCAGTGACATAGAGAAGGTAATCACTCAAATGTTATTAATTTACCATTAGTGTCACGAACACTGAGGAGCGAACCAAAATCAATGTATTTGACATAAGCTTCCTGCGTATTTTACGCGATTAATATCGCCTTGCTAATAATGCTGTGTATTACTTACATAAGATGGGAAACCACCGATGGACTCATTTCTCAGCTAGAAACCAACCAACACTATCCCAACCGTAAATGGGCTGGCTCGCATGAATTTCAGAAAAATGAACCTACCAATGAGACGCCTTTTATTTATAAGTGTTACTTAAATTGCTATTTGGGACTGCCTCGTTTTATTTGCCAACGCCTAACATATAACTTGCTCTAGGATGTAAACCAATTGAAAACGTTGTTTCTTAATGCATTTACCACAATAAAAAAACTGGATGTTCACATTTTTGTGAAGACTTTTAATCAGAACATCATTTACACAAAACACACGGTAAAAGAACGATGTCTGCGCATGTTAATAGAGAACATAATCGAAGGGCAAGATCATTATGGTCTGAGACGCACATAAGCAATCTCTGTCGTTATGAGCAAGTGTATAAAATGCGGTTCTCTAGTTACCAATACCAATACCATATTCTTATTCGTGTTTGTTTTTGTGGAAGGTACAATAGCAGAGAAGATTACTTGAACAATACCGCACGCTATCTGCATCGTTTGGTAGATGACGGAATTCAACTTCACTACGATTCAAGGTGTGAGTATTCGCCCAAACCGGAATATGGAAGGTTTCGTCTTGAAAGAATATGTTATTGTGGAAGGTAAACATCACAACATACCAAGTCGTTCAGAAGGCAATCGCAGTGACTGCGTTGAGTCAGACAAATAGACACATGGATAATATTTAAACCATTGCAACCACAAAATAATCACAACACATTCGAGACGAGACGATCGAGAAAAACAAAAGAGACAGTTGACAGCACGATTGTAATTCATCGACAGTCCGCCGATAATACAGATGCTTTCCATTGAGACATCTGCCGAGAATCATAATTATGAGACACGTATGATATAGTTCAACCATGACTGTAAACCGAAATCGGCTTATGAACAGGGGATATCCATATACTGACTAACGTGTTTATGATATCTGTGTAAACTCCATGTATAAATAAATTCAATTTAACGTGTTCTATTGTATGGATTCATAAGTAAGTGCATAGTTAAAGCTGCTAACATATAAACTAAAAAGGAACATGACGATTTTCTATAACTCGTTGCTATATGACATTGGGTTTTAAAAACAAATCAGGCTAGTGTAAAAAACACACTTGAATATTGCAAACCATAGAATATAATATAGATACTATAGGCAAAATGTTTTTCTGACAAGTCTTTTATTATAATTCATTACATATGTGACATTGACGTACGCCGGTTTATACAATAACATGTGTATGAATGCAAATTTACCTTTTTTAATTGTACATGATAATTACATTCCTACAAAACAATATATACATAATTTAACATAAAACCGGTCGGAAGCAACGGCCTTTAGCACGCATAACTGGCCTGTCACTTTAACAACAAAGTCTATATTGATTTCTTTTCGTACGGTACACAAAGTCGTCACTATATTGGCTGTAAGCCAACCCCACCCATGAATTGCATAACCACTGGAAAAACCAAAAACAGTAATGCGTTTGATGCCTGATAAAGAACAAATGTACAAAAGTCAAACAATCTGGTTTGAAATGGGCTACTCAAAAAAGATGGTCGAAACGCAGATATTTAACAAAACATGCTTGTGACCAGAAATTTTATAGAATACCATAATTTGCAGACGGCTCTCACGCGTAATACCTAATTGAACGTTGTTTCACACACCATTACCAAACACAAATGGAATCTGTTAATAACCGCGACAATATACATTAAAATATAAGCGATTGGCTCGCGTACCCTGGCTAAAACAATGTACATAATACATTAACTATAAATAAAGGCATCGTAACATTGGGATTCCACAGTAAAATATGAGTTATATAGAGATGCTGTTGCAAATCGTTAGGAAATCTAAGATATCAACAAGTCAAGGATACTCAGAGAAGAAACATCTCTTAATCGATAAAGAATAAGCAAAATAAGAACATAATCGATGTCAAAACGCACACATGAGTCACAAGTAATATTGACCGTTTTATTTGAGGTCCATGAAGTGATATGGGTATGTTCTAGATCATGGCTCCTGATAGACAGGTGTGAGGTCTCGCCTACTTACAGATCATGTCTATAAAAGGCGTAGAACCCGCCTTCAATTCTGCGAATAACACACCTACTTGCAAATTTATTCAAATTAAAGACTGATAGTCCGCCTTCTTTAGACAGACTATAAATACCGCAAGCGATTGTAGAAAACATATAGAACGCAACGTATTGTTTCAAGCAATAAACTGTTTGATTAAAATGGCTGACGTTAATAGCGAACATGGATATTTTCGTACTAAGAACGAGCTATGGATTTGGACAATTATCTCGAATTTGTTTTTTTTGCGATTTTTGTGGCGAGCGATTTTCGGAAAACCGGAGGAGGTCAACTACAATCCCAGAAACCGACCAAGTAATACTCGTAATTAATCTGTTTGGAACAAATTACTATGTGCTTAACGTCCACACAGGTGGCAAACAATACATTTTAATGAATGAATAAATCAAACATCGGCTTTATGGGAATAAATAGAAAACATATACAATGACTAAATTGGAATATTACCTTTTCAACTGGGAACAGTGATTTGTGTTGTTACATACGATAAAACATACACAAATGAAATGCATATAAAATGTAATAAAAATAAATATAAAACACTTATTGTGAACTTTGTCCAAGCGTCAATTAAAATACGCAATCACCCTCACCGTTGTAATGACACTATCCAAACTACGAAGCGATACACGACTGGAAACCAGACAAGTGCGTACCAGACGTGATCGACACCACACATACCACGAACAGCGTCAATGGGCCTTGAACTTTAATACTGCATAAGCCACGACAAATATTCCACAATAAAACATAACCCGAAGTAAGAGAAATACATTTACCGCCGTGATATACAATGTAACAATTATCATGTGGTAGTTTAGTTTTTGCATGTATACGTTTTGCGCAGTCGTTTGTTAATGGGGACATTTTACACTGCCGTAACTCGGATTGGATTGATCTTGTTTACACAGATGTATATAATTTTCTCCAGAACGTATGGTACATAGACAAAATAAAAATGTATCACGTCGAACGAAATACAGATGGTTCTTTATAGAAGATTCTACACCGTCTGAAATACATAGGCACTCATCATGCGGTAATGCAAAGAAATCGACCATAGATATGTTGTCGTGTTCGTTGATTTGGATTCAGTGCAATT
>VMBQ01001063.1:0-20700 GCA_007657795.1 Dreissena rostriformis | reverse complement strand
ATATATATATATATATATATATATATATATATATATATATATATATATATATATATATATATATATATATATATATATATATATATATATATATATATATATTAAAGACATGTGTCGTGCAACAGATAAACATGAATATGTTTTAGTTTTATGGAATAAACAGTTAAAAACGGTGAGAACTTTTAACGCTGTGTTCATTGTTTTGTAACGATAGCAAAGGGTATTGATGTAATACAAGTATATATTATTGAAATACAAATTATTGCCCATTATGATTGTGCTTGTATACCATACCAATATAGCAAACAATGATAATTCAGGAACTATATCAAGAGAGAAATTCTTGTCCTTATCAACTCACTTTATAACAGAACACCAAATATAAACATGACATTATAAAAACGTGGAATATCGCCTTGGAACAGTTAATGCAACGTGTTGAAGGGTTCGTATCTTGCAAGAACCTTAATATTCATATTGTATTCAAACTTGGTTATCTCCTCATGTTTTGATGTGTTAAGAATCGGATTGTATAATATGTATTTAATTAAATACTTAAATGAATTATAATGTCATTAGCTCGTAGAAAAAAATATTTAAACACAGATCATAGCAAAAGTAAATTTGTCAAGGTTAAGTTCCAGTCCGACGCCTATAAATAGAACATGTCAGGAAATTCCGATATTCCCAAATATGAGACACCCGTGGCATGTATCGGCCCGCCTGCGTTAACAAAAGATTATTGAAACACGAATTTTGAGCTGACAAAGAACACGCAACAACAACAACATTTCAATCCACCAATCATATAACCCAGAACAAATGTCGTCACTGACCTCTATATAAATGATTGCACACAATCAGAGCCTACATAAAAGTCGCAACGATTGTTAACCAAACAATTAACAATTAACAAATTAAAATGGTTGACGTTAACGTTGAACACGGATACTTTCGAAGTACTAACGAGTCCTGGGCTTGGACCATATTCTCAAATGTGTTTTTCCTCAGGTTTTTATACCGACTTGCATGTAAAAAACCACGAAATGTTAACTACAATCCTAGAGACAGACCAGACAATATGCGTGTATAATCTGAATGGACGCCATTTTTTTGCTAGACGTTCCAATTGGTGACCGTCCATAATCGTGTGTGAATGAACAAATAGACCGTTAATGAAAAATTATGAATATATGAATACAGAATGTTTAATGTGTAATGTAATAACCCGTTTCAAAAGAGAAAAATACAATAGTGATCGGTTATTACAACTTATAATGAAACAACTACATTTAATTCACATGTAATTGGAAGGCAGTACTTAATTTAAATAATACGTTTCGGTAACAAACATAAAACACTTACTTGTTGGGAACGATTGATTAACACAAATGCATTATACAATGATATTAATTCCACTAAAAAAACCTCGAAGCTACGAACCAATATTGGAATATTCAAGACTTGAAATGAGACAACCTGCGTACTTTTGGTTATCAATGCTGCACATACAACAAACAGTGTGGACTTTGAAACTACATATGCCACGATAACAATTTCACAATACTTGAAGTAATACGAGAAGATGTACCGTCGTGATAAACAATAACAATTGTCTTTAACTGCTTACAATCCTATATATTTTGTCTTTGTACATTTGGGGCCGTCGTTAAGAAAGAGGGACAAAGCACATCTACCATGAATGGGACGCTTCACATTTATATGATTGTATATTCACGATTTAATTACACTGAAGGATGTTATATGGAAACGCCATCGTTAAAACTGCGGAGACACGCATTGGAACTGCGGTGACATGTTTAATGAATATAATTGCCTTCTTCGGATGGAACGATCAAATGTGCGAAATGTATGAACAAGAGTAAGCCAATATTTAGCCAATAGTAGCGATTAGCAAACGAAGTATAATTGCTAAGATACGTGTTCTTTTACTATACCAGGACGTAACTCAATGAAAAGACCAATATACATGTACCAACGGTAGAAACAAACATAGGGCATAATAGTATGGTATGGTCTGTTTGGCGTGAAATACATACCAATTTAGAATACACATGGTGGATTGTCGGTTGGTATGGTTATTGTTTTGTCTCGTTTGAATGCCTTTGCCTTATTTGCGTATGTAAGTGTGGTCACAGGGAAAACAAAGAGTCGCATTTCAGAGTTACTTCAGTACAATGTTTGTTTTATTCGGTTGACGGAATTGAATATCACTCAGATAAGCGATTTGAGTACAAAAGAATACTGGAAAAATGGAAATTATCGATTTGAAAAGATGTGCTTCTGAAGAAAACAACGCATATACTAGAACAACAACTGCGTTTAAAGTAACACCATGAATTGATGTACACTATAAACTGTTTCTACACCTACCACAAACATTAAAGAAAGAATAACAAAGAAATTATATAAAAAAATGTATGAAGACAAACAAATTGTAATTGTAAATTACAACAACTAACAAACTGTCTCACTCTTTATCAAAACGAAACTAAGACTTTGTGTTCGTTTTATTTGTGAATGTGATAATTAACATATATGGTAGTATTTATTCTTTATGCTTTTAATTAAATATTACATTATACATATATGTTCACATGTATTATTGAAACCTTTTTGACAAATGTTGAATCAAAATGGTACCTTCTATAAATATAATATATGTATTGTATTTCTTTCCGTCGATGCATATTTTAATATTTACAAACAGCTAAATGCTCTTGACCAATCAAATGAATAACTTATACTGATAAAAACACGTGTCTGCAATAGGGTTATATGGCTATTTAATATTTGAATATACTTATTGATTAAAAACATTGAAAACTTTATATATGTCGTTACTTGTTTTATAAAATTTACCAAAGAGTCATCCTGTATAATGATGTATAACTAGTTTCTATCATGAAATTGCAAATTTCAAATGCATTATGTTCTGTGGTCAGCTTTATCAAATCGATACAATGATTTATCAACGAATTGTCTATTTGAATGCATACCAATCCATACATCATTAAAACTTGATACACATCTTTACATTAGTTTTGTTCAGAAAATAAATCTCAACGCCTAAGTTCTATTAAATTATTCATTTAACGGAAAATAGGTCGTAGAATATAAGACAAAATAAATCAAGTCGCAATAGGTTATCGCAAATTTTAATGTGTCAAGATTAAGTTTCAGTACGACGCCTTTGCTTGGATCTGCAGGCATTTTCAAATTTTGTCTATATTTGACGCTTGCCCATTCTTGCAAGACATGCAATATACATATAAGTAACAAATAAATGGAATAATTGCTACCTTAAAAGGGACTGTCAACCACAAAAAAAAAAATCTAAAATACCGTATTTTACAATTATTAGTTTATATTGATTTAAATATCACGACTGGTATATTACATTACTTGAAAAAAAGTTCATATTTTCAGTATATTCGGTAAAAAAATAGGTGACATAACGATATACACACTATAAATAACGCAAGTAGATTTATCATTTTATATATAATGTATATATACAATTAACTATGCATGCACAATTTGCATTCCTGGGTTTACCACGTGACGAGGATGATCAATCTACTTGCGTTATTTATAGTTAAATTATAGTAACCTGGTAGACATTACCAGTAAAAATTATTACCAAATATACTGAAAATATGAAAACTTAACAACTTTTTTTTAAGAAATGTTATATACCAGTCGCGATATTTTAATAAATATAAACTAATAATTGTAAAAAAATACGGTATTTTAGATTTTTTCTTTTTTGTCATTCGTTGTTGACAGTCCCTTTAACCTCAATTAATAAAATACTCATACGCATACTAAGCGATAAAGGGGTGTGAACTATTTAGCAATATTAATTGATCAGAAGTAAATGGTATAAAACTAACTTTTTAAATTGACACAAAACATGCGTTTGCAAGCGCCAGCTTATTTTATGTCAATAATGTTATGACGGAATGTTGTATACAAAGTAAACTGTTAGGTTTGGCAGTTAATTGTGTTTTGCCTTTTCTGCAATAAATGGTATATCTACATGATTTTTATAATTGACAGAAACACGTTTTGTTTTAAAAAATATATCGTAGAGAAATATGTGACTATTTAAGAAAAACAAACTATTATACGTGCCGCCGAGAAACAATTTACTTGTAACTTTGAACTAAGAGAACTACAGTCAATGAATGAATAAACTATATAATGCGCAACGATATCTATATTTAGGAACAAGTCACTGTGTATTAATCATCCCTTAAACAGGTAAATTTAATTTATTTAATGAACTGTGAACCCGTTCAAACCATTTATGGTGATTCACCTACCAGAAAACATGAGTATTGTTAAAGGTTACAACGGTAAATTGCACATTGATATGTAGTGGAAAATGTTAAGTGTAAGATCCGTAAATAAGTTCATAATTTTACAACGTAAATTTTGACAGTAGAACATAGCTTGTGCGTTTTAATAATAGTAATGCTTAAATTTCGCCGGAAAAAAATGCAAATGCTCACACATTCACCGCTTAAAGTTGAAATAATATTTCGGTCAGAATGACAAACAGACAGACGAACATTCAGGCGAATTGATAAATAAATATTCAGACAGGTGACTGTCATATGAGGGGAAATACTGTACAGGCGCTACATAATTTCAATTGTCAAAGAACCTTGTAAATGTTATGACCTTTTATTATTTTGCGATATAAATACAGGTTGAACCTCTCGCAATGCAGCTAATCGTCTGCACAGTTGTAATTAAAATTACAATTTGCTGGTTATTTAGCACACAGCCTTATTAATATGTTTCCTTTGCACATAATATTGTTATATTTGTATAAGAAATACATTTAAAAATAACTTTATCGTCTCCTAATGATAGGTTCTAAAACCTATTAATGTTTTTTTCCGTTTCAAGCTAAATTAGTTTAAATAAGCCACAATTTGCTCCGGAAATAAACTACACATGGTCATTTGTAAAATATAAACACATTTGCGATTAAATCTAATGCGAGTTTTAGAAAAGCAACCCATATTTTCGTTAAATATTGAAGACAATTGTATGAAACATAAATGCATTTTAGTTATGTCAATTTTGTGAATTGGAATGTAAGAGACACAGAAATGTGTCATTCGTTATTAATGACCAAATCATGGCCAGCAGTGCATAAATAGACAAAGATATCCGTTGTTCTTTATTTAGGAACAAGTATGTTTCTTTTTTGTTATAAGCAAGACAAGACAATGCTTTGTGTTTGGCTCATTGCCAATACCAAAACTGTTTAACAATAAAAATCAAAGAGAACCTATACAAAAACCAACCACAACGTAAATATGTTATCATTTCAATCTTACGTATCATATGTAATAAGTAGGGAAGCTAGAGCGTAACATATCGAGCAATGAAGTTGTCTTATTAAAATTGAATAAGTTGAATGATACACACTGATGGATTCTAAAATGCACATAACGATATCGTAACTAAAAGAATCAAGTCATTCAAGCATGTCAGGCAGGAAATAGCAAAATTTTGAATAAAAAACAGGTGCAAAATTGAATGCATATAAGTTGCGTATTTGCTCTTCATAATATACGTCGTTGTCATTTGCCCAATGAAGTGGTGTACTAAAATATGATCTGTAGTATTGGTATTACTAAGGGCAATCTGATCTAATAGTATTGTTATCTCTTAAATTACCTTTACCTGCATAAAATACATAATATAAATTTCGACGCTGACGTGTTTTCATTATCATACCGGTTTTATAAACAGGGAAACCAGAGAAATGAGTCACGTTACATAACGTGCTACATGTATCGCCTTCTAGGACTTCATGTACTTTTCTGTTTATCTAAACAATTGTGTATACCTGTATTATAATGTAGTTAAGTCTTTAGACTTGTATTGGACCAAAAAATGAATGATCAATTTCCATGTACCATTGACGACAGAAACACAGGCATTTAAGGCGCAAACAATTCAAGGACATACCAAATGTTACAAAGACGAATGACTTGTGACATAATGCGACACTGCCGCATGCATGGAATTCCTGCATGCTTTTCTGACGTGTTAAAACTGATATCATTGACGTGGAAATCCTATCCTGGACGATTTGGGGGATTTTTCTGTTGAAATTTACCGGACAGGTGCGCCTTTGATATAGTAATAATTAACATAATTGTGAACTACTGCACCTTGAAATCGTATGACAAGTAATTGGAAATCCATATATAAAACGTGTTCACATTTACAGAAACCATTAGACACGATCGGTTGAAAGCACATAAGATAGCTTTTTGATATAGCATGATCAAAAGGGGATTATAATTTAATTTAAAATTTCCGCAGCAATGGAACACGATACACCTGCAGTAATCACAAAACCTAACTTTGTACACGATTCGAATTCATCTCGAGGATGTGAGAGAAATTCATAAAGCCGAAAAACTATTTATTAACACAAATGAAAAGCGATGTTTCAGAAATTAAAATTGCACAATTATTGCAGTAGACAACAGCCAATATGATATATTATATGAAGCCATTCACGTTTATTTTTTTTAATAGGTTTTATTTCTCTGAGTTGTTTTCTAAGAGACTGATGAACTTAAATAATATACATTTTATCCAGGCGTCTGCATAAATGTGTTACGCTTAACGGCTTACCTACATCTTCATAACGATTCACTATTTGGCCACTATTTTTTGACCGGTATAAACAATAAATCCCAAAGTAGAGAAAAGTACACGAAATAACCATGATGAGATAATGCTTTGTGCAAAAAAAAAGAAAAATTGAAATAAATGAGAATAAAGTTATCATCGGATGGGTAAACTTACTATTTTTGTTCTTGGAAACTTAATTAAAGCGTTGGCCATAAAGTGATGAAGTTCGACCCTGTATCTCATATATGATCCTTACTTTAATTCTTGCGCGCATCCCACCATCTCATGACCCGTAATTCAACATGCTTTATTGCATGAAGAAAATAGAGCGCGAGCGAAAAACACCTAATTTGACAAACGTGACATCCATTTTAATGTGTTGCTTGGGAAAGTCCTATAGATCGTAAGGGAAAACTTATGGTTATACCAGAGAAACATTGTCTCATATAGGTTTTGATTAGTATCAAGTTTTTACAAAATCTTGAAGCAAAGTCTCTTAATTAAAAGAACTATAAAACAAGAGGGTCATGATGGGAGAAAACTATGTTTTTTATAATAATTAACCTTCTGACATAGTTTGTGGACGCACACATCCAAGGTTCTAACGCGGCCTAAATATTGTCTCGATAAATATTCTGACCACCATCACGAATTAGTTATAAATGTGGCATCTAAAGTGGTTACAAGGCTTTTTCTAATATATCACCTATTTTTTGGACACACTTGACCCAGATTCAAAATCATCCTAGACATTGTCACAATAATCATTCTGAAAAAGCAACTTAGTGATTTTGTGATAATTGTGGCCCCAATAGTTATTACACGGGTTTTCTAAGATTAGAAGTGGTGCTTAGTTGTTTGACGCACATGACCCAGATTCGAGCTAGGCCTATATATTGACAAGATAGACATTACAAACAAGTTAATGTTCATTAAGATTAGATAAAATGTGGCCTCTTAAGTGTTAACGAGCAAAAGGTTGACGACAAGAACCATACATCGAACACCGCACGACGACGGACGCCGGACAAAGGGTGTTCATAATAGCTCACATTGGTCTCAGGTAAGCTAAAACAAGTTTAAGCGGTGATTTCTTAACATGATCTTTCAACAATAATTTCAAATGCTCACACAATGTGTGTTGTTCATGGTGATACTGCTTCAATCAAAAAGATATGCAGGCTAATATAAGATGAATAAATAGACAGGCGGCTAGTATACGCGGGGAAATTATGTAAGGCACTTTATAATGTCATTTGCGATTAAACATTGTAAATGTTTAGTTCAACAAAGATATGCAGTATGAATACATTTGGAACCTCTCCAAGTAAGAAATTAATATTGCGTAGTTCAAATTACAATTTAGTGTCATATTCTACATTATTGAAATAAAAACAAATGTCAATAAACATTTCTTTTCATAATTTTTTGTTCAATAACATAATAAAGTTTTTGTCAATCACAAGCAGGTAATACCTTGTCCCAGTTAGCTGGGCAAACATACCCGTTGCCTGTTTTTACCTACCGGTGAGATAACGTGACCGTTGCCCAATTTCAGTATTATTAATAGTTATGCCAAGCAATCTATTTCTCGTTCATTATATTGCTTACATGACAAAAATAATTAAATACAAATGTTTGCCAAAAATACACCCTAACGACTTTACGCTTTTTACATCTATCTTCAAATGCGTTTTTTGATAAATGACATTTCAATTGTGTGAAACAACAGGTGTAACAACATCTTACCGCAAGAGTGAATGTTATTCAATAAACTCTATCATCAAGTGTTCTTTAATGCATTCATAAAAGCAGACTGTTGTGATTCATTATTTGGGAACAAGTCATGCACAGCTTTGTAATATACTGCACATTCACCACACCTGAATGTTTCTGACCTGTTGTAAAACCGCGAATGTTTTTCAATTGAGAACAAGGGCAACCTGGGAAGCTAAACGACATACCAGCCATAATGTAAATTTGTTATTATTCCAATGCATACATTTAATGTATTATATACTGAGTAACCGAGAGCTTTACAATTCAAAAAATTAAGTGTGTACACTATATACAACTCTTCCTCACGCTTTAATAAAATCCAAACTTGTTTCTTTGATTGAAAAAACTTTTGCAAGAGAGAAGTGTTCATATCTAGCTTTAAACACTAAAACAGCTTTTTTTACTAATCAGATGTTAGATAATTACATCATTTGGACTGGTCTGGACTTTTGTGCAGCACTTACTTTTCTTCTGGATAACTTGTTTGTTGAATTTAATGGTAAAATATTTAAACAAATTATTGGCGTTCCTATGGGTACTAATTGTGCGCCACTTATAGCTGATCTTTTTTTATATTGTTATGAAAGCGAATTTATGTTAGAATTATCTAAAACTAAACAAGTAGATTTGATTCAATGTTTTAACCTAACTAGTAGGTACATTGATGACATACTTAATTTAGATAATCCATTCTTTGCACAATATATTCACAAAATCTACCCAAACGAACTAGTCTTAAATCTATCGTGTCTATCCAATACAGACGCCGCGTATTTAGATTTACATCTAACTATTAATAATAATTTGATTAAAACTAGTTTATACGACAAACGGGATGACTTTAACTTTGAAATAGTAAATTTTCCGTTCCTAGATGGCAACATCCCTAAAGGTCCTTCCTATGGTATTTACATTTCGCAGTTGGTACGTTATGCCAGAGCATGTTCATGTATTAAAGATTTTAATGATCGTAATCTTATATTAACGAAGAAATTGCTAAAACAGGGTTTTTTGTATCATAACCTAAGAGGTAAGTTCGCTAAATTTCACTCTAAGTATGGTGATTTAATTTCAAAATATAATGTTTCTTTAAAATGGCATTTAACTAATGGAATTTCCCATCCATCATTTTATGGGGATGTTTTGAAACGTGTCCGCAAATTAAAATATGTTAAAGAAAATGTTCATATTAAACTTTTCCATTTAATTAACTCGTTTTTATCAAAAGGATATGATGCTTATGTACTTAAAAACACGTGCGTGATGGTTTTCGATTCACTTTATCTTTTGTCTCTTAAAATTTGGAATCATTAGTGATATAATGGGCATTTTTCACTTTTTAATTAAATTGTGTCTTTGTGTCGTATGCACTTTATCTTTCGTCTCTTAAAATTTGGAATCATTAGTTATATAATGGGTATTTTTCACTGTTGAATTAAATTGTGTCTTTGTGTCGTAGGCACAAATCTGCATGAAAACTACACTGTTCACGTCATTATGTATTTTTGTGACGTCATTCGACCGACTTTCCCAGTTGTAATCTACATGCATAGGTCATTGGGTTTATAAAGTTCCATTTTATTTTTATTTTCTCTCTGATAGGCTTTGCTTGTTTGATTTAATTATTATTATTTTTTTTTGCAGTCACATAAACAACCAAGCAATGTAATATGGAATTTTTACAACCATTATTGCTGCTTCTTCCTGTATTTGCGCGATGATTTTCTAAAATATTAACTCCGTGACGCTATATTCTCAAATCTTTTTCTATAAAGAAGGAATGTAGTTGACAATCGTTAATAGTTTTATTTGATCGTTCGTCAAAAAGTTGTAACTCTGTTACTCTTGTATCTTCAATGCAATTGAGTAATTAAATAGTAATTAAATTGAATGCGTTTTAATTCCCTTTTATTATTGTTTAATTTGAGTTACAATGCTATGACGTTAATTTTTATTTACACTTAAATGTATTATGAATATTGCTGGGCCAAGTGTGAGGTTGAGCGCTCTATAACCAGGTTTAAACCCCCAATGCGTTGCATTGACCGTTCCAAGGCGGTGACCCCAGCTTTATTCTTATTTGTGTTTATGTTGTTTTGTATTGTGCTGTATTGTGCTGTTTTGTACTGTTTCGGCAATCGGTCACTTGCCATAAATAAAGGACCAACTAATTGTTTATAATAAGATTTCAATACTGCTCCAGCAGCTGGAGTTTCACTTCTTTATATTGTACAAGAAAGGTGTAATTTTATCAATGACATCACATTGAAGGAAACTAAAATGCACATTACTGAAACGCAACCAAAATGATTGTGTTATTTAAGTATTCCTCAAACAACAGCATTTCGAATAAATATATGTGTATAATGTGTGTGTTCCTTTCGTCATCAGAAAAAGAAAATCGATCATGAGGTCTATGTGGTCGAACAAAACAGGTCTTAAAACTAAACTACAATCTGCCACAGCTAGTTATTATTGTTTGGATAAATATAGAAGTTCGTGCGGTCGTAGAAAGCGATCAATGTAGCTCGATATAGAACCCCACTCATGTCTGTGGTTTCCTGGTAACAAGTTTTATAATTAAGACACGTCATCGGCGTAACATGCAGAGGCATTTTGTATGTAGGTCAATGGCAATCTCACTGCTAGATAATTTTGTACCAACTATCCCGTTTTGACAGATCATAGTCAACATGTTATCGCACCAATGAAATATGTTTAAGTAAAGAGTTATTCACAAAACAAAGCTTTCAGGTATGTGCATACAAAATTGTGAAACAATTAAGAACATGCCAACTATCTGCAATCAATGCACGTCATGCCAACTGTTGAAGAGACCAAGGCCGAGTGCCATGATGCAATATTTCCAAATTACATGCAAAGATCGCATGTTTTCCTCACATGTCGGAACTGAAACCAAACCTATATGGTTTGAATGAGTGTTATGATCAGATTTGTCTGGAAATAAATGGGTAGTTGTATTCATACAATATAGCAATATTTTTTGTTTAACGATTCCAACCTGAAATCTATATCATTAGACAAATAACTGGGAACAAAGTTTAATATTGATCGTTTTCGAATTTCTATAAAGCATAAAACGTAAGTGACTGTCGATGACTTAATGATCTAGATAAAAGAGTCTAGTTGTTTGCGACCGTACTAATGTATATTTATACTCTGCAAAGGAAAGTATCTGTAGACATTGAAATAGAATACAAAACATAAATCAATTCAAATTAGTTGTGGGATACCATTTATTTTACTTGTTGAAACTACTTGATTCAAAACCACATCTGAATCTCGCTCGACATTAGCGAATCCCATTTGTAACCTATTAATAAAATCATTGTCTTTGCCAATTTAAACAATGACGGAATCATAATATTATCTCAACGACCACATCATTCCCTTAAATATTCATAAACCAAAATGGCTTTAATTAACAGTAATGTTTGTCGTCAGGAATGGCACGCAAAATCAATAAATCAAGAGTGGCTAGGGTGGAAACGCACCGCCAAAACAGCCAAATTAACGAACTATGTAGATATGTTTCTTCATACTTCTTATAGCATTTCTTTATTAACATGCTTTTTTATCATGAACAGAAATATAACGCAACTCGTTCTTTTCAATGACACAATATGTCCTTCGTGTAGTTTCTGTGTAAAGTTCTTCAATATCTTTCAAAACATAAAGCATGTAGAACGAGGTTTGTTTTGACAAAAGAATACCCTAGTTTGACTTTTGACCTAGTTCTATGAATAATCCATGAGCCATACTATTCCATAACATAGCACAAGTACAAAGTTTTTTTGACAGCCTAAAGGGTTCTAATTTAATTATTTGTCCTTTAATCACGAAAATAACCATCCAGTGTTCCATGTTGTCCTTTTATGCTGTTTACATTCATGGCAAATTATTTTGATATTTTTTTTATAAACTGGAATGTTAAATGGCGAACAAACTCTAACGTGCCAATAAATTTATGAATTGTTTACTACCTTTTTCTAAATTGATGAATTACTCTTTCCTAATGCTACTGTGCTTTAAAATACTTCAGCCGTAGTTTGTATCATTTGAAAAAAGAGTATACAACTTACAAATGAAAATGACACCGAACATGCGTTTGTAAGCGCCTGCTTGTTTTATGTCAATATGGTAATGACGGAATGTTGAATTCATATTTTACGGTTAACGTTTTACAGTTAATTGTGTTTAAAAAACGAGTTTTTCTATTTTGCAATGAATAAACTGTTTTAATTTCGTTATATATTGCATGAACACGTTTTGTTTTAAACCACATCTTTGAGACATATCCGTTATAAGTTAAGAAAAACAAACAAGCATATCTAGTGTAACAACTTGCTTCAAAATGCATACGACCTAGCAAAGCATGTTGCGCCACCCGACTACATAGTAATCACCAAGTTTTGATCTTTTCTACAGTTTCTTTGTGTCATTACACTTTGAAGAAAGCAGTTCTTTTTCTACCAACCTACAACGGTGAAATCGCCACTTTAACATTTTATTATGAGTGCTAGCTCAGATGACATAGGTCCGATAGCTAGCAGTCAACGTTCTTTTCATTTTAATATATGCATTAAAATATAGCTGTTTTTGCTACTTTGCGAATGCAAAAGATTCTTTATCTTTTGATTGCGCAGTAATATATGTACAAATATGATTGCACAGCTATTGCCCTTGATAACAAGTTTCACAAATTGAGAAGTCGATATGATAAGTTCTTTAATCAACCCTTGAGGACACAATTTTCAATATCGAAATGAAAGAAATAAAGTCAATGAAAATATTGCGCAGAGATATCTATATTTAAGAACAAGTCACTGTGCATGAATTTCACCTTAGACAATAGATTTAATTGTCATTATAAATTGTAACAACATTCTTTGTATGCAAAACAAACCATTTTTGGTAAATTGCCTACCTAGATAACATGTACAAGTATTGAAAAGGTTTCAACAGTTGATTGAATTCATATGATTAAGACAACGTTAAGTCTAAGGTCCGTAAATAATCTGTTATTTTACAACGTAAATTTTGACAGTAGAAAAGAACTTGTGCTTTTTAATAATAACACTGATTGAATTTCGCCTTATTAATAATATCACACGCTAACAAATTGACCTCTTAATGTTGAAATAATAATTTGGTCAGACGGACATTCGGACGAATTGATAGGTTAATAAATAGCCAGATAGGAGGGTGTCTTCGAGGTTAAATAAAACTGCAGGCACTTCAATTGTAACAGAACCATGTTTATGTTATTGTCGATTATTTATTTGCGATATCAATACAGTTTGAAACTCTCGCAGAGCAGCTAATGGTTAGCGCCGTGGAAATTATCATGTGTACTGTCATTTGCAAATAGTCATACAATCATGTTTTCTTTGCATGTACTATCATATATTGTTTAAAGAAATACGTAGTCTCATTAACAATTATTTTCATAATAATACTTTCACAAACCAATGCTTGGTTTTGCCATATCAGGCCAAATTAATTAAAATAAACCACAATTGGTTCCGGTATAAACGATGCATTAACATTTATTTAAAGTAGACACATTTCCGAATATTTCAAATGATGTCAAGAAAACAGAAACCCATATTTAAATTTTAGAAAATTGAATGAAATTGTGCAGTTTAGTTATAGCAATTTTATTAAATGAAATTGAAACGTTTACTTTAGTAATGTTGATCACAACACTGGTAACAATTTACATGGAAAAAATATTTATTTTATGTGCCGACACGAAATATGGGAAAATGTTTTTCGCCGCAATATAAATACAGCATGCTTTCGATGTCAACATAAACTGAACCATATTTTAACCTATATGAGAGGGATGACGCATATAAATTTCCCTAGACAGCTTCGCTAAATGTCAAAACTCTTAATGTACTGAACAAGTTTCATGAAGATTGGTGAATAATTGTGGCGCCTAGAGTGTTCTCGGGCTTTTTCTTCTTTTTTTTTTACCCAGAATCCTATCGTTTGACTCCATTTTCCTTCAGTTTTGAAATCATTTGACACATCATTGGGAACATATTCTGAGAAAGTTTCATGAACATAAAGCAATAAGTGTGACCTCTGAAATGTGTTAACATGGTTTTAGTATTGCCATAGTAGGAAACTGTCTCGCTCATTTGCGGCCATGTTTGTCAACGGACTGAAATCATTTTCGAACTCGTGATATTATTGGGTTGTGACCAAGTTTCATTAATATTGGGCAACAAATGTGGCCTCTATATTGCTTTCAATCTCTTTTTTTAACTTGCTATAGAGATCTAGTTTAGTATCCCACTGACCAAGTCCCCAACGCTGCCTATATATTTTCGGGGAAAATGTTCGGAGCAAGTTTCATGAAGATGGTGCGGTATAGTTTGCTTAAGACGACGACGTTGTGCTCAGGTGAGATAATACAAAACAAAAGAATATTAACAAGACTTTCTTTCCAGATAATATCTCTGGAGTTTCATTTTCCTGAAATTTATAGTTAAGATGGGGTTTTCCGTTTACTAACTGTCCTAAGCATTAAATGATTTGAAAACACTTTTCATCAAATCCTCTCAGTCTTTGGTGTGTCGTGCAATTAAATTTAATATGCAGTATAATAAACATACACGAGAGAGTCAGGCATGGAGTTAACCTTCCATAGTCTTAATATATGTTTGTCTCAGCAGTATCTAAGAAACATATACATACAAAGCAAAACAATCGACCCTAGAAAATAGCCCGTTTTAACCCTATGGCCGTTTTTATAGTAGAGAACCATAATTGAATGTTACATAACAAAAATTAAACATTTGGGCATTGTGGTTTCAAAAGAGAACATGTAAACGTTATTTCCTTTATAATTCTATATAATGTATTTGACAACCTGGTTCATGATTTGTTGAAACTAAGTAGAGGGCCAATAAACAACGCTACATGCTCAATATGACTCATATGGACGTTGTAGTTTTAGAGATGTATATGTTTGCTAGTTAAGTCTATAGTACAAAAACAATAATGTTACAGACATTATAAATTGCGAATGGAAAATAATGTGTGTGATTTTAAACATTATAGGATTAAACTCGCACATGCACAAGTTTATTCCGTAAGGAACAATCCAAGCATGTTTACATGGTGTACGTACTTCCCAGGACAAATATGTGTGTACGGACAGACATACATACAGACAAACATACAGACAGACCGACCGACAGACAAACCGACAGAAAGACCGACCGACAGAAAAACCGACCGGCAGAAAGACCGACCGACAGCAAGACCGACCGACAGAAAGACCGACCGACAGAAAGACCGATCGACCGACAAACAGACAGACAGGCAGACAGACAGACAGACAGACAGACAGACAGACAGACCGACAGACCGACAGACCGACAGGCAGACAGACAGACAGACAGACAGACAGACATACATTGTGATTTCAGTATACCCCATTTAGTTCGTATAATTTTGTTTATGCCTGACTATTCAATCTTATTTAACTAGCTTGAAATGTCGCCTTAATACATTGGTTAATTAAATACAAATCCATTCAACAAATAAACCAAAAAAAAGCTTTTTACATTTTCCTTCAAACGTGATTTTATAAACGATATTTGACTCGTTTGGAACATTTTCAGAAAAGCAACATAACCCCTAATTAAAATTGGCACGTCGTCAAAACACGTCATATATACGATCAACAAGTGTGCGATAGTGAATTAAACGAAGAAGAGACACAAACTATTCGTTGTCTGCGAATAAGTCATGTTCAGAAGCGCATTCCACGTAACCAAAACAGGACATTCGTCATTTGTTATTTAGGAACAATCATTTTCAGCTTTGTAGTATACAAGACAAGACAAGATAGTACTTTGTTTGAGGCACATTGCAAAACCGAAAATGTGTACTCGTATGTTTGTCGATCAATATAAAAAAAAAACATCCATAAAGTAACGGTGTTATGTTTTCAATCTTATATGTCATATGTAATAAGTAAAAAACATAGAGCATAACAGTTCGAGTAATTAAGATGTCATATTAGACTTCTTTTAGTTTCAATTTTCTGAATGATACACAATTATGGATTCTAGAATGCAAATAATGTAATCAAAACCCACAGGATCGCGTCATAGAAACATGTCAAGAAACATTTCGAATAATTTTCCGTGAACAATTTATGCGTTTTTGTCGCCAATAGTAAATGGAAATGCATAATTGATGTTTCGGTCCCATAAAGTCTAAACACCCAACTACTGTATATTACAGGTAGACGCGTGTGTTTGAATAAACAAAGAAGTTCATGACGTCCTATAATGCGATCAATTGAGCTCGTTATAGAACAAGACTCATCTCTTTGGTTTCCCTGTTAAGAAAAACCGGCATGATAATGCAGACACGTCAACGTCGCAACTTATGTATAGGTAGGTATTTTTATATATAGGTTAAGGTAGGTTAAGAGATAACAATACTATTAGATCAGCTTTTCATTAATAATATCAATACAACAGCTCATGTTCCGTATTTAAGTACATGTGTTCAATGGTTAAATACTAACGACGTATATTATGAAGAACAGTCGGCAGCTTAACATGCATACCAGGGTCGGCGTAAACATGTCAAGGACATACCACATGTTACAAAGACCAATGCTTCGTGATATAATGCGACATTGCCGCATGCATGGCATTGCTGCATGCTTTTCCGACGATTTTAACTGATATTATTGACGTGGCGAACCTGTCCTGGTATTGAGGGGAATTTTCGTTTGGATTCCACCGGATACGTGCTCTTCGGATATAGTAATAATTAGCATATTAGGGAACGGCTGCACATTGAAATCGTATGACAAGTAATTGGGAATCCAGATATAAATCGTGTTCATATTTACAGAAACCATTAGACACAATCGGTTGAAAGCACATATGATATCATTTTGCTATACCATGATCTAAATCAGATTGCAATTACATTTAAAAATTCTGCATCAATGGAACACGATACACCTGCAGTAATCACAAAACCACACTTTGTACACGATTCGAATTAATCTTGATGATATAAGAGAAATTCATTTAGCTAAAAACTACCTATTACACAAACGCAAAGCGATGTTTAAGAAATTAAAATTGCAAACTTATTGCAGGAGACAACAGTCAATATGATATATTATATGAAGCCATTCACGTTTACTTTTGTTGATAGGTTTTATTTCTCTGAGTTGTTCCTTAAGCGACCGAATGACATTATTATATACATTTTATCCAGTCGTATGCATAAATGTGGTACGCTTAACGGCAAACCTACATTTTCAAAACGATATACTATTTTGCCATCATTTTTGTGACCGGTATATTATTTCACAGATAAACAATAAATCCTAAAGTAGAGAAAAGTACACGAAAAACCATGATGAGATATTGCTATGTAGCATATATTATAAAGAAAGTTTCTTTGACTTGGGGAATTCAGATACCGAATCAGAAAACACCTACGAATACAAAAGCAATTAAAATTAAATAGTATAAGATTGATCTTCAAATTTGATGTTCATTCGTTACGGCACTCATGATGTCAATGAAAAACAATTTTGAATTATAAAACATCAAATATATGTAAATTAATTACATGGCAAACGAGCACTTTGTATGATAAAGTGTGTATATTATTCAAATGTCGTAAATTAATAAGCAATGCAAGTAGATATATTTATAATAATAACATTATACAGAAATATTGATGAGTTTAAGACAACGAGATACATTATAAAGTAGATTTTACAGACACTTGTCTAACATGCTCCCGGTAAATAAAAGATACATTTGTTTCAGTAGTCAATGCGGTTGATCCTTGCAAAAAAAGCAATTGGATTATTAATGCCGATATTAAATGATAAATAAAGTTATCATCGAATAAGAAACTTACTATTTTGGTGCTCTAACACAAATTTAAAACGTTTACCATATATTGATGAAGTTCGACACTGGATCTAATATATGATCCTGACCTTAATGGTAGCAATCTTATGCTTGCGCACGTCACACCATCTCATGGCACTTAACTCAACACCCTTCATTGCACGAAACAAATAGAGGGCGAACGAAAAAGACATAATTTGACAGACGTTAAATCCATGTTAATGTGTTGCTTTGAAGTGACCTATTGATTTAAGGAAAAGTTCCTGCCTATTCCAAGCAAAACTAGTGCCATATAGGTTTTGATTAGTATCAAGTTATTACGAAATCTTGAAAGCGAGGTAGCTAAAAGTACTACAAAACAAGAGGGTATGATGGCCCTGAAACACTAATCTGAGTTCTAGCTAAACCAAATGTCGAAAACTAGACCTGTGGGCTTAATGTTTGACCCAACCTCAATTTATTTATTCTTACCGAGTTAATCAAGGTTGAGTCAAAATATGGCTTAATGATTTAGTACCAGGCTTTTCTAAGATTTGACCCGATGAATTTGTGTGCTGACACACATAACCCTTATTTTAACTCGGCCTTGATATAATACAGATACAATTTTAAAGGCGCGATTACGATTTAGTCATTAACGTGGCCTCTTGAATGGAAACTATTTGCTTAGAATAATTAACCTGCTGACATAGTTTTTGGACGCACATATCCCAGGTTCTAACGCGGCCAAAATATGTTCACGATATATATTCTGACCAACATCACGAATTAGTTATAAATGTGGCATATAAAGTGGATACAAGGCTTTTCTAAAATGTCACCTATTTTTGGACACACTTGACCAAGATTCAAAATCAGACTAGACATTGTCCCAATAAACATTCTGAACAAGCTTCGTGGTGATTTTGTCATAATTGTTGCCTCTAGAGTTATAAAACGGGTTTTCTAAGATTCTAAGCCCTAGTTGTTTGATGCACATGGCCCAGATTCGAGCTAGGCCTATATATTGAGAAGATAGATATTGTAAACAAGTTAAGTTTCATTAAGATTAGATAAAGATGTAGCCTCGAAAGTGGTAGCGAACAAAGAGTTGACGACAAGAACCATATATCGAAAACCGCACGAGCACAGATGGGCTAAAAAAAGGAGCGGTGACTTATGTACATGATCTTGAACTTTAAGATAGCCGTGTTAATTTGACATTGAACCTCAATATTTATAACTTGCAATTGGGTTTACAATTTGGTTTTGCGCACTACATAACTTTTAGATAATGTTTCATGTTAAACTTTGATGTTGAAGGAATTTATTTCGAAAATGTCGAACACAATCTTGTATACAGCAACGGTCTTGCCAAGTTATGTTGAAAAACTTCAATGTAATAAGAAAAAATGTGAACTAGTGTAAACAGACAAATCGACCAATCGACCGACGTCAAGAGAAAGACCGACGGACACAGTTACTCTTGCATAACCGCATCCCATCGTTTGCTAATACGATAGAGTTAACACATACATCATTTGAATAAATGTAGAGGACCTTACATTTTAACATGACACTTAAGATGCGCTTGAAATCGTCTGCTTTTCGTTCACAAAATTTAATGGTATAGTGAAACATTTTTTTTTATTTGTCTGTTCTCTTTTGTAAATTACATTAATGTACTACATGTGGCCTCTTTGACAATATATGGCTTGTCTAGAACTAAGAGATATACAGTCAATAAATGCAAAATACATATTGCACAACGATATCTATATTACGGAACCAGTGAAAATACATTAATCCTTCCATTTACAAGTTATTTCGATACCGTTATACATTGTGCGAACGTTTTTTTAAGTTATGTGCAGCCATCTCGTTTGAACAAAGTCAAATGCAAAGTCCGTAAATTGACTACGTCAATTTGAACAGTAAATGTAATTTTTAATAAAGATAATGTTTGAATTAGCCTTAACAATAATTTCAAATGCTCACACAATGACTGCTTTATATTGTGANGCCCTGAAACACTAATCTGAGTTCTAGCTAAACCAAATGTCGAAAACTAGACCTGTGGGCTTAATGTTTGACCCAACCTCAATTTATTTATTCTTACCGAGTTAATCAAGGTTGAGTCAAAATATGGCTTAATGATTTAGTACCAGGCTTTTCTAAGATTTGACCCGATGAATTTGTGTGCTGACACACATAACCCTTATTTTAACTCGGCCTTGATATAATACAGATACAATTTTAAAGGCGCGATTACGATTTAGTCATTAACGTGGCCTCTTGAATGGAAACTATT
>VMBQ01001062.1:0-196880 GCA_007657795.1 Dreissena rostriformis | reverse complement strand
ATATATATATCCTAACATACACATGTATAACTAAAATAAACAATCATATTTAGAAACAAACCTGTAAAAATGTACATACATTAAACAGTCAATGCTATAACATCGCTTGTTTTTATTGTCATACATCCCTTGTCTTATACAGGAATGATTTTGGCTGTGTTTTGCTATTTCATAATTTACTTGCTTTCAACAGAACTAAATACCTCTGACATTTGAAGTACCGACAATCCGTGTAAAGAGTAGAAATTGCTTGGCGTGTTGTCAATCAACATGTATATACTAGGTAAACCCTCTTTAATATGCGTTATACACAATCGACACAAATTTAGTTCGAAATCAAGTCTCACGTTGTTATACCATTAACATAAAATGGGACTCCAGAAATATTATCAGGAGATAACTGTATGTTACTTTCCGTGATTCTTTTATTTCAAGTCTTAAGAAAAGTGAAAAATGTCAAATTAAGAATAAGCAAAATTAAACATACAATGCAATGTCTTGTACAATTGTATAGATGTTGAAGGATATTTCATCTCTTGCAAAAAGTTTTCGATATAGTTGAGCCTTCAAACAGATAAGACTGTTCTCAAATTAAAACTGTTCATAAACATTGTCTATGTTTTTTTAAAATTTCCATTGTATTCGTGAAAAGATGTACTTCCTGCCTTGATAAGCTAAAAAGAGCTTTTGAGAGTCGTCTATGATGCAGTTTGAACGAAATCTTGTACGGATCATATGTTTAAACTTCACATAACTTTCCAATTTTAAATGTTCATGTAACGATCTCTACATTCTATTGACATACCATGATGTTAGAAGGTGATATATCCCGATGGGTCTATATGTATCAATATATCCCATGAACAGGCTTTAAAAAGTAACGAGTTTAGTAAAGTGCCTATGATATGTATATACTTATAATTTTGTATATCATATTCGTTAGTGATAATCGATTATTTTCGGATCTTCGGATAGACAAAGAAGAGTCCATAGCCTGATTACATAATAGTAGTACTTTTAAGACACTTTATTATTATTTTAATCGCACACATAATTTTGAAAGTATGTTAGAATCGAAGTTTCGAGTGTCTAATAGCGTGGGTTTTTATGTCTGTGCTATACATTGGCCTATTGTTTCCTTCCCGTAAAACCGATGAACAGAAAACGATGGGGTCAATGGGAAAATGATTCTCACTGCGAAACAGGACAGATGATTTATTATCGTGTTATATCTAACAACAAAATACTGCATTGTATGAATTCATGCTTCTAGCAATGAACACAAATGTATCAGTTACCAAACCGGTTTATATTGGGAATAGGTTCTTTTAATCAGGACATGTTTTTGTGCTTTCACCACATTCATGAATGCAGTGTTGTTCAATACATAGCATGTCGACGTTTTTGCATTTTGATCCAAATACCCATTTTTTTTTTGCATTTTGATCCAAATACCCAATTTTTTTCTCGTACCCCAATTTTATTTTTACCCAAATATTTTTTCGTTCCAAACTTTTGTTTGCAGCCGATTTTTTTTTTGCATAATTTTGTCGTACCCAACATTTTCGTACCCATTTTTTTCCTACCCAAAATTGCCTTTTTCTATAACTAGTTCATTTCTACACCGATTCACTTCTAATTCATACTGAACTTCTCTTATGACAATACGGTCAATCTCGACTATGCATGGCCCCATTACCAACCCATGGGGCGCCACGCCCATATAGACCACGCCCCCATTTGTTTGTTAAAACATAACTTCTTCATTTATTCACCAATTGACTTCAAATTAATAATGAACATCTCTTATGACAACACGGTCTATCTCGACCATCCATGTCCACATTACCCACCACGGGTAAGTATCATCACATATACTTTAAAGGCTAAAGTAAGTTTATATCGCTCACAAACACGGCCAGATTAAAAATCGTTGTATATTTTAAAACCGGTTACCAACTTAACGACAATACTTAATGTTATCTTAAAAGATAAACCTAAAACGAAAATAAATCTACATGATATGTTCCCTACTATTTAATCGGAAGAACATTACCTCTTAATTGCAATGCAATACTCACGAGCTGTGAATTGATTGTATTAATGTGCAGTTTTATTTAGTTCTCATGCATTTACGACTGAAAGAGATAACCATATATATTTCAGAAGTCGTTTGTTATTCCATTTATTTTCCATAATGTATCATGCATATAAAATATGCTTCTTAAATACACAACATTAGTATATGTCGTTTCACGAAGTATTTAGATATCAATGATGATACATATTATCTTTGAAGACTATTGTCGGTGTGAGAAAAATGTTTAAATCCATGTCTGTGTTACATATGATTTAACAATTAACAGCGATGGAATTGCATTAAGATTACGGAAACATTCGACAGCATTAAGAAAAAAGCTTGTTTTTACAAAGACAGATCGCATTAAGTTACGTTGGTAAATTGACCTATTAAACAGCAAATGACTTCAAGCTCAATAGTTTTGGGATTTCATGATTATGTACTGTTTGTTTCGTTTAAAAGAATGTTCTAAAACGGTATGATAATAGTGGTCATTCGCTTATTATTTAATTAAAACTCGTCTTATCGCTTCTTTTCTTAAACATTTTTTGTTTAATAAAATTACCCATGACAAAACTATGTAAGTGTTTAGTTTCTAGCTATTCTTCGGTAAACACAGATTAAGTTACATATAGTTAATGAAGTACTCTGCTTTATTCTTTAAGCAACGCCAGTGCCTACTAAAATATTGCTGTTCATCACACCCATCAATGTCATGCATTGCAACTATATAAATTTGTATCGTGTTAATTATATAACATCCACATGTTAGCGCTGGAACCGAATTTTGAAGGCCTTTGCAAACAGTTTGGATCCAGATGAGACGCCACAGAACGTGGCGTCTCATCAGGATCCAAACTGTTTGCTATTTTGATAGTATTCTTTGAAAATGTTTGAAGAAAATGCTAATTTTAGAAATTTAGCAGACGACATTTTAGCAGACGACACATTTCCCAGCATGCAAAGGGTTATTGGTTACGTGATGCAGATTACAATCAGGCTAAATAGCTAAATGTACAAATTGGTTATGTCAAGAACATGCTTATGTTAATGATGCAAGCGTTAAAAAGATAACAAAAGATCGTTTTGTCATCAAATAACTGCAACTACTTACAGGCGAATGTTACATATTTTTCTTATAAATGCATGTGTTTACGTTGCTATTGGTATTGCTTGGTCATGCATGTAAAATAAAATGATGGTGATTCGCAATTGTTAAACATGTATTTATTTAAGCGTTATATGACTGGTTGACTATCGATGTTTGCGTCACTCGTGATCATGCAAAATGTATTTATTTCGTAGTGAACATATCAACATCTATGTCCTCTTTGCAACCATGGCGTATTAATACATCTTAAGAGCATACAACTATAAGTTTCCTACGCATAAACAGTGGTGAACGGAATTGAGCAATACAACATACATTTATCTAGTAGTTGGTTTCTTAAAAAATAAGGGAGACATGTTTTAATATGGGCTGCAAATCCGAGTGGTGAATAGTTTGCTCTATTAGAATGTAAAATACTTTCAGTGTTGGCTAAACAATAAAGATACATCTGTGAGTGAGTTGTTCAATTGTTACAGAAGACATTGCATAATATGCTTCGCAGTTTTATTATGTATCGATCTATAAATGTTAATAAGTACATGTACTGTATACAAAATGGTTCACAGGTAGGGTCGAACTTTAAGAATTATTCGTTATGTTACACCTCAACAGGCGATGTTCGCGAACTCTTTACACACGTGAGCTTGTGTGCACACTGGAGTCCGAAAAGTAGTCCGGATAGACAACAAAGTTGTCGCCAACGATTGTTTAAAGGTATGTGTCTATCAGTTGTTTGCTATATTTTATATGTATAACCGTAGATGACATAGTTTCAATCTCTCGATCGATGTGATCGTAAGCTTATATATCTCGATTGGTCAATGTCGGCTCAGGTACTAATTGAAAGTACCCATCGAACTCTTAAATATATAACAAAGTATCCGGAGTACGGAAAATATACTAAACATTACCCCCAGAGTATATTCGGGTGCCTTAGAGCGTATGTTCCGTACCCGAAATACATCGAACTATAGCTAAGAAAACCCAGGGTACTGTTAAGTGGGACCTGAGACGACAACGACAAATTGATCATAACAATACCTATGCAATCTGCTTCTTGAGCTGCTCGTTCTCGGTAAGTTGTTTCTGGTATCGCTCTTCCGCCTCCTTTCCCACCACGAACTCCGTAAGGGATCGTACCTCGTGTGGGTTCAGGTGTGGGGTCCGCTTCGGATTGCGCAGGATCTCCAGAACATGCAGAGTAAGAATACGCCTGGTCAGGTTAAAAAATACTAGGGTGTCGCATACGTTCTTGGAAAGTTTGAAAACAAACGTAACTTTGGTAGGGATCTCGAGAAGCTGCAGATAAAGGCTACACCTCGTCAGTTTAAAATATGAAAGGGTTACCGCTGATATTATTCGAACAATATATTGACGTGGGAAACAGTCTGAAGGTCACATCTGCTGACTGCAAAACTGGGCACGTTTGATCAAAAACTAGGTAACTAGCTCAATTTGTGATATATGGTTTATGATAAATCGACCGATTTCGAAATGGCTCCGGTACATTGAAAAACATTAATGCTAATAAGACAGGGCAGTTTTCCTTTAACATGTTTTACTATACTGAGACTTTTTGGACACAGACTTTTCAGATCAAATAAGTTCCTGGTTTCACAGGTGAAAGCTTTAGGGCCGTTGGTCCTTTTATTAGTTTTGAGACGCGTCATACACAAATGGATCTTATGACTTTCGAGCAGTCTGGTCATGAGCTAAGTTATCCGAAATATGGTTACGCAATGTATGGAGCAGGGCAGATCCTCAACAGAGTGCATATGCTGGTCTGGAGATACCCAATGTTTGTATGACGCGGCTCTTATTATGTGTAATAAGAGGACTTGGACACTTTAAAATTAATCATTCCATTTTACTAAATGTTGAAATCAAAACAAAATCAATACAAGTATCAATGACATAACGAATTAAATTGAAGAATGTAATCTAAAAATAATGTGGGAACTATCTTAGATTACATTTGATTATGAAACAATAAAATACTGTTTAATAAAGAATAAAAAAAAAATAAAAAAGGAAGTATAAGTCTTCAATTGAAGAAATCACAACATCTCAAAATATTTAATTTATGTTTAACAATACAAGTTAAACAACAAGAACAAATATATGCTAACAAGATTAATGCAAAAGTGAAAAACAAGCGTTCAAGTGTGAAGGCAAACTTACTGATTATGAATGTTGATGTGTATAATTAGAGATGGCGAATAATAAAAGTCCAAGCTCTGACGGACTGACTGTTGAATTAAATAACATATTTTGGCCAACATTATAAGACAACTATACCAAATCAATAATGTATTCTTTTGACAATGTTGAACCAACTGCTCTACAAAAACATGGTATAATAACACGTATTCCAAAGTCTGATAAAAGCTGGATTACATTTTAAAGTTGCGATCAATTAGTTATCAAACACCGATTACACAATTGCACTTACCGTTTTTAAAAAAAAGTAGTGAAACATATGATTAGTATGACGAAAATGGTTTCATGAACGACCGATATATAGGTGAAAATGTTAGATTAATATTCGATTTTATTGAATATCTTGTAAGTAAAAATAGACCTGGACTGTTATTCTTTGCAGACTTCGGAAAGGCATTCGACAGATTGAAACACTGTTTTATCGTACATTGTCTTGAAAACCTCAATTTCGGACCACAGCTAATTCAATGGATAAACGTATTTTACAATGATATCACTAGTACCATAATAAATAATGGAAACCTTTCTAGAAGTTTCAAAAAAGAAAAAAGGAGTTCGGTAAGGTTGCCCACTATCGTCGTCCTTATTTATTTTATGTTTACAAATTCACTGAACTATGTAAGTGCTAATAAAACTATTAAAGCAATAATAATTAATGACCAAGAAATAAAGCAAACTTTTTTGCGGACAATGCAAATTTTTTCAATGATGATTCAGCAACGTCCTTTAAAACAATATTGGAAACCCTCCATAACTTTAGAAGATATATGAACTGAACCTCAACTCAACACAATATACCGTAATGAGAATTGGATCTCTAAAAACCTAAAACTTAGATCATTGTACAGAAAAAAAATATTTGAACATCTGATGCGGCTTAAACTCTTGGAATGATTTTTTTTAATCAACATGAACTTAACATTGAAAACTACCGAAAATTAATGAATTTGAAGACTGCTTAAAACATTGGAAACTCACCTTGATGGTAAAAGTAAATGTTGTAAAAACGTTTGCATAACCAAAGGTAAAATATCCATATTCAGTTCTCCCAAATCCAACAAAGCAAGTAATAGATGGATTAAGTTCAACTATGTTTATATTCTATTTGAGATGATAAACCTGACAAAATTAAAAGAAAACGATAACGTCAACCTTATGAAAATCGAGGCCTTCAACTTACAGATATTAATAATTTTTTAAACGCCTTTAAAGCGCGTTGGGTTTTCTATTTCCGATTCCTAGATATAAACAACCATGGCAAATGGAAACTCCTACTACTCGAAACACTAAAATCGATTGGCACCAGCCTAATTTTTGAACGTAATTTAGATGAAGCTATAATGCACAACGTAAGTAAAGCATTTTTTTAATGATATGCTTACCGCTTGGAAAAAAAAATCAAGAACCAACATAACTGTTCACAACGTTGCATTCCTATATGTAAAAATGGCATATGAAATAACAAAGATAAACAAACAAATAACACACCAATAGTTCTGGAAAACTGGTTTGACAATGGTATAAAAACAATCGAAAATGTATATAATTATTAAAAATAGGTGTGTAGGAGTGTGTGCGTGTGTATTAGTGATGTTGCTGTTTGTGTGTGTGTGTGGCAGCGAGTGTGAATCCGCCTGATTGCATGCAAATTGTGTGCTTCTCGAAGAAAAATATTTATTTTGAAAATATATGTTGTATGTGTATGATTATTGCACTATAAAATGATTGTTTTACACTTGTGTAAATCTCAAAACAAATCTGAATGAGTGTGCCATATATGTTATATGTTATGTTACCAATGTTTTATGTATGCAAATGTAACTGATGTTTATGTAAATGTCAAACATGGTAAAATAAATGAAAACAAAATGTAGAAAAATAATGCATGGATAGAAGCAGACCAATTGGCCTATTATTTGTTTATAGTATATGTGTTATTTTTTGCAGATACTTTTCTCACGTTGTTGTCACATTCCCGTTGTTTGTCTTCCAAGAATGTTTGTTTTTACAGAGTCTTGACTGATGCTAGAATTCCATAGGAAAGCGAAACATAATTAAGGCAGCTTATTAACTTAACAAGACAATTAAGGCTCACACAAATTGTTCCATTTCAAAATACGCACGCGGAAAAATGGTACTCATGTGGTGACACATGTTTCCGGTGTTCGTCATAATGCGCTCATTATCCAAGTCGGCAATCGGTCAAATAAAGTTTATTGGGCTTAATATTGCCTCCAAGAAATATACAGACTCAAATGGCAAATGTGGAAAAGCGGTGGGATATTAACGCGAGTGAATATGTGACATTAAGGTATGCTCATTACAACATAACGTGTACAGCAAACATGTTGGACCTAGTTTGTATTAAATAATAGATATAAAAATGTAATTGACATGTAAGGCTATGATTTGTTTAGAACTGATTGTAAAGACGTGTGTATCTGATTTTCAAGAATTATTATAAAGTTTGATTAACGCGAATCAAAACGAATAAATGATTTGTAGTTAAAAAAAGAAAAGCTGGCTTAGCATTTCAGACTCAATTTGCGCAACATATTAAATGTACCTGTGCACAGTGATACATTCAATTAAATCCCGTTTCTAACGCATAATTATATATATATATATATATTGATAGATATTTGTCTGAGCGTTTTTTTTCAGGCAATCCGAAGACTAGACACATAATTCTTCTTTCCGTATGTGTTTCGATGTATTTAACAATATTTAAGCCGTTCAATGGCGGTCATTTAAACTAGCCACTTGTCCTATGTTTATCATTCTAGTAACCTACTTATGTCTTACGCGAATAAGTAAGAAAGGGAGAATGGCCAGACACTCATAATATGACCAAAGTATATTATACATACACAAAGTACGTTACAGGGTGTTATGTCTAGCGCTTTAACAGATAAGCTTAACTTTCAGGACCAGTATTCACCAACCAATGCTTGGACTAAAGTCTTAAAATAAAGACTGGTCTTAAAACTACTATTTTCTGAAAGTATAATGCAGTTAAATATGCCACGAACTTTAACAAATCTAGCTACACTTGTCTTTATTTAGAAGAATGCATTTATGACAAAAGAAACATTCGTAGCCTGTATTTATTCAAACGCTGAAAATATTTAACTTGGTTCTAAGTGATTAAGTAGATAGATAAATAGGTGTTTATTTCGAGCATGGAATGACAGTGCTGTACTAACGACGACGTTGTAAATACTCATTCCTACGAAACGGGACTCGTTCACTTGTTTTAACTTAACACTGAGTGTCTCGTATGAGAAAAATATACCGAACAGGAGAAGTATGCCCTTGTAACCAAAGAACGACACCTGAAAATATATGAACATTTATGTAATAGATATCGGAGTAATAATTAAACGACAACCATAACGAAATTATAACGTCAAACCCACTGACTTAATTAAAACGCCTCTGCAAGGAAACATTAGACATATTTTTAAGTTCAACTATTGTATAGATTCAATTAAACCATGAAGTATACCTCCCCCACGACAATATCTGCTATATATAACAATTTGTTAGCGACCACACAATTTTGTTTCTTATTATCTATTAATTTTTTGTCAACAAAAATCGAAAAAATGGCCTTCGCTTTGGGAGACCGGGCTTAATGCACGTGCGTAAAGTTTCGTCCCAGATAAGCCCGTGCAGTTCACACAGGCTAACCCGGGAGACACTTTTCGCTTAGACTGGCTATTCGCTAAACAGAGAGACTTCCTTAACAATACAAAAAATCCATTAACGCGGAAAGTGTCATCCAGATTAGCCCGTGCGGACGACACTTTACGCAAATGCATTAAGCTCAGTTTTTCAAGAGCGATATTTATATGCATCATAACCTTACCATAAGAGATATTATGGGAATGACAATGTTCAATGAATGGTTTCAACATGATATCCTGCTCTGTTAAAGGTGACGGTTTAAGGTCAAATATCTCAAGGTCACGCAACATCGGATCAACCTGTCACATGGTGAGGACGACAAAGTCAACAATCACTATGGTAACTAGTACTGAATATAGCTCCAGTTGTTTGACATTCTGAAAAGGTTTTAATTTCATACAAATATGTTTTGTTTTTTTTTTTTACTCACCATCCTGTTTATTAGTATATTCACAAATTTACTAACACAAAAGAGGGAAATATTAATAAGATCTTTAACAAAAATCTAAAATTAAATGTTGCATATGAGCCATGCTTATGCAGTTTATATTCGGTTGACTAACTGAAGGAAGTATTCTGTTTATAGCTAGTATAGAAAAAGAAAAACAACGACGTGAAATTATCAATCAAGATAATTTGAGGAATAAATAACGTCCTTGACCATCCAACATTTCAAAATACCATAGCACAGACGTTCATAGCGCGATGCGCATATCACCAACCTTTTTATCTTTTTGTCTTGACGTGGTGAGGCGATGTACTGCCCATATCTTGGCGACCATTCCCCCGTTCCTCAGCAAGAAACCGATCGATAACAGCCAGGCTCGAAGCTTCGGGGAAAATGTTATAACGCAATTATATGGCATAAATCATACGGCATAAGTCATAAGACATACGTCATGCGGTCGTCTGCGAAAGAGATTGCTTGACAACAGGTTTATTTGCAAGAAAACATGTTTTTGTCTGCAAATAAGATGCATATTTTGCTGCACCCGTTTACAAATGCGTTTTGCTACTGAAACACATGCCTTCTAGCTTTTGCAAATGATGGTATAATAAATTATGTGATAATATATCCATCACTTTTAGTACTATTATTAATTAAATACCGGTACTATGAATGTATTTATTAATTAATTTACAGCTAAATCAACATCCACATCCACCACAACCACCGACACAACCAACATCACCACAACCAACACCACCACCACCACCACCACCACCACAACGACCACCACAACGACAACCATAACCACCACCACAACCACCACCACAACCACCACTCCCACCTACTATCACCAAAAGCAACACCACCACTACAAAAACCACCATCATCACAATGACAACAATCACCAATATCACCACAATGACAACCATCATTACCATCACCATCAGCAGCACCACCGCCAGCACCATCAGCACAATAATAACCACCACAACCATTTTCACCCCTACCACCACCTCCGTCACCGCCACATCCACCACCACCTCTTCCAATAAGTCTAATTTACCCCCAACACCATCACTACCAAAATCCTCCTCCTGATCATCATCATCATCAACACCACCACCTCCATTACAACCACCACCGTCCCCCCACCACCACTACATACCTGACAGACGAGACTGTGAGAGTCTTCCACCACAAAGCGTCCATCCAACCCCAGGAGGAACACGGAGACCAGACACAGGATACAGCCCTCGACGACAATGCTGTTCACGTAAGGCTGGGAGAACGCGATGCATGTGACGTAAAGAATAACGACATCATACGAGCCTCGTTCTGGGAAAACTAGGCTTAATGTATGTACGTAAAGATGCGTGCCAGATTAACCTGTGCAGTCCGCACAGGCTGAAAAGGGACAACACTTTCCGCATTTATGGAATTGTTCGTTTAAAAGAAGCATCTTTTAAATGAAAATCCAGTTTAGGAGAAAAGAGTCTTCCCTGATTAGCCTGTGAGGATTGCAGTTGTTAATCTGGAATGACACTTAACGCAGACGCATTTAGCCCAGTGTTTACAGAATGATGCTTATATTTATGATTGTTAGTAGGAATTCTGATTTTAACATGGGTTAACATGGGTAGCTGAGTTTTCTACGGACAGAAAACAGGTTCATTGCCATTAAACAACATATTACTAGTAAACAACGAAACAACAATTGAAAGCTTATATGCAATTTATATCCGTTTAGAAAAGGTCAGAAAAAGACGCTATGTAACAAACCGGTAGAAATGTCATAAACATGTCTCATCGTTTCCAATAGTATGCGCAAAAAAACATACATATTTGTTTATAAAAGGACAGTCACAGATTGGGCATGTTTTAAGTGTGTCGGTAAATGCTTTAAATTGCTGGATTTTAAAATCGGAACTGTAGACCTCCATTATACTATAGACAATGTAGATTTAGAAATATAAAAATACATAAATAATTTTAGGGGGACTCGAACGATTGTCCTTTGGATTGAAAGGCTTTCGCCGTCACCACTCGGTTATAATAACTTTCAATTCATTTTATTCTTGAATTAGAATATCCGCGCATGCTGTAACAAAAAGTTACAAAACAACATAATTATTCAAAAAAATTAAATGGTTTTTCGTCTGTAACACGTAATTTGTTTAGCCATGTCAAATGCTGATTATTCATAAACACAGCTGCATTTTCAGTATGAGTGTTTGTCAGTTGTGGTTGTTCGCTCCCTGATTACAGTGTTCTTTTATTTCTTGAATCTGTAACACAAAGTTAGAAAACTGTCATTTTGATTAACTATTTTAGAAAACAACGTAAATTCTGCACTGTCATATGATGACTTGATGTGTATTCTGCACTGTCATATGATGACTTGATGTGTATTCTGCACTGTCATATGATGACTTGATGTGTATTTTGCACTGTCATATCATGACTTGATGTGTATTCTGCATTATTATACCTCACTTTTATTCACAATGCTAAACTCTTATAGGCCATCGTGACATATAAATACTGTCAGACCCAGCGGGAAAGAATTTACTGTCCAAAAATACTGTCGCCCGCTACCTTAGCAATCACGTGCGGATGTACGTGAAATGACGTCATTTTTCGACGAAATGACGTCATTAACACAGTTTATTTTCTGTGATAAGAAATTGACTGTGTTAACCAGTGTACTTTTATTATAATTATCAACATATGAATCGTTGTATATTGCTGAAATTAAATACAATTATTGAATATTTAAATTGTTCATGGTTCATATAAATTGATCATGTTTGAATAGTTTTTTCGGTATAATAAAATACATATTACATGTCTGACAGGGTGACAGTAAATTTGTCACTTTTCGGAAAAATACTGTCAACCACGGCTTCGCCTCGGTTGACAGTATTTCCTCAAGTTGACAAATTTACTGTCACCCTGTCAGACATGTAATATTTATATACTGTCATATGATGACTTGATGTGTATTCTGCACTGTCATATGATAACTTGATGTGTATTCTTATGCTTTTAGCTACGCTGATATTGTACTATTAGGCAAGTCTGGTACTGACCTACAACAAAGTATTAACAATTGGTAAATATTGTGATATCCAGGGGCTTGAATTTAATATAAGTAAAACTAAGGTGATGTTTTTTGCACGTTAGAATTCGAACCTATACTTGATTATTTGTAAAATAAATTGCGAATGTGTCTATCAAAATTACGATTATCGTCTCTTAAATTAGCCATTTAATCAGGCAAATATAACAATAAAGAAAGATCTGCGTGCTTATGCACACAATGCCATGTGAGAGATATTGAAGACGAGTTCCATTTTTTCATTATGATATATCCAGCCTTCAATTCACTTCGAAAAGAATTTATCAAAGCGTACTATTATGAAAAACCAAGTATGTTTAAATTTGTTGAAATAATGGGAACTTCAAACAAAAAAAAAAGTGAAGAACCCGAGCAAGATTATATGTAGAGCCTTAACACATATTCCAACTTAATGGGACCTGTTCACGGTTCGGTTTGGTAAAATTTGGAATTCGAACCTTATCTTGATTATATGTCAAATAAATTGCGAATTTGACCATCAAAATTACAATTATCGTCTCTAAAATTAGACATTGAATCAGGTAAACATAAAAATATAGAAAGATCTCCGTGCTTATGCACAAAATGCCATGTTAGAGATATGGAAGACGAGTTCCATTTCATTATGATATATCCAGCCTTCAATTTACTTCGAACATAATTTATCAAAGCGTACTATTATGAAAAGCCAAGTATGTTTAAATTTGTTGAAATTATGGGAACTTCAAACAAAAAACAAGTGAAGAACCTGAGCAAGTTTATATGTAGAGCCTAAACACATGTTTCAACTTAAAGGGACCTGTTGACGGTTTGGTAAATTGACAAAATTGAAAACAAAATGTTTCAGATTTGCAACTATTCGTTGTAGTTATGCTATTTGCTAAGAAACAATAATACTGAACATTAACAATGCTCCATATATATCCATAATATGCATCTTTTGACGATTTAAAAACCTGAATATTATAAAACGTTACAAACGCGAAACGATTTAATAATTTGGAGAGTTCTGTTGTCCTCGTTATATTGTGTGGCACTACCTGGATTGCGTATATAAAGTATGCAATACATAGTGACATTTATCAACAGGGATGACCGATTGGTTTAAGCGTTAGACATTTACTCAAGGGGTCAATGGTTCGAGGCCNCATTTTTTTTTTTTTTTTTTTTTTTTTTTTTTTTTTTTTTTAATTTATATTCTTGTTTTATACGGGCGCTGTTTAGTCCCGATGTTAACAGTTATCAATTTAAAGCATTTAATGACAAATTTAAAAAAAATGCCAAAATATATGAACAAGTCCATTAAACTTATCCTTGATATAGTTGTCCGAATGTATATTGATATATACCTCTTTATCTTAAAGTGAGTGTGTTTTTTACCAACTTCTTTTGTTACATTTTAATAACTATATTTTGTTTATGGCTTTAATCCTCCGACAATTTAATAATTATATTGTCATCTGCATATGTGTGTCGAGCGTGATTCTAATATTTTAGGTGCATATTTTGTGATTAAGTAAATAAATCAAATTGGTGAACATACTTATATTTAAATCTAATTTATTCATCCTCTGTACTTGTTAGTCGAACAAAGCTCAGTATAACTATTTTCAACTCTTGTTTAACGCTTTTACAAATGTACTATGTTTATGGTTTTCATCCTCTAATTGTTCTGTACAATTTGATAATTAAACTCAATTTATTCATTATTTAAACTTGTTTGTATGTCAAGAAAAACTCTAATATTATGATTGCATTTGTTGTATTGTGTTTTAACATTTTGTAGTCAAATTAAGTATTAAAGATTATAATATGTATATATTAGTAAAAAAAAAACTCTTTATTTAAGTGGCATAGTTGTTTATATATTTTTTTTTAAAATCACAAAGAGATTATTATTATGTAAAGTTTACGTCAATAAAACATTTTGTCTGTCTGATAAGCTGTAAACAAGTGCCTTAACTAACCAACACATTTTCCACGCTCCCGAAGGAATTATACATACCATCAGTTCAAAGAAAATTACAAGACAATAAAATAGAAATGTCCGATTTTAAATGTATTTGCTTCGTTGCTATATATAATTTTCGGACAACATATGTCTAGGACAGTAGACCAAAAATTAGATTAACACAGACTGACGCACTGATCTTATTTATTGTCCTCATCAGTTCTTTCTGAAATTGGATCATGAGATTTGTGGGTTAATTTTATTATTGTTTATTTTTGTTTTTAGTAAAGAACCAAAAACAATACAAATAAAAACATTGCATTAACTAACATATTGTCTTCTGCTGGTGCCAATGGGGTTTCATTACGTTCATATTTAAAGCAATGCTTTGAGGACCATTTGCGTGTGAAAACAAATTGTATGCTGGGCTTCCTGTATTTGACAAACACAGGTTTACATTTGATTTGTGTTTCATTTTCAAAACAATCAAACGAAAACAAACACAAAACAATTATCAAAATAACGAATATCTGATAAGTAACATAAGTCTTTTTAAATTAGTTACTCATGATACCCTTGATACATACAGACTTAAGGGAACACTATTAACATGCGTTGTCTATTGACAATGTTGAAGACTAACCACCAACGATGAAGTTATTTACCTGCGGTGTCTATTTACCTGAGTTGTCTATTGGCAATATTGAAGATCAGAGCCAATTACCAATGAATTTTTCTTTACCTGCGTTGTCTATTGACAATATTGAAGATCCAATGAGGCGTTATTTACCTGGGTTGTCTATTTACAATTTTAAAAATCCTATGAGGGAAGGATCGCTTTTTGCATGCGCTATCTATTGACAATGTTGAAGGGTTCGCTATTTACCTGCGTTGTATATTGACACTGTTGAAGATGAGACATCCCAGTCCCGCAAAGATGCCCACGGCGGAGAGGGTGGACATGGCGAGGAACAAACAGATAAAGACCTTACGGAGGATCTGTTTTTGCATGGTCCGGTGTGGCTTAGGATTGCCGCCTGTTAAAAAGAGGATCAATGTTGCTCTGAGCGTTTTGGTTAAGTTCGATATTATGAGCGAGCCCCCGTGTACCAATAATGTTCTAATTCAGCCGTAGTATGCATAGTCTGATGTCAACCAATCCATGATGGGGAACATTTTTGATTATTTGCAACATGGCAGACATGGCAGTACGAAAACCTAGATATTATTGAAAAATTTCGGGTACGTCCAAATGTTATCAAATTCAAAAATCTAATGTGTGCGACCAGTCCTTGTATATTACGAAATTCGGCACAATTTATGAAATCCATAATACAATTTTTCAAGCGCTATTAATCAAATACTGCTTAATGTTATATAAACCAACAACGTATTACTCTTTACGGCTATAAATAGCATTTAGGTTATACTTTTCTGATTCTAAGAACAAATATTTTGTCTCTGTTCTAAACCTACTATATGCATGAATAAAGCCATCAAAGTCATATCCATACATCAAATGTTAACTCTGTCAATTAATGAGCAAATTATAAAAAATGTACTTACTTTTGCAAGGCGCATCATGGTTAAACACGTTACCGGTTTTTTATCCTTCACTTAATTGCAAACACAGTGCGGGTATCAAAATGCTGTACACGCTACGCATAGCCGAACTCTCAAAACACTCCTGTCACTTTATGAATGAAATTCCACACTTACTTTCGACCAATTAAAAGTTAACATCCCTCACCGCATGTGGGGCCACTGAAGGATATATACATTTGTAAACACGATCCTTGTAGTGCGCATTAACTAACCATGATGAACATCAGTGTTTTAAATACATTATAGTATACTAGAATATGAAATATTACTTCCCGTATTAAATGAGATAAAAACCTACACAATGTATCCCCTTGGCTACCCTTCTATAACTTTCTTCGATGGGAGAGCGCCTGAATGGGGTGAGCTATATTTAAAATTACTCCCACGCAGTATAGTGCACAAAATAGTAAAGGACCCGCGTTTCCCCGATCGTAAAATGATATACATCAAGTACCTCATCATTGGTCTCTTACTGATCGTGCGCGCTTGGTTTTAAATGAATATATAATTATACAATAAAGAATGTTATACCATATTCTTCGTGTAATAACCTGAAATTAAACTTNTTTTTACAACCATTATTGCTGCTTCTTCCTGTATTTGCGCGATGATTATCTAAAATATTAACTCCGTGACGCTATATTCTCAAATCTTTTTCTATAAAGAAGGAATGTAGTTGACAATCGTTAATAGTTTTATTTGATCGTTCGTCAAAAAGTTGTAACTCTGTTACTCTTGTATCTTCAATGCAATTGAGTAATTAAATAGTAATTAAATTGAATGCGTTTTAATTCCCTTTTATTATTGTTTAATTTGAGTTACAATGCTATGACGTTAATTTTTATTTACACTTAAATGTATTATGAATATTGCTGGGCCAAGTGTGAGGTTGAGCGCTCTATAACCAGGTTTAAACCCCCAATGCGTTGCATTGACCGTTCCAAGGCGGTGACCCCAGCTTTATTCTTATTTGTGTTTATGTTGTTTTGTATTGTGCTGTATTGTGCTGTTTTGTACTGTTTCGGCAATCGGTCACTTGCCATAAATAAAGGACCAACTAATTGTTTGTAATAAGATTTCAATACTACTCCAGCAGCTGGAGTTTCACTTCTTTATATTGAAATAATCTGTAACTATTAATATTATTTAGCCATTTTTTCGCATAATCTAATTCCAGTAGAAATGTATATACGCACATTTGTTTCAACAGATCTAGAAATTCACACAATCTATTTGAAATAGCAAATATTATGGTATATCTGACTCATATAATTATAGCTATATTCCGTTTCAGAATGGTTCGAAACTACAAAACGAAAAGTTTCATCAAATAAAGTCCCGATGGATGTCATACAGCGAGCAGTCAACGATGTAATCAATATAGGACGAATCATAAAATCCGTTGCTAACGAAACAGATATTAATCCAATGACGCTATGCAGGTACATCAAAAAGGCAAAGCAACTAGGGTGTGACAAAATTGCAACTTTCTCAGATCGGACATTAAAGCCTGTCTTCACGGACACGCAAGAGATATTACTAAAATCATATCTCAAATCTGCAGCAAGTGCTTACTTTGGTCTTAGCCCAAAAGAGGTCCGTGTCTTAGCGTATGAATGTGCTGAGGCATTTGCGTTTAAAATGCCAAATTCTTGGATAAGAGATAAATGTGCCGGGCCTGACTGGTTTTCGAATTTCATGCAGAGAAACACAAGATGTCACAAGCAAGCAGTTTCAACAGGGCAAACGTTAGTCTTTTATTAACAAGCGCGCCTTTGTTATGAACCGAGGAAAATTCCAAGCAGGTGACATTTGGAATTTAGATGAGACTGGTGTGACAACAGCACAAAAGCCTCGAAGTGTTGTTGCAGCCAAAGGGGTGAAACACGTTGGTTCGCTAACTTCAGCAGAGCGAGTAGAACTTGTAACTTTTTGTGAAGCTGTCAGTGCGAGCGGTAATTCGGTCCCGCCAATATTTATTTTCCTTCGAGTTAAATACCAAGACCACTTTGTTCGCGACGGTTCAGTTGATTGCCTTGGCACAGCACACCCTTATGGTTGGATGACAAGTGAAAATTACTTAAACTTCCTCAAGCACTTTGTCAAACACACGAAAGCGTCCAAACAGAAAAAAGATGTTATTGCTTATTGATAATCATGAGTCTCATTTACATTATAAATTACGCACGTGACAAATGGGGTTGTAATGCTATCGTTTCCTCCACATTGCTCTCATAAGTTGCAATCCTTGGATCGATCTGTGTTCGGACCTTTCAAGTGATAGTTAGCCAATGCACAAGATGATTGGATGCGGACAAATTCAGGAAAAACGATGACAATATATGAGTTAACCGGTATTGTCAAGAATTGTTGGCCTAAATCAGCAACTCCTGTTAACATTACACATGGTTTTAATGTTTCCGGGGTGTTTCCATTCAATAGGAACGTGTTTCATGACGATGAATTTGCGCCAAAATCTGTCACTGATAGACTAAATCCAACAAGAGCTAGAGGTTTGAAATGCTGGTGATAAACAATTCGAACATGATCTTGATAACAATGTCGCAAATGATGGTGATGCCAGAAGCGCATGGGAAGCAATAGAAACATATTCACGCACATTGAATAGAAAATTGATACGCGTCCCAGGTGACGGCCATTGCCTCTTGCATGCTGTACGCAGATCTCTGATAGAACAAAACATAGATGCTATTTCTCATGACCAAATTTGTTTCAAACTTCGACATGAGATTGTCATTTACAGAGGGTATTACTCTGACTTTGCCGATGATCGTGACATAGTGTCTGATATTGAAAACTACATAACTAAGATCGAGTTCAACAATGACACAATAGATCTCGTACTGGCAGCCCTTTGCAATAGCCTAGGTGTATCTGCTATTCTGTACCAGGTTGTATAGAATTGGATAAATATATCTGCACATACGCCAGGGATAGAAGGAGTGGTATTTAGAGGTGTCATTCATATTGCAAGGGATGGAATGAATGCAAACGCCCATTACAATTTTATAGGTGCTCTGAACAATCACACCACACATTGCGACATAAATAATGAACCTAGTGTAATTCCCAACTTCTCACCGGAACATGTAAGACCACACCCGAAAGCTTCTCTTAGAAAGGGTAAAATCGGACCACGAAAGCGAAAAACCGCCATACTTACTGATCCGCCAGAGAGAAACGCAATCGAGGATGCCTTTCGTTAACGTGAACAGAGAAAGAACAAACCCGCATCAAAAAGACCCGATAAAACAAAATCGGTAACGAAGGGTAAACAGAAGAAAAAGAAACCAATTAAAAGGAAATATGATGACATTGATTCCTCTGATGAAGAAGACTACTATTGTCGGAGTCAATTACATCTCAGCACAACATATTTTAACAAATTAAATCGAATATAAGTAGACATGTATGTTATAAATGTTACTAGTCTTATTATAAGCGGTGTATAATAAAGCTTTCGCCTACCACGTGTGGTAGACAATTCGAACGATTTTTATGCAAAATGTCAACCCACAACGGAAATATGGACACTTTCAACGTTTATGTAAATTAAACGTTAAACTTCATGTTCGTGACAATTTACATTTATAGTTTGATTTTTTTTATATGTTTGTAGTTATCAATGAGTATGATATAACTTAATTAATAAAAATGTATGCATTTTGCTGACAGAAACTGTTGACGCGTTTATTTGAAAACTTATATGCAGACGCACTTTTCTTGTTTCTCTTTTCTTTATTTTAGCTCAATTGCATCTCAGCACAACATATGTTAATTAATTTGGAGGTTATATAAGGGCATTTTGTATTTTCTTACCTATACATCTTTCGTTGTTAAGACACGAGAGATTATCCGAAACCTGGTCGTAAAACCCCAGAGTGTTGTATGTTCCGTCTGAAAAGTAAAACCCGGTAGTGTTGAATCAAATAATCAAAATAAAAAAAATCAAATAAATCAAATGATGTCATGTAGTACTATTACCTGTTAAACAAAAACTAAATAGTCTATGCCGTCAAATATGTATACGTAACCAAAATGAATACTTTTGATTAAAAAAATAATCGGAGTCCCATATGTATGGTCAAGGCTACTTACTGATCATCTGTTCTATTTTCGTCCGCGCTATTCGGTCACCTTGGGAGGAAAACTCCACATTACCCTGGAAAAACAACTATTTGCTTTATATTTGTAAGAAATATATTTTATTGTAATTAAGGTATTCTTTCATTGTCTACGTCGTCTATAATATGTTGGGACCAGTCAATCTTATTTACTGAACTTTATTCTTTTGTGTAGTTTATTTGAAATCTATCACCGGTTTTACCTTCTGACGGTTAATGTGTATCATAGCTGTTAAACAGAGCAGACGTCAAAGTACATAATATTTTTATCTATAAAAAACATAATTATACAAATATTGAATCAATGCCTTTTTTGTACACTGTACAAAGATGTTCGTAGTGCCTTTGCTAACGTTGTTTCGTTTTACCTTTCAATACTAAAACAGGTAATATTTCAATGTTATAGGACAAACAACTGAAATAATAATATGTAGTTGAGTAGTTGACATTATGTGTTTCGTGTAAATGTAATAAAAGTTAAAATGGTTAATAAAAAATGAGTGTTATACTTGACCAACCAGTGAAATCATATTTTGAATAATAAATACACACGTGTCAGGCCATGCAATTGTTTAAATGTGTGCATAGAAAATTGTTTCATAAATTGAATTCACAAGCAAAGAAATCATTTTAACTTGTCATTTTGACCACATTAGATGATAAACATGTTGTCGATCATGCGAAAAACTCGCAATTTGGAAATCGTATCTACAAGATAAAACGGAATTACTGTAAGTATTCGTCAAATAGAGACGCTCTCGAAAAACGCACTTGCACAACCACAACCATAAACGGTGATAAGTCTCACTGGTGTAGTCTTTGCACACTTGTGAAAAAAGATCGTCAGAAATTATAAAATATGTGGACGTATTATTTGCAAACCTACGACCTTTTTTTCGCACCCTTACAAATATTATTTTAATATATGTTTCACTCTATTTTATTGCAATAAAAAGAAAAAAAATAACGTAACTAGTTATAAGTATATCTTTTGCATGACACATGCTTCATTTATATTTTACAAAACAGGGGAACTTTACATTTGGATAATAATGCTCAGCAACAAAAGTTACTATGACAATTGTCATTTAATTGAACATTTGACCTTTGTCAACAACAGGTGGTTATGTTTTGACACAAACATTGTAATTAAATCTAATACTGAGTGACATAAGATTTAGTTATGACACTTTTAGTCACATAATTGGACGCGTTTTTGTTGGAAAACACATTGCATTTCAAATCAATTGTATTTGCATTTAACTTGAAATAAGCTCATTACTTCCCGAATCTGCATTTTATCAATCACTTACTTCCGTTTTCGATTACAATATAATAATCACATGTCGCTTATACAATTTATAATTTTAATAAAAACTGAAAGCAGAGATTTATTAATTCAGAAACATAATAAAAAGCCCAGTTCTCATTCCTCTATATTAAAATAATATGCGAATAATTGTATGCTGTTGAAAATCTTGCTGAATGTTTTTTTTTAAATAAAAAATCAAAACAATTTATTCAGTGACTTATTTTTAGGATAAAAAATATATTATTTGGAATAGTATGATATAATAAACATAGCAAGACTAAAGTTGATAAAAAAAGGTTTGCCGTTATCAGGATTTGAATCTAGGACCTCTTAAAGCAAAAGCTACCACGCTACTACTAGAACACTCATGCTCTTGCATGAATAGTGAATTTTAAACAAAGTTAGAAATACACACACGTATAACATTATTTATGAAAAGCGTTACAAACTCTTTATAATAATATTCAACTTTAAATAAAGCATTTCGATTGCAAAAAAATAACGATTGCTTATACATTTGCCTTCCTAATGAGTGTAAGTGTTTTTTAATACAATGCATACATTATGGTTTGAATGTATAACAATCTTTTTAAAAAATTCCATTTCCCCCAACTGTGAACAAGTTCCTTAACATATTTTAGCAGTATATATTATGTTTTCTTATTATCGGTCAGTAATCAAGCTTTCCTTGTGATCGCTATTATTTGAAGCACTGCTTGAAAGTTGTATAGTATAAACGTTTAATGCATATATTTGTCAATGTCTACTGTATTTGGATGAAATAAAGAAACCAACACTTGACAATCGCCATTTTCTATTAGAAAAAAGTCTTTGATTTAATTGCATTAAATTATCATTCTGTCTGCTCTATTGAAAGCATTATGTCTGCGTTAAGTGTATTTCATCATGTAACAAATACAATCTTTTGAATAATTGATTCAGGCAATTAAAACATTTTTTTAAGCAGCATTGGCATGCTCGCATTCTTGGATGGTGCAGCCCGTCCCAGCTTGTGTCTAAATTGGTTTCCCTGGCAATTTTGTTACTTCATGTGTCATTATAAGAACAAAAATACATGTTTCAAAAATCAAGACACAACATTGAAGAATCAACATCGTTCAAACCAACCGACACTCCAAGAAAACGAGTCCAATTCATTTTTTCCAGTTCAATACGTTTTTTGTCCTCGTCAATAGGTATGTGGGGTCGAGGGCATCCCCCTCCACACCGTACATCATCAGTATATATAATACATTATAATAAAAGGTGTACAATATTGCATTCTTGACAAGTGTTAATAACTGCATGATAAAAGATACTGTCATAATTGCATAAGTAACAATACATGTATACCGTTTGAAGTTATGAAAACACGTGTAAATTTTGCAACTCACAATGCACAATTTACAGGATTGCAAAGTAAACAAGTGCTATAATTACAGTAATAAAATAATTGGATATATAGCAATATACTTCTTGATACATACAGTGAAATTATCAATTTAAGGATAGATTATGCATGTCACATTTTTTTTTTTACCGATACAGACTTAACAAAATACACCATTCTTTATTTGAAGTAATTAAGTTAGAATCTAAATTCCAGCACACATTCAATTCCTTTAAAATATTAAACTGGATTTAAAGATATGATTTTGCTGCGATAACGGTAGGTAGTTTTTATTCATTTTACAATTATATATAATTTGTTTAGTGAGAAGGAATGTTAGATTAAGAGGAAAACTTGTGAATTTATGTCCTAACATAAACGAAGGTGAATTTAAAAAGTCAGCAAATACCTCAAAACCTTCAAACAGTTCTGCAATAAAATTTGTAACATGTTTACATTCCCAAAAAATGTGCTCGATTGTTTCCGGCATATTATGACAGAAAGAGCATTCTGCAGTCCAATTCATGGCTGTGTATATTTCACGGGTGATTTCAGGACTGGTATAGTTGAAATCTTCGAGGTTCATGGCTTTCTCTGTCAACCTGAAATGGTCACATGCTTAACATATATCATCAGATAAAACCGTTGTCAACAGATATTTAAATAAATATGCAAAGAAGCAACTTGTAATGAAACCATACCAAAATAAACGGCCGTTCAACAACAAAAACTGGCTTGAAATAAAAACAAATCATTTAAATATGTTTTGAATTACATATGGTTAGGTCTATATTTCCAGCAGTGAATGGCCAATAGACATTATATCGCTTTTTCGTTTGGCAGATTGTGTTACAAATACAGGTTTTGTTGTGGGGCGGCTTATATAATTTAATCAAAACTTAGTTCGGACAAGAATACCAAATTGGTTATGTGTTATGGTGGCTTTCCCTTTACTGGTATTGACCACTGTAGTAAATCGACTTGAAAGTATGACATACCTTAAGTAAATAAGAATATAACATTCCACAAGAACTACCATTCACAAGCGTACGTAAGACAAGTTACACAGACGTACTGAAAACATTCAACGGACATCGGCTTATTAATAGTAATATAGTTTTATTAGTACGTGTGATATTTACCTAATCCACGCTATGTTAACTCGAATATGTTGTATGATAAAAGTTAAGATAAAAGTCAAATTGAGCAGACGATAATGTCATATGAAATCAGTAATGATGTATACAATTATAACATAAATTTCATTTAAAGTGGCGTTCGGTAAAAGTAGCATTCCAAGAAAACTGCTAAATTCCCCAGTTTATTAATTATGTATTTACGTCTTAGATAACTATAAACAAGTTTACTTAATTGCATCAACTATTTTCAGAAGCACTTTACAAATTATGGTCCCTGCTGTGATACGATCTCATTACTTGGAAAAATGCATAACGGCTCAAACTAGACCATAAGTCCTTGACGTAACCCAGATATCTGTCTCAAATGAAACTCCAATTCGAATAACTCGGATAACGTTGTTAGTTAGAGCATTGTGCCACAGGGTATGTCTAGTGGTCAGGAACATGTACCTATAACGCAGAAATGATACATCGAAGGATATGCTGTTGACAAACATCTTACTTACTTTGAAATGCGCCGGGTGTTGGCTGCACATTTATAAGCTCCCAGTATTTTGAATTTAAACAGCATATCTACTGCTGGTACAAACTTGAAAATTGTCATGAAGTTGTATGAATGTGAGAAGAGTGGATTTATGAAAAAATTGTGTGGAATTATTTTGTGCATTTGTGTCAATTGGATTATAAGAGACAATACTCTATTTCTATTTGGATTTACATTGGAGTGTATTTTGCCCCTAGCAATGGCGAGTGAGTACTTTTAAACCGTCAAGCAGTACAGTAGCCATTGTCTACTTAATATTGGAAAATATACAATAGGCAAACCAAATCCAGTCATTTTGGCTAGACTGAAACAGTTAGGTATTCTAAGTTATCGAGGTACTCGAGGAGGAAGGCGATTAGTTAGACGTGTTTGGGACACAACCATTGCCTGAACAAACCTCAACTATTATCACTGTACATAGTACACAGTTTAGAAGTCACCGATCAGGAACTGTAACACACAATATTTACAACACACAAAGGAATCANGAAATAAAGAAACAAACACTTGACAATCGACATTTTCTATTAGAAAAAAGTCTTTGATTTAATTGCATTAAATTATCATTCTGTCTGCTCTATTGAAAGCATTATGTCTGCGTTAAGTGTATTTCATCATGTAACAAATACAATCTTTTGAATAATTGATTCAGGCAATTAAAACATTTTTTTAAGCAGCATTGGCATGCTCGCATTCTTGGATGGTGCAGCCCGTCCCAGCTTGTGTCTAAATTGGTTTCCCTGGCAATTTTGTTACTTCATGTGTCATTATAAGAACAAAAATACATGTTTCAAAAATCAAGACACAACATTGAAGAATCAACATCGTTCAAACCAACCGACACTCCAAGAAAACGAGTCCAATTCATTTTTTCCAGTTCAATACGTTTTTTGTCCTCGTCAATAGGTATGTGGGGTCGAGGGCATCCCCCTCCACACCGTACATCATCAGTATATATAATACATTATAATAAAAGGTGTACAATATTGCATTCTTGACAAGTGTTAATAACTGCATGATAAAAGATACTGTCATAATTGCATAAGTAACAATACATGTATACCGTTTGAAGTTATGAAAACACGTGTAAATTTTGCAACTCACAATGCACAATTTACAGGATTGCAAAGTAAACAAGTGCTATAATTACAGTAATAAAATAATTGGATATATAGCAATATACTTCTTGATACATACAGTGAAATTATCAATTTAAGGATAGATTATGCATGTCACATTTTTTTTTTTACCGATACAGACTTAACAAAATACACCATTCTTTATTTGAAGTAATTAAGTTAGAATCTAAATTCCAGCACACATTCAATTCCTTTAAAATATTAAACTGGATTTAAAGATATGATTTTGCTGCGATAACGGTAGGTAGTTTTTATTCATTTTACAATTATATATAATTTGTTTAGTGAGAAGGAATGTTAGATTAAGAGGAAAACTTGTGAATTTATGTCCTAACATAAACGAAGGTGAATTTAAAAAGTCAGCAAATACCTCAAAACCTTCAAACAGTTCTGCAATAAAATTTGTAACATGTTTACATTCCCAAAAAATGTGCTCGATTGTTTCCGGCATATTATGACAGAAAGAGCATTCTGCAGTCCAATTCATGGCTGTGTATATTTCACGGGTGATTTCAGGACTGGTATAGTTGAAATCTTCGAGGTTCATGGCTTTCTCTGTCAACCTGAAATGGTCACATGCTTAACATATATCATCAGATAAAACCGTTGTCAACAGATATTTAAATAAATATGCAAAGAAGCAACTTGTAATGAAACCATACCAAAATAAACGGCCGTTCAACAACAAAAACTGGCTTGAAATAAAAACAAATCATTTAAATATGTTTTGAATTACATATGGTTAGGTCTATATTTCCAGCAGTGAATGGCCAATAGACATTATATCGCTTTTTCGTTTGGCAGATTGTGTTACAAATACAGGTTTTGTTGTGGGGCGGCTTATATAATTTAATCAAAACTTAGTTCGGACAAGAATACCAAATTGGTTATGTGTTATGGTGGCTTTCCCTTTACTGGTATTGACCACTGTAGTGAATCGACTTGAAAGTATGACATACCTTAAGTTAAAAAGAATATAACATTCTCAAGAACTACCTTTCACAAGCGTACGTGAGACTAGTTACACAGACGTACTGAAAACATTCAACGGACAACGGCTTATTAATAGTAATATAGTTGTATTAGTACTTGTGATATTTACCTAATCCACGCTATGTTAACTCGAAAATGTTGTATGATAAAAGTTAAGATAAAAGTCAAATTGAGCAGACGATTATGTCATATGAAATTAGTCATGATGTTTACAATTATTACATAAACTTTATTTAAAGTGGCGTTCGGTTAAAGCAGCATTCCAAGAAAACTGCTAAATTCTCCATTTTATTAATTATGTATTAACGTCTTAGATAACTATATACAAGTAAAACCTTTTACTTTATTGCATAAACTATTTTCAGAAGCACTTTACAAATTATGGTCCCTGCTGTGATACGATGTTATTACATGGAAAAGTGCATAACGGCTCAGACTAGACCATAAGTCCTTGACGTAACCCAGATATCTGTCTCAAATGAAACTTCAATTCGAATAACTCGAATAACGTTGTTAGTTAGAGCATTGTGCCACTGGGCATGTCTAGTTGTCAAGAACATGTACCTATAACNGTTACACCGTGCCATTCAATAAACGCAAAATATTTAGTAACAGAAGTATAAGCACAATTGGACCAAAACTGTGGAATAATGTACCATTGAGCCTGAAACAACTCTCCTCCATTGAATGTTTCAAAAGAAATCTGAAAACGCACCTTTTTAAAGACTATTTCTCATTGTTTTAACAAGTCAATGAACTGTAAAAAATAGTGAACATTTGTGATAGTAAACTAGAAGATTAATATTTATCTGTATCAATATTATTATTCTTTATCTAAACTGGTTTTAAGATATTGTGATATGACAACTTTAGTTTTTAGTTTTATATATATATATTTTTTTATTTATATTTTTTTACTTTATTTGCCATTTATATAGTTTTATTTATATAGATTATGTACAACGCCATTGAATATGTTTTAAATGTAGAAATAACCAGTTTCAGTTTCAGTTTCAAACATCATCGTTTTGTTCATTTGCCGACGTCAACAGTGTTCCGATTGTGATAAAAGTTACAATGTGACAAATAAAGTTTAAGAAAACCCGGTTGCAGTTATAAACAAAAGCAAAATTGTACAAAATGATGCAATTACAGATTGTGAAAGCCAAGCTATACTCAAATGTATAGCATTTGCGGAAAATTACAATTTAAATAATGTTGTTCAGTTCTTCTTTGTCAATTGTAAGACATGGTTGGTTAATATATACCCGGGACTATAAGACAGCTAGATTTCTATTCCATGTTCAACTTTCCTGACACTAATGTAACGATTGTGTATTACATACGAATCGTTCTATCATAAAATGCCACATTAGATTCCCTACTCTGTCATTTCAGTGCTATAGTACATTCAATTATATTTCTTTTTTACTTAGAGTAGTTGCGAGACTAGGGCAACTGAAAACGTGTTTGGTGCGTTAATTTTGTTTTGTTCTTTTGGTTCAAAAAGGACTTTCTCGTAAGGAGAATTTAAGGCATCTTAAGACATGCTTTTAACAAGAACATTTCGCAAACGTACTCACTTTAACAGTCGGATATCTTGTTTAAATTCATCCTCGAAGGGTGCCAATGTGCCAAAACTATGATAGCAGCTAGAACTCACATATTCGTTTAATGTCACTTTAAACGAAATTTGATCTTGAACAGAGTTAATATCATTGTCATAGTTTTCCAATGTGCCAATAACATGATAACAACTAGAACTCATTCGTATATGCCTGTTCACAGATAACGACAACACAAATCAGTCGTCCATACTGCGTCGTACGCCAACGGAGTTTCCGCTAACCGCCCACCTGGGAGGTGTCCGGAACGTTCAGTTTTGCGTCCAACCTTTGCTTGAACCTCTGGGCGGTCTGTGGATTGCAAGTGTTAATGGTTAGAGCCGCGTTGTGGAAAAAACGGGATTAATGCATGTTTTTGGAAAATCAGGGCTTAATGCATGTTTTGGTAAAACCGGGTTTAATGCATGTTTTGAAAAAAAACGGGCTTTATGCATGTTTTGGAAAAAACGGGCTTAATGCAAGTTTTGGAAAAATCGGGCTTAATACATATTTTTGAAAAACCGTACTTTATGCATGCTTTGGAAAAACCGGGCTTAAAGAATGTTTTGGAAAAACCGGGCTTAATGCATGTTTTGGAAAAAACTGGGCTTAATGCATGTTTTGGAAAAACCTGGCTTGATGCATGTTTTGGAAAAACCGGGCTTAATTTATATTTTGGAAAAACCGGACTTAATGCATGTTTTAGAAAAACCGGGCTTAATGTATGTTTTGGAAAAACCGGGCTTAATGCATTTATGGAAAAACCGGGCTTAATGCTTGTTTTGGAAACAACCGGGCACAATACATGTTTCGTAACGGAAATTATCGTCCTGGAATATCACGTGCGGACAGCTGAGGCTAATCTGGGACGACACTTTATGCTGATGTATCAAGCCTTATTTTCCTAGAACGCTACTCGTTGTATTTCGAATCCCCGAAATTGTATTGGATAAGCAAACTTAATTTCAAGAACTCATTGATTGTATGTGTACAATTCAGATTAAATACATTCCTTTTCAGTGGTTTCATTGCTAGCTATCGAATGGTTCATGTGCTGTTCTCTGCCTGCGTGAAGAACAACGTAACATGTTCAAACTTGTTGAGAAACAAATTAAGGTTCCGGTTATAAGGAATCTATGTATTTGAGTATGTATGCTATGTATGCTCTATACCTGTGTCTGTAGGTTAAACGATTAAAAATAGCATAACTATACATTTAGTTTTTTCTTATATCCATAGTTTATGCTCGTACAAAGCTAGCGATATCATGAATATTTAATCTTTATCAAAAACAAGTTTGTTGCAATTGATAATGCATATTTTTAGATACACTTGATTGCTGTTTAGAAAACAAAAACTATAGAATGTGATATTTTCCGTGTTTATTCGTGTAATTCACATGGTTTAAATATTCAATTTCCAGTGCACTCAATTCATTGTATTGTTTCAATTTTGACCTAAATCGAAAATCTTCTCCGTGCCAAAGCCTATAGAATTCCGTCGCGACTATAGTTCAACTTAACAGCTATATATAATTTTGATAGACTAAGATTACATTGTATTTGATAGATCATACGCATTCAATATGAATAATGAGAACCACATAGACATCAGCAGAAAGAAAATTTTTATTACTATTTTATTAGTAGCCTATTTTTAGGCAAGTGAACAATTGCGTACACAACACATGTCAAGCAATGCACGAATACAATATGAAACTGTATATGCTTATTTCAACGTACACATATGTAACGACAGTACATGCTGTCACATGATAAACAATCCGGTTTTAACTTAGATTTTTATCAGTGTCTATGTGCTGGTGAATTCACGTTTGCTTTCGAGCCCATAGTTGTACGAAATATATCGTATATTTCGAAGAAAAAATATTGGCTTAAAAACACGCTTATTCTGAGTCCGCCAGCACATATGCACTGATTAGACATAATGCATTTTACAGGTCAGAATGCGCTTTGCCAGTACCTCTGCTAGCCGAATAATTAGAAAGACGTTTACGTTATCATGTCTTTAGAAAAACGTTGCCCTAAATTGAAGCACTTAAAGTGATATTAGACGCATTTTTCACTGTTGAATTGAGCTGAAAGGAATTAACAGGTCAAAAGAGTTAGTTAAGATATGGTAACTTACCAATTTTCTGCAACTTATCCAGATTCCAGATGTTTATAAAAAATGTATATTATATTCTATATTTTACGTGACTCACCCAGTCCTCTTAGTTAAGCCGAGCGGAACTGCTGCTTATATCAATCCCGCTGAACTACGTTACAATAAGAGGTGCGTCTGTACGACAACGCGATAAGGCGTCATAACCACAACGGTAACAGCGTCTTGACAGTTATAGACGTACACATGCGTTAACACAGGTAAATTCTTTGTTTAAACTTACACGTTTTATTTTATTTTATGAGTTGTCTGTACAGGTCTGTAAAACTTCCANTCAAAATAAGAATAAGCAAATAAAACAGGCATTGACATTTCTACACGTACAGTATAGTTTTGTTTTAAAGATCTGTTATCGCATGCAACAAGAGAATGGTCGATACCGCGGAAGACTTTTAAAATATTAACACTGTCATCCAATTAAAACTGTTTATTTACAGTGGCTTGGTTTCACAATTTACACGCGTTGAAGGGTAAAGATGTACTTATTGACTTCAAAAGCTAGAAAAGAGCTGTTGGGAGTCGTCTATGATGTATTTTACTAAAATACATGTGCGTTCCAGTTTTGTTTGACCGTGACCGGTTAGGGTAATGTCCAAACCAACACGGTCCAATCTAGTTGTAATGTGTATTAGTAGGGTCAGTAGTTTCCACACAAACGTTTTAAATCCACAGAAAATATTCATTAAATCCAACATGTCTCGGGAACGTTGATTTCTTTAACCAATTACTGAACATCAAAGAAAATATAGTACTGGAATACAAAGTCATACAAGTAACAAATATGAACAGAACAATTAAAATCATTACGTAAATTGTGCTTGCTTTCGGGATATTTTCGTGAATTAATTTAAGTGAGATTTTCTTTTTCAATCGCGGAAGCTCTACTGAGACATTATTTCACTGCAAATCCCAGGAATACAAAAATCATCTATACACTCGTTATCGTTCTTATTTACAAGGTCGTTACCAGATATCGATTTCAGTATGATATAAAGTTTGTTTATGATTTATTACATTTATTAACTTTACAATTTATTCCTTTTTTTCATTTAATAAAACGCGCATACAAAAAAAACAGTAACAGAACCATTCAGCGGGCAGTGTCATGGTTTGTTTCCCGACATGAATTGATCTTAAAGCGGAAAATCCACGTTATTAAGGCACTTGAAAGGAAACTTATCCGCTTAATTTAAGACACTATCCGGTCTTCTAGAACACATATTGATCTTGCTTAATCAGACATGTTCCGAACGATATTGTGAAAAAGAAGCAATGGTTCGATGAAAGCCATTTGAAAGAGTCAGATTTATTGCGTATTACCAGATGTCATTAATTTTGTTTAAAAAAAGACATCCATGCATTATTTATGGATTTCAATACCAAACCTATATAATTTTATGATAAAGGATAAGATAAGTTAAGGGTCCAATGTGGTATATGTTACTTTTGACACTACTTCTTCATGTCATATGCTTGCTAAGTTGAGTACTCTCTTGATTAAAATTGTAACCCAATTGTTTTTAATGTAAACATATAAACCATTACGCTACTAAACAATTAATTATCCCAAAAAAAAGAAAGAGCTTGAGGCCTAAAAGCGACATTGGTAGATTAAATGAATTTGATGAAAAGAAATGAGCAACACGTGTACATTAGGGTGGAGCTTATTTTTTAACTTTTGAAATATGATCTTCTCATCCTCTTATTTTGTTCATTTGTATGAAAAAACAAATCTGTTAAAATATGACCACAAAAGAACAATATTGAGAGGTAGCTCAATGATTGTGAAGTTTCTAGAAATCTAAACATGCAGTGTTGTACGACATATTTATTATGCTTTCCCCAAATAATAATTCTTGAAATAAAATAAAAGCCCATTCTTAAAACGCCAATCAAATTGTCATTTTCATATTCATTATTCACATCACAACTATCCATCATTAAAGATTAAAACCAAGTACCAATAATCTAGATGTTTATATATTACACATTGTATGGGTTTTTCCAGACTTGTATGCTGACTTACAGTGTTACAGTGGTTACTGCAGCATAGTTGCTTGAAAAATTGATGTGACATGTTGTTATTCTAATTCAGCTGTATGAAATGTTTTAAGTTGATTTCTGTTATGTTGGTGCATGACAATTGATGTGGAACCTGATGTCCAACCTCAATTAGGACATTTTGGTAAGTAAATAATTAAATTAATTTTTATTTGAAATGCTTTTAATCAGAAATATTAATATGAGATAAACAACATTCTACACCCCAAATTTAATCAGTAACTTAAGCTTTTTTATGACATGTAAATGGTCAGATTTGCCTTTTGAAGTGAGGCAAGGTTCTGCCTAGTGTGTATAAATGGGAGGCATCCGAGTAGTAAAATACAATTTTGCAATTTTTTTCAAAATGGTCTTAACAGTGCCATTCTTTTTTTATTCAGATTCAAGATATCCTTGAAAATGTCATCTGTGGCAAAATAAACAAGGTCTAAGACTGAATTGTATCTCCTTGGTTACTCTGTATCTGAGTTAACAGGAAGCAAATTGGCGTCCTTGCGTATGGCTCTTGGTTACCTCCTTCATCACCATATTGATCTTAAGGAGACAATAAGACAATCGTCAGATGTCACCATCAAGAAAATAGCTGAGTTCTGGAATAAAGTAAGATTCCCTATGAGGGATAATCAACACTGCCAAGCCAAACTTGAGCAGACTTTTCAAGAATGGCTACTTCTAAAAAAGAACAAAGCTAGAAAGTCATCAACACAACTTGCAAGAGAGATGGCTTTTGTTTCCAGGCTTGAAGATCTTTTTGATGTTGCTCATGCTGATGCTCTGACCACAACATTGGTATTACAAGAAGACAAGGATTTCTTGTTAGCCCAGCGAGAAAAGGGAATAACGGTTGTGATGGCTTGATTAGATTCAAAGCTTGCTGCAAAGGATTAAATAGCATATGAAAGAGAGGAGACACAACGTACCAGGCGGCATCAAATGGAACACATGAAACAGGCTGCAGCTTCTACTGCCGAGCTGATAGCATCTGAATCTCAGACAAGCTCTTCAGAAGATGGTGAAAAGCTGGAAACGTGCAAAACCAAAAGTTAGGGGACTGTTGTAGACATCAAAAGTCATACACCAAAAAGAAAAAGGGGGCGAAAACCTGTCATAACTCCAGAACTTGCAGCTGCTCTAGACCGCACAAAATGTCTGACCGCAAGGCTGTATTTTTCGTAGCAGAAACAGCAAAAAGCTTGGGGCAAGACATTGATGAACTTGCTCTGAACAGAGACTCGATTCGCCGAAATAGAATCGAATACAGAAGCAAAAGAGCTGCAAACATTAAGGCCAAGTTTCAGGGTAACACTCCTCTTGTTGTTCATTGGGATGGGAAACTGATTCCTGATCTGATTGGAAAGGAGAACGTTGATCGTCTCCCTATATTGGTTTCCGGACAAGGCGTGTCTCAGCTACTTACAGTTGCCAAGCTTCCATCTGGAACTGGTGTGGCTCAGGCTTCTGCTGTCTTTGGAGCCATTCAAGACTGGGGCATAGCCGATAGGATCCAGGCTAGGTGCTTTGACACCACCAGCTCAAATACAGGTCGAATTGCTGAAGCATGTGTCCTTCTTGAGCAGAAGCTTGAAAAGGAGCTCCTTTTGCTGGCTTGTAGGCACCACATTATGGAACAGATAATTGGTGCAGTGTTCAAAGTATTTATGGGAGCCACATCTTCTCCAGAAGTTCCACTTTTCAAACGTGTTCAGGAATACTGGGGATTCATTGACACAGCAAAGTTTGAACCGGGCATCGCAGATGATCATGTGGCTGTTCTTGTTGAAGACGTGCGTGAAAGCACCATAGAATTTGCCAACAAGCACCTTAAACAGAGTCTGCCAAGAGATGACTACAAAGAATTCTTGGAACTTGTGATTGTGTTTCTTGTTGCTGCTTCTGCGCGAGGAGTGCGTTTCATCTCACCTGGTGCCATGCACCATGCCCGCTGGATGTCCAAATTCATATACAGTCTCAAGATCTGGATCTTCAAATCTCAGTTCAAACTGACTCCAGCAGAAGAAAGAGGATTGTGTGATGTATGTGTGTTTGCAGTGCGTCTCTACATGCAGGCCTGGATCTCTGCCCCTTAGGCATCATGCACTTCATACAGTGACCCGCTGCTTCTGAAGTCACTACTTGCATACTCATCAATCCATTCAGTTATTGCAAAGTCAACTGCACAAAAGTTTTCAAAACACTTGTGGTACTTATCACAGGAACTTGTTGGCTTGGCCTTCTTTGATAGTCGTGTAAGTTCTTCTACAAAGAGACTAATGGTAAGTGCCATCCAGAATGAGGTCCATGAGTTTGATAATTCCAAGCGACTAACTGTTGATATGACTTCATTCAAGGACAAAAACTTGGAAGATTTTGTCACAGCAAAGTCAATGAATCTGATACAATTGCTGGAACTTCCACATAGAGTCCCTTAAAGTTGTCAATGACCAAGCTGAGCGTGGAGTGGCTCTCATTCAGGAGTACATGTGATGAAACTCAGCTGCAATTCCTTCTTCAAGTTGTTGAGGACCATCGTAGGTTGTATCCCGATAGCAGGAAGCAAACTTTGTCCGTGCAGCCATGAATGCAACAAAATCTAGATTTCCCTTGATGTTGTTAGACTGAGATTATAATTTGTTGTTAAAACTGAACAAGAATTCACTTATGTAATGTTGAAAGTACAAACTTTGTTATTTAAAATAAATTCATAGAGAAACTCATAAACGTTGTGAATTTTGTTGCTTTTTTACCATTTTGATAAATGTTGAGGCACTTGAGCCACCCCTAAACACAATAATGTATTGCTGAAACTTTGAATTAAGTGTTTTTATATGATATCAAACAGATTAGGGGGGTGAGATGGGCAAAAAAATGTCTTTATTTTTTTAATGTTTTTTAAGCTGCACCCTAGTATACATTTGCTCTGATTAGCCGGTGCAGTCGAATATGCATTAAACCCCGTTTTCCCACAGCGAGGCTCATATATACATACCACAATAAGGTTCCACATTTGTTGCGGCCTGTAACACGAACGTAGAGACGATGCTAGAGTCCGTAAGCACGATCAGCTTGGTGGGTGGTGTATACAGGAGCTCGTACAAGACCTTGGTACCAAGGCCCGGCATACACTGACATAGAGCATTGTACATATTAGTTACGCTTTGGGAAAACGGGGTTAAATGCATGTGCGTACTGAGACCGGGCATACACTGAAATATAGTATTATATATATTATTGTATGTAGGTTTTAGGGTGATCTTAACTGTTACTGTGTTTTTAAATTCAGTCAATGAAAGCCCTCACGTTTGGCGCCAATGACAAGGTAGCCTATTTAGTCGCCTTTCTACGTTTAATATTTTACATTTGAGAGGGTTCTATTCCGTCAGAGGACCGACAAATCCCTGTAACGTATGAAGTCCAATTTTTTTTCTGACTTTCTTCACACTACATGTGCTAAAAGTGTTATCAAACATTGTGGTAATCATCAGTTACCTATGCGAAAGACAAACAATCATATCGAACATGAGGTCCAATAAACTAAAATTTACCGGACCTCACCAGATTTTACCGGACCTCGCTCTTCTTCAATCAAACAGTAGAAAATACCTTTTATATACTTAATTTTTATCATTATAACGTTCGAAATGTTAAACAATTATCAATACAATAACATAAGAACCTAATTTAAAGTCGTTCTATGAAATCATATGGTAAAACTTTAAGTTAAAAGTGTAGATAGCTTTGTTATTATTGTTTAAATTTCAAGAAATTGTATACGGCAATATAAAACATTAGTCCTCTCAGAGGGGGTAATCACGTGACGATCATGATGGCGACGTCCATGCCGAAACAGGTATTTTCGCCGTGTAAAACCTTTATTACTTTTGAATTTTCTTCGAGGTAGCTGTAGTTTTGTGATCCTCATTTTTATTAAATTAATTTAATTAACATATTTGAGTTCAAGTTAATTAAATTAATTTTTAAAATAATCGATCGAAGTCAATAAAAATAAACCTGACCGTATTTTTTTACGTATTGCTAATTAAGTGTTAATTTTTACCCAAAGTTGTACATATTATTGTGTGTTTGTTTGTGTTTGACACGAGGTTCAGAAATACTATCGGACCGCAGCAAATTTTGATAGGATATGTCCAAGGTTCGACGTGTTTCGCATGGGTTGATGTCATAACACAAGTGCTTATAAAGGCATATTACTGGGGTATGGTGGTGACTGGTAAAATTGATTGAAAGCTTTCATTGACTGACTGTAAAAACACAATAAATATGACCATATGATATATATAATACATATATTTATATCTCATGTGACTTCCCATGTTAACTGTCATACATCAACCCCTGCATAATTTTAATATATCATGACGTTGGACCGTGACATATCCAGATGGGTCTATCATTTTAAATATACTTCGTGCGTGTGACTTAAACTTAATACTCAATACTTAATACTGCGCATTAAGAATTGAAAATGAGCCCAGAACATGATAACAGCATACTAGTAATTTTACATCACGTAAATATTATTTTAATCGCATATATAATCTTTAAATTATGTTAAAATCGCAATGACGAATGGCAAATGTTTTTTTTGTCTTTATTGTGCCTAGGCCTTGTGTTTTGTTTCATTACAAAACTGATGGAACATGATGGGGGTCAATCGAATACCAATTAAGAATTGATTAAAAGGAACAATAATGAATGTAATTGATAAACTGGAATCTATTCAAACTTTTACGACGAATACATTTCTTAATGAATATGGCATATGAAGAATTTCCTAAGACCATTCTGTAGTTTCATTGATGGATATAATACACTGTTTTGCATCTTCTATATACATTGACGTCTGAGAACAAAGATTCGTGTATTGTCTTTGAAGTTTATTTACGACAAGCCTCTGACACAACCGTGTGCCATTAAACACGTTTGTTTGGTATTGAATCAAACTATAGCGCATTTAAAGTGGTATTGGCAATATCAGAACCGTAAAGTTGGCCAATGTGCAGCAATATTCGTTCTGGAAGACAAAGGTTGATAGAGATTTTTTGGCTGCTGACTCGTATGATACCCGAGAGGTTGTTGTGTGTCATCTAGTAGAGGTATCGTGTGTCATCTAGTAGAGGTATCGTAAACTGCCATCCTTCGTTCATAAGATGACGACCAGAAAGTTCCTTTTCATCGTAATAATAATTACATATTATAAAGGTTTGTAACTTAAAATCCTTTCACATACATAAAGGTGAAATTTAGAGCAAAAGAAAAGCATGATAAGTTGCATATTGAAGAAACAGTAACAAAGCAAGCATGCAAGTAAATGTCAAGTCTATGTTGATTATGTAAAAATGAAAACAATCATGAATAATTAACTCAAGCAAAGCAGTCAATATGTTTCGAATCTCCAAAATAATGCACTAAGAAGGCTCTTGCAAACATTATATTTTTTTATTTTTTTTTCTGGCAAAGGCATTTGTAATGGTATGCGATTATTCATCAGTGACAATAATTAAATATTGATTTGTTTATCGTAAAAAGTGCTTCAGTTGTAATAACTTAATTATGTATAATTGAATGTATGGTTTATATCAATGTATGTTAATCGTTGCTTTTTTATTGACGAGTACATATTTTATGTACACACACATATGTATGCAGTTTTTATCTAGATACTGATTAGAATTGAGACAAGGAGCAAGACATTACAATTAATGATGTCTTTACATTGCTACAATAAAAAAATACTGTTCATGTCTTTGTGTGCTAGAAAGGAAGTAATGCGCTAGCATATTCCCGATTGGAAATACTAACCTCTACCGCTTCCATTATTATATTCATTTCGGATTGTTTAATAAAACAATTAACTTGGACTCAAATATGTTTATTGCTGAAATATTAGTTTGAAACATACAGAAACAATAGCGTTGAGCTGTTATCAAAATCATGATATAAATGAACATTGTGTTGTGGTTGAATAAGATTTACTTTAAGATGTTGAATACATTTTATAATTGGTTTTGGGCATTTTGTATGTGGGGAACTTGGAAGAACATCCTTGATATCTAAAAAAAAACATTAATGTAATAAGGTATTGGTTAAACATTATTCAGTTAAAAGATCACTTTGTTGTTTACGTACATAAAAAGTCGTTACAAATTTAAAACTGTGTACTATTGTTTCGCTCGGCCTGTGCATTAGTAAGTCTGAATAAAGCTTACGGAATCATTAATGTCTAATGTAATTTAAGCAAAATCGTGTGCTAGATAGTGATTTGGAGTTTGTTTAAGTTTCTAGTGTTTCTTTATTATATAAATATAATTTGTCTTTTTTAAAAGTGTTATACTATGTATTGTTCTAAATATCCCGTTGATATCGTATACGCATTGTAACCTAAATTGACCGATTTTCATTAAAAAAATATTACACGAGAAACCGTAACTACGCCGTTGTTAAGTTTCAATGTTACTGTCTTATGTTACGTTCACCGATATAAAAGTGCACCACTACTTTTCCTGTTTCTTTCATACAATATTTTAACAATGTGCCGTCCGCATACCGATGATTGTTTGTATTTAAAGCCCATCCATTCATCAATTCTTTAAAATGAGTTACACTAAGGATTTGGCTGGAATAACGCGCTCATGATAAATGGCTGTACAACACATTTGCATAATGGTATTCCCAATACGTCTCAAATTCATTCCCAGATTGCGTATGATGTGATACAAATATTAATACATGGAATTTAAGCTATTGTCAATATTCTTCATCGAAAAACTGTTTACTATTTTAAAAGATCACATATCAATGATTATCAATACTTGAAGAATACTTTTATAATTGTTTGTTGGCTCGAGGCACACGATTTTGGACCTATGACAACATGGATATTTATCCATGCTATAACTTTAACGGTATAAACAATAATAATTATAATAAAACCCTATATAAAAAAAAATTCATTTTGTCAAGGTTACAATAGTTTCTATTGATTGCTAAACATCTGAACCTGCACATTTTATAAAAAGTCAAATGCACGCACGTTTTAAGTGTTGAATATGCATATTTTACTGATTGATGGCAGTTGTGTGTATAATGTGTTCGCAAATATTTGGGATAATGTTGTACTTCCATCAACTTCATGTCACCATCATCATATATACAATAAATCTAAAACAAATGAGCTCATCTCGCTCACAAACACGACTTGATTAAACATTGCACTTTAACTTAAAATAAATCAATTACCCAATTTGTAAATAACAATACGCAATCTTATCTTCAAAGATAAACCTAAAACGAAAATAAATCTACATTTTATGTTCCCTGCCATTTGATCAGGAGAAAATTACCTCTTAATGGCAATACACGTATTACGGACTGTGAGATGATTGTATTACTGTCCATTTTTTCGCACTCATGCATGTACGATTGACAGAGAAAACCATATTTATTTCTAAAATCGTATGTTTACAAATAGTGGTATGTTTTGGAACAAAACACAACATTACAAGCATAATCAAATATGTATGTGAAAAAGGCACAATTTAGTACATAATTAAATATGTCTTAATGCATGTTAATGTCGTTATCATAACTGTTTATATAAATCAATAGCAATAACGTTTTGTATAACCTTTAATGGGTCTAAGTATTTTCATTGTAAGTTTGGTGAATATGGGCCCTGGACATGAACATGTTTTGACAATACGATGCTTACGACGCCGTTGTAAATACTCATCCCTACGAACCGAGAGTCGTTCACTTGTTTTAACTTTACACTACGTGTCTTGTATGAGAAGAATATACCAAACAGGAGCAGAATTTCTGCGTGACCAAACACGACACCTGAAAAAAAAAAGTTATGTGATAATTATATAAGATAAAATAAACGACAACAATAATGAAACTATTGCGAACAACCCGCTGACTTCATAAACACTCTTGTAGAAGAAAGCATAAGACATATTAAGTTCAACCATTGTATAGATTAATTTGAACCATGAACTATACCTACCCTCGCCGGCGACAATATCAGCTACATATAACAATTTGTTCGTGCCCCATGTGAGATTATTATAAATGTATTATGTATCATTAAAAATCAAAATATGGACCTTGCTCTGTGACAACCGGGCTTAAAACATGTGCGAAAAGTGTCATCCCAGATGAGCAGGTCAAGTCCTCACACTTTCCGCCTGGACAGGTTTTTTTTCTAAGAACAAATGTTAAACATTGACGCGAAAAGATCATTAGCAACAAATATGGAAATTGCAGGAATAAATATTCCCCGAAACCTTAAAGCATTTTAAAACTGCCTTAGCACGACCATCCATATCGCTGTGCGCATATAACCTTTGTATCTTTTTGCCTTGATGTCGTGAGGCGATGCACTGCTCATATCTTGGCAAACATTTCCCCGTACCTCAGAGAGAAACCGATCGATAGCAGCCAGGCTCGCAGCTGCGGATAAAATATAAAAACAAACACAATTACACGGCATACATCATAAGGCATTAGTCATAAGACATAAGTCATGTGGACGTGACAACAGGTTCATTTGCGATAAATCATTGATTCGTCTGCAAACTGTATGCATATTTTGCTTGACACGTCTACAAATGCGTTTGGCTGCTGAAAACCATGCCTTTTAGATATTGCATATGTTGGAATTATGAATAGAGTTATACTAGATCTATTCCTATCACTTCTAGTTCTGCTATTAAAACAAAACATATGCATGTATTTTTATAATGACGAAATACACCTTAACAACACTCATACTTATGATCTTACTATATTCAATGAACCAACACAGCCGACACCACCGACATCACCACCATCACAACCATCACCAACAAAAACATCCCCACCACAACCGTCATCAAGATAGATAGATTTATTTCGGTATGGAATACATAAACATGGACATTTAATACAACATGTATACTACAGAATCGTAGAACACATGAGAATAAATAAACCAAGACATGCACATCAACATCAAGGATAACCCCCTAAAGATGGACTCTTATTTCCATTGTGGTCCTTTGTGCTGGTGGCATGACATAGAGAGCTTTTAACTAACAAAAAGTAGCTTTTAAGCATGAACCTTATAATGAATTTCATATTAGTACAAATTGCTAAATGGAATGATATCACAGATAAATTATCTAACTTGATTATTACAGTACAAATCGATATTTTGCATTTAGGAATCACAAAATCGAATGGACTAAAAAGCAATATAAAGAATTATAGTTATGGATTTCAAAAAAACTAAAAAAATACTTAAAATTAAGACACAAACTTACACATGAAGCAATGTCCTTAAAACTTAAAAAAAAATAAATATTATCAACTAAAGGAATGCTGATAAAAATAATATCACAACTTCAGCAATTATAAAAAATCTTCAAATGACTAGATCTAGATGAACTGAATAAAATATTCCCATACCAAAACAATAATGATACAAAGATAATAATGATATAAAAATGAGAATATTATAAACTGTCCATCAGGTACTTCTTAATTGCTATTTTGAAGGGAGGTAACCTTTCAATACTGGATATGTCAGCTGGTAAGCTGTTCCACAAAGAGCAATCAAGAGAGCAGAAGGACTTGGAACCAAAACATTTGACCTTTCGAATTGCAAAAGCACCCCTACTACATGACTTTGCCTTATATGAATGGACAGAATCCTGGGGGATAAACGACTCTTCCATATAAGCAGGAGCTAAACCATTTTTGACCTTGAAAACATGACAAAGGATAATCTGGTCAACACGTTTTCTGACAGGTAACCAATTAAGAGAGCGGAAGTGTTGTGGATCTATTTGTGACCTTGCGTCAAGATTAAGAACAAACATAATAAACTTATTTTAAGTAACCTGTAGATTATGTTTAAGCAACTGAGTTAGACCGGGCTACCATATTGACGAGCATTAATCAAAGTGACAGGGAATCAAGGACATAATAAGAAGTTTGTTAGTGTGTTGGGTTTGGAAGTCCTTTTTACGATACAAGTATTTCAACCAGGCATTAGCCTTCTGCAAAACAGACCGAACCATAGTATCAAAAGACAGAGATTGATCTATGGTAACTCCAAGATATTTGACCGAAGAAGTTGGATTTATCACAGTGCCATTACAAGTAATATCAAGAGATGAATTTGATCTAAGTCTATTTTTAGACCCAAATAAGATTGACTCAGTCTTACCTGAATGTAGTGATAATTCATTATCAACTAGCCATTGACTTACAAGATTTAAATCTTCTTTAAGGGCATGTTCAATGTCAGCCTTACATTTACATGAAACTTAAAATCTTGAATCTAATATAATAATAACATGTTTTTTTACCACAGCTGACATGTCATTTACATAAATTAAATACAGAAGAGGACCAAGGATTGACCCGTGTGGAACCCCGCAAGAAATACAAGCAGTTGATGAATAGGTGCCTGAGATATCAAAAGCTGCTGTCTATCAGAAAGATATGACCGTAACCATCTCAAGATATCATCACCATGGCCAGCTGCACTAAGTTTCATAAGAAGAGTTGAGTGGTCCACTGTATCAAATGCCTTTTGAAGGTATAAAAGTACCATACCAATAAGGTGACCTTTATCCATTTGCAACCTTATGTAGTCCGTCAGATAGATAAGACATGTATCAGTTGAATAGCCATGTTGAAAACCAGACTGAAATTTATAAAAACAACATATTGGCTTTGAAATAGGACTTTACTTGGTCATAAACCACCCTCTCAAATACTTTGGAGACAATGCTTAAAATAGAAACTTGGCGATAATTGCCAACATATGTTTTATCATTTTTCTTAAATAGTTTAAATAATTTCTTAAAAATAGGAATGACCCTAGCAGGTTTTAACTCATCTGGAACCACACCCTGTATAAGAGACAAATTGATTACATGTGTTAGGGGATGAGAAATAACTGGAGTCCCATTTCTAATAAATCGAGAGGGAATACTATTTAGACCAGTAGCTTTATTTGCAATGAGTTATGATAAGTATGTAAGTACCTGACTTTCAGTAACAAGTGAAAATGAATAACTCTTTTAAGTAAAACCTAATCTTGCATAAAAAGCAGTAACAAAAGATTTACCAAATTGAGTAACACTTGCTGGTAGTTTCTCAACAAGCACTGATGCAACAGTAGTGTAACACGTGTTAAAAGATAAAGCTATAGATTCTTTGTCAACACAAATGTTCACATCAATATAAATACAAATATTTGCACTTGAGGAAGACACAGCTTTCTTTGATGGTTAGCACAGATTTTATTTTTATTTTCTTCAAGAGCCTCAGCAGAGAATTTTTTCTTGGCTTTACTAATAAGGTCTTGAGTCTGATTACGTAAATTTTTTAAATAATTACAATTTTCACAACTTTTGTTTTATATATTTAGAAAAAGCTTTGTCTCTCTCATTTATTGAATTTAAAATATCTGAACAAATCCAAGGTTCTGCCCTTTGCCTAATTCTTAATTTCTTAACAGGTGAAATAATATCTACAATTGACATAAACATTTGCTTAAACTGTTCCCATGCATCTGATGAATTATCACTAAGAATATAGAATCCAATCAGCAGCTAATACATTAGCTTGAAAATCCTCTTTGCTATACTTTTTCATGTAACGTGTTGAAATATTATTATGAACACCAATGATTGTCTTATATCACCACCACAACCACGAACACAACCATTACCATCAACATCACCACCTATACCACCACCACCACAACCACCACAATCAACAACATCAAAACGGCGATACCACCCACACCACCACCATGACCACCATGACATCTACCACCACCACCACACTACCACTAATATCACCTTCAACATCTTCATCATCTTCATCATCATCATCATCATCATCATCATCATCATCATCATCATCATCATCATCATCATCATCATCATCATCATCATCATCATCATCATCATCATCAACAACATCATCATCATCATCATCATCATCGTCATCATAATCATCGTCGCCGTCGCCGTCGTCGTCGTCCTCGTCTTTGTACTCGTCATCGACGTCGTCGTCGTCATCATCATCATCATCATCATCATCATCATCATCTTCTTCATCATCATCATCATAGGAGGAACATCCTCCTCCTCATCATCAACATCTCCATCAACACAACAACCACCGGTACTTCTCCCATCACGTATTTGGGACAAGACTACCATTTTAGTAAAGCGTTATCGTAGCTTTACCATATTTGGTATTAAGCAAAATTTAGTAAATCAACATTTCTGTACATTTTGTGTATGTATCAAACGCCTTAAATTGAAAGTATGGTATACTTTTCGAAAATAACTAAGAATAGTATTGTTCACACCAATAACCATATACAAGCGTACCTAAGAATAGCAAAAAATAATGGATTGGAACTTGTCATTGGACATCGGGTTTGTAATAGTGAATGAGTTAAAATACACATATTCACATATAGATCTAGATATATAGATAGTCGTTGAAACAATTGAGTATTACTTGACTTGGTGGTATTACTTTTTATGAGTACGTATGGTATATTCGTAAAATCCACGCTATGTTAGCTCGCACATGGTGCATCACAAAAGTTAAGATGCGCCACTTAAATAAATTATGTAATCGAATAGAACAGAATATTGTGTGAAATAAAGTCATGCAGTATACATCTATGTATAAGTAAACGTCATTTAAAAATAACTTACGGTAAAACCAGCATTCAATGACCACTGCAACATTTCCCAGTATATTAAGTATGTATTACAGTCTTTGAGAACTATAATCAAATGACACATTTTATTAGATTGCACCAACTTTTTACATAAGCGCTTACCACATTAGTACCACTGCTGTGTTACAATGTCGTTGCTTGGAAAAGTGCATAACGACTCAGACTTTGACACTAAGAGCATAAACTTTATCAGTTATCTGTCTCGAAAGACTGACTAACTCGAATAACGTTGTTTGTGAAGTGTCTTGCGCTACAGGACATGCCTAGTGGTCACGTACATGTACTTCTTACGAATAAATAATAGGTCGAATGTTTTTTTTTCAACATTATCTATTCTGTGTCATTTGCCGACGACAATCGTGTGACGGATGATAAAGTTTGAAATTTAACAAATGAAACAAAAACGGTTGGAGTTTTAACCAGAAGAATAGAAAATCTTAACGCATTTTTTTAAATGTGTGTCCTTTTAATAAAAACGATTTTTAAACGATGATGATTACATATTTGCTTATTAAACTGAAGTCAAAATTAATAAAAAAAAAAAACGTGTAAAGTTTTTTTTCCAATTAATTCAATATTAATTATTTATACGCCATATACTTGCATTGTACCGGTCATGGATTTGAACATTACTATTTCAGTTTTCACATATCTTGGATGCTAAAATATTAACACTTTGATAATGTGTTAGCACCAGTATGGTTTCTGAAATTGCGGTCTATGCTTTATTCCTAATTCGATAAATAAAGTTGATCAGACCGACCATGACAGGCTAAACCGGGCCTGTATTTACCATTCTTAGAATAAAGAATCTAAGACACTTCTAAGTTTGAATGTATGCAGTCTTTATATGTTTTCCTTTTTTTGGCATAAACATTTGCTTTAAATGAAAAGTAATGTAAGTAAAAATTGTAAATGCAAAGCTAGAATCCAACGTATAGCATTTTCAGAACATAGCAATTTACATAATATTGTTGTATTCTTTTTGTCTTCAAGTGTTAGACTTGGTTAATATCGACCCGGATCTATTATACATTTAGATTGATATTCCGTTTTAAACTTCTCTGAAGTTGAAATAATAACTGTGTATTACAAAAGTATCGTTTTATCATAAAACGACACATCAGACGTCCTACTTTGTCATTTGTAGTGCTATTGTGCAATCAATTATATATTTATTTTTCGTAGGGTGCTTGGGGAACTAGGGCAACTAAAGATGTATTTGTTGCGGTTATTTCTTTTTGCTGTTTCGTTACAGTAAGGAGATTCACTACAGAAGAATGTTACGCATGGTCATTTTCATCAATATTTGCAATAAAATGTTCGTATCATTTTACACATCAATAATATAAAATGGTTGTTTAACTGCCCATTGAAGGTTCGTGTTATTCATATTAAGATTATAAAATAGCAGCTAACTAGTTCGTTTAAACCTTAATTTCAACAGGATTGTTATCTTTGTAGCGTACTCAATATATTTTTTTTTAATCATAAGAAAAAAACCCGCATGAAAACAAGACGAAAATGCGTTCAACGTCACTTTAAACAAACTGAGATCATAGTCAAAGTGTGCCAATGTGTCCTGATGGCAGCTAGAAATGCAGTTTGGTCTGTCTAGTCTGTAATTGTTATGTGCAGCTTAAAGAAGCTTAATGAGCTCACACAAGAACGATAGAGCTATTATACAATCAGTCGTATTAGGGAAAGAATTTCTTATTTCGCAAATTTTATGATCAACTTTGCACTCTTGTTTAAGTACAAATAGTATATCAACATTGTTATATGATCACATTTACAGAATTGTCTGCACTTAAGAGAAAGTATGCAAAACGCAGAACAAAATCCTATGTGTATGACTGTAGTCGTGGTCTGCGTCAACGTTACACTAATACGAAAACATCACCATCGTAAAACATAATTGAAGCTTCTGCACATGGTATTTTTTTTTGCTTTGCATGGTCCATTGAAAGTGGTAACTCCAGCTTTAGACATTTAAATACTGTTTTGTTTAATGTATTTCTTATGTCGTATGATAGTAGCTCACGGTGATAAAAAATACTCTCCTTATTATGTTTCTTTAGTTCCATTATTTGACAAAACCACACTTCTGAGATCACAAGGTCCAAATGAGCTTTGTTCTGGAAAAAACTGGGCTAAATGAATGTGCGTACAAACTAATCTGGGACGACACTTTCCGATTTTATGGTATTTTTTGTTAAAAGGAAGTCTCTTCTAAGCAAAAATCCAGTTTAGGAGGAAAGTGTCATGGCTAATTAGTCTATGCGGACTGTACAGGCTAATCAGGGATGACACCGTACGCACATGCATTAAGCCCTTTTTCCCCAAACGAGGCTCATATCGTTGTAAATATTTTGGCTGTGTATAAAATAACGCCCACAGTCATAATGTAAGCGTTCTGTGCATAGTAACCTTTCCGCGGTCTTGTTCTAGGCGAGTGCCAGCGCCCATACGGCGTCAAATGCAAACGGAGCTTCCGGGTAACCGCCCACCTGGGAAGTGTCGGGAACGTTCAGTCCAACCCCTGCTTGAGACTCAGGGCGGTCTGTGAGAGGAAAGTGTTATAAGTTTGAGTCGCGTTCTGTGACATTCAAGCTTAATGCATGTGCGTAAAACGTCCCCCCATATTAGCCTGTGCAGTATGTACAGGTTTATCAGGGACGACACTTCACGCCTAGACTGGATTTTTGTTTAGAAAAGACTTCATTTAAACAAAAAATCTCATAAAAACCGGAAGTATTTTCCCTGATTAGCTTGTGCGGACCGAATGCATTAAGAACAATTTTACCAGAATGTATCTGGTTATAATTTCGAATGCCCGATATAAATTCGGATGAAAAAACGTTAATTCAAGAACTCGTAAAGTGCATGTTTACACTTTAAATTAATATATTCTTCTATTGTTGTGTTATTTCTTAGTTAATAAATGGTTTATAAGCTGCTCTAACGGCGTGAAGAACACATATCAAATGTTCAACTTGCTGAAAGAAACGAGTTAAGATTGTGGTTTTAAGGAATTGATGTATGTATCTATGTATTTGATGTATGCTATTGATTAGTACCGGTATATTTGGTTTTGATATTAAGAGCTAAAAATTAAGTATTATTCTCTAATTCCCATATTCTATCTTTGTTAAAAGCTATCGCAATCATGCATATTAAATCTCAATAAAAAATAATTTGATAAATTGATAATTCATAACTGTGGATACACGTGCATGCTGTTTAGACAAAAATCATGGAATGGGACATTTCTCGTGTCTATTTGTCACATTGTTTAAGTATTCAATTTCCAGTGCACTTAATTCATTGTATTGTTTCAATCATGACACAAATCGAAAATTCATTCTCCGTGCCAAAGCCTCAGAAATCGCGTCCGTCGCGACCTTTTTTGAATGCTTATGCAAATAAAATGAGAACACGCTCATTATGCAAATGCTCGATAATAATGTCTTGCTCTTGGGGCCAATTTCTATGGAGATGAGTTGAACATTCCGACAGATATGTCATCTGAAATATAATGTGAACTAGCTACAAGTCGCAAATTAAGTTATTTTACGCATGCGCCCTCTGGTGGACGTCATACGATTTTGTCCTGTCTGTTTACACCACATGTATGTTTGAAGGATTTTATGTTCTTATTGGAATAAAACTGTCTGATTTAAATGCAGCAAAAATTGCAAACCCTGTCGCATGACATGACGAATGACCTCGAAGCATATGCTTGTAAAAGGAATACCTGACACACGAAGAGACATTTTAAAAACCAAGAAGGAGGAGTGAACATGCCGCTATAGTTATTCTGATAAAGAATACTATGGAAAAGCGTGTTTTCCTTGTAAGAGTTTGATTGTATAATCTTGTGAAGAAAACTATTTACAATATTACAATTGAAATTGTGTTAGTCTAATTATTCAGACTGGAACATAAAATGTGCAGTATGCCAATGAAGTTGCATAGTAATTAGTATCGAGAACAATTTGTTTATTTAAGATGAAAAATATTTTTTACAATCGACGTGATAGCCATCTTTCCCCAATAACATCACAACAACCGACGATTTCATTTTAATTTCATCAACATCTGAATTGAAAAACGTTCATCTATTTTTCTGAGACCACCAAAAACAAATTGCAGTGTCACATAATGTTTCATGCTGATATTAAATACGATTTTCTGCCATCGACATGTCAAAATTGGAATTGCTTTTGAAATAAGGTCACATTTAGACAAGCCGCATTCTCACTGATTTGTTTAGTTGTACGGTATTATATGTTTTGTGTTGATCATCGGATTTTATACGACCTTCCTTATAGCAAAAGCCAACATTGCAACGCCAGATGTGGTATGGTAACACAGATTTACGCGATACAAATGCTTTTTTTTGTGGCACAATAATGAAAATGTTCCGATCCATGGCATGTTTCGCTTAAAAAATGTCTCTTCTTCGCGGAAATTCAGTTTAGGCGGAAAGTGTCGTCACAGATTAGCCTGGGTAGACTGCACCGGCTAATATAGTACGACACTTAACGCACATGCATTAAGCCCAATTTTCTCAAAGCGAGGCTCATACAAATGAAGGATATAGATGTTCTTTGGAACATTTAATGAACCAACGCAAGGAACTCTTTGCCTGTTTGTTAATTCCGGGAAGCTGTTGTATTAAACCGGAAGTAACAGCATTTATGCAGAGTTGTAGGGTCGTAGTTGTGATATATATACACACTTGTTGTGTGCATTTGAGTGTTTAAAAAGCTGATCACTATACCTAATTCAAGATACATAAATGTCGTTCTGCAACGTGCGACACGACAATTATTTCTTGTTGACTCTTTCTATGGTAAAACTTTACTTCATTATAACATTTGTATAGGTTAATATTAAAATATATTCGTTAGATTTTAATCAATATTAATAACGGAGCTAAGGTACACATCACCCAGAAATAAGCTCTTATTACCTTAAGTAGTCTTTTATGAAAGAGAACAATTTTGTATACATGTATAATTATGCTTATTTCAAAGCTCACATATTATACGATGGTATATGTTTTACTTTGTGTTTAATCAGTGTCTATGTGCTTGTAGCCTATATTTGTAGGAACAAATCTAGGCTAAAACAGTAAATTCTGAGTCCGCCAGCGCATATACATTGATTATAGAAAATCCGTTTAACAGCTCAAAATGCGCTTTGCCAGTACATTTTATAGTTTCTGCCCAACCTTCAGAGGATATAACTACACAACCGAATAATGATGTAAACGTATCAGCGACCATGTCCATATAAATGCGTTGTACTCAATATAGAACTTAACGTTAGATATGAGGGCAAATAAGTGAGATTTTGTAACTGCAAACACAATTTCTGGTTAACAAAACTGGGTTATTTTTGTTGTATGAATACTTGATACAAATGAGATGCTACAGTGTTAATACCAACTTATTTCTCTCAACATTATTATATACAAATGAATGCTTCATTATAGTACTCATTTTTGTGTTTTCCAATATTTGTATGGTATTTTAATAATACAGATATAATAAGTATATAACTACATGTCATTTAGAAAGAAACATTTGTAACGCATTACAAACAATATCTATCAATGTTATCAATACATCATATACATATTGTTCTGATAAACATACTATTATTGCAATTTATCCCCAACACTTTTGCACTATAACACTATCTCAGTTATGTAGTCGAAACAATCAATGTTTGTTCAAATATGACAAAAAAATGACATAGCATCATAGATTGAACAGTCTGACCTCCCAGTAATTATATAACCACAAGACTGGACACTTAGCGAGGTACATTTGAGATAAGGTTTACAGACGTCCGTATGAATGATGTACAAGACAAACGGGGTAGTCGTCATGCCAATCAACAGAACAGCCTAATCAATCAACTCGTAGTTCTTTTCTTGTTGTTTACGAATATGATGAATATAGTGATAGTTCAACAACTGTGTAAAGCTGCTTGATTTCCTTATGATTAGCAAGAGAATATTTTATTTATTATGAATTATCGCTTAAAATTGATTTTACACCAGGGACGTTTTATTTTCATTTTGATTATCACTTTACATTGGAAGTGTCTTATTTTTACCTTTAAGCATATCATACTATTTACATATCTAGCTAAAATAAACATATCATATTTCAAAACATACCTGATTCTAAATAAATTAATATAGTATATGCTACTTGATGGATGTATTTGTTTTTATTTTCTTATATTTCTCTTTGCCTGAACAGAAATGATTTCGATTGTTATGCTTTTTCAAAATTCACTTGCCTTGAACAATACTAAATACCATTGACATTTGGCGCATCAAATATGCGTGTAAACAGTAGAATTGCTTAGCGTGTTTTTTTGAGACTCCAGAAACATTGTCAGGAGATAACTGTTTGTATTCGTCCGTAGGCCTTTTATTCAAAGTCTCAAGAAAATTGCAAAAAGGTCAAATTAAGAATAAGCAAATAAAACAGAAATGTACATGTCTAGTTCAACTAAACAATTGAGTTTAAAGGCCTTGTTATCACATGCAAGAAGAAAGTGTTCGATATTGTGGAAGCCCTTTACAAGGTCGTTCGCCATGTTATCTGATATTGATTACAGTATAATAAAACATTGGTCTGAAGATTTATTAATTCTTGTATGAACTTTACAATTCATTCAACTGTTTTTCATTAATTAAAACGCGCGGACATATAAAATTAGTCAGAGAACCATTCCACGGTCGGTGTCGTGGTGTTATTCGCTCCATTCATTGATCTCAACGCGGAAAATCTTGGTTAATAAGGCAGTTGAAAGAAAAAATACGCTTAATTTGTGACATGATCCGGTCTTCTAGGACACATATTGATCTTGTTATATCAGACATGTCCCGGACGTGAATTTTGAAAAGTAGCAATGTTACGATGAAAGGCATTTGAAAGATTCAGACTTATTACGGATGAGCATCTTATAATGGTAAACTTGTGCTTGAAAAAGACATCCATGCAAAATTTAGAGGCTTTCAATTCCAAACGTATACAGTAATTTTATTTAGGTACTAATAGAGGTTCCGATGACATATATGTTTCTTTTTTAAATGACTAATTGTACTTGTAACGTTGAGTACAATTCCTAATTTAAAACAAAAATATTGAGCCTTAAAAAAAGAATCTCGAAAATAAATATAATTAGATGATTTGACCGTTCCAAGGCGGTGACCCCAGCTTTATTCTACTATGTGTAAATGTTGTTTCGTTTTGTGCCGTACTGTACCGTTTTGGAAATTTGGAAATTGGTTCCTTACCATAAATAAAGGACCACGAAGGTGTGTATGAAATAAATGCAATACTGCTGCAGCTTCTGGAGTTTCACTTCTTTATATTGACAATGCGCTACACTTAAACATTTTAACCAAACAAATTATACACTATTTAACACATATGTTTTGATAATCGATACAGACAACAAAAAGGTAAAACTATTTGAAAAGATGAAATGCCCGAATCTTGGACTCGAAACTAATACGCTTTTCCAAATATTGGTATTCAACAACCCTCTAAACAACAGCATTGTTCATGTTTTGTGGTTTTTTAATGCGTTTAATAATCTATTCTTATACGATATAGCTAGCTTTAAGTTAGATTTCGTAAAGTTTTGCGCTACGTTATCACATAAAATCTACCATTTGCTTCTTACCAATCAAGTTTTGAATAATGCATTATATTCAAAAACCTTGACGTCACTTCGTTATTGTTGCCTCTATACTTAACGCTTTACGCTATGCAAATATTTGCGATTATGCTTTACCAGAAATAATCCTGTCGTATGCATACACGTGTCTTACTTACGGTCGGTATGGGACCTGGGCCTACGAGACCCGGAAACTCTAACAGGTCAGTATGGCCAGGCGTGTGCTCAATGCCAATTTTAGGTTTTTACATTTTACTGTAATAACGCGTAATTGCATAATCCATTTTTTGTGGGACAGGTTTGAGCATCAGGTTAATAAAATACTTGTACCAAATACCTACCACAATAAGGTTCCACATTTTGGCCACCTGTGCCACGAACGTAGAGACGGTACTACAACCTGTGAGCACGATCAATTTGTTGGGAGGTGTATACAGCATCTCTTACAGGACTTGGGTCTCCAGGCCCGGCATACACTAAAATATAATATACAAGGAACATGTGTTAGTGATTTTACTCTGCAATTATAAATGCATTGAACTTTGTTGCAATTGACTTACTGACATGAACATGAATCGACAGCATGTCAACTTTTGTGTTTTGATGGGAATTTATACAGTCACATTTTTGACGTTAAGAAGTCGAATATGGCAAAACAATACCTTTTCTGTGTTTACTATACAGTGACGCATCTGCAAATGTAAATAACTCAATTTCGCCTATTTACACCATTTCGACCGAAAATCTGATAACAAGCTACATATTATTGTATATATTATAAATATGTGTATACCTCACGTGACTTTCACGTTTAAAATTATCATATATCCATCCCTGATAATTTTGACATACCATGAATCGGGATATATCGCGATCGGTCTATAATTTGTAAAATACCCCGTTCGTGAGCCTTAAGCAAACACGGGTTGTTTCCCAAATTTCCGTTTGAGCTAACTGCCTTTGATATCTTTATAATAATACTTGTTTATTCCATATTCTTACGTGATACTCGCTGATATTCACTTCTCATGAAGATACCAAAATGAAACCAGAATCTGATCACAGTACACTTGTAGTATGACAGCATAAACTATTCACTTTAATCGCATATACTAGATTCGAAATGTCCATCGTTTAATGGCGTAGATGTTTATGTCTTATTTACACATTTGCCTAGTATTTTCTTCCAGTAAGACGGAAAATGATGGGGTCAATGGAATACCAATTTATCATTGTTTGATGAGACATATTTATTGTATATAACACGGTGTTTTACATGACCCATGTACATGTTGGAAAACAAAGATTCGCGTATTGTCTTTGAAGCTTATTTATGACATGCATTGAACACAACAGTGTGCAATTATAACAGCTTTATAAAGTATTTCGTCAGGACATAGCGCATTCGAAGTGATATTGGCAATTACAGACATATAAAGTTTGCCACTGTCAGAAGTATTCTTGTAAGAAGAAACATATTGAATGAAGCTTATTGGCTGAAAACTCGTATGATACCCAAGAGGGTGATGTCTGTCTTATAGTATTATTATCGCAATTTGTGATGCTTTTTTATATGCTGACGATCCGAAAATTCCCTTACATGGAATGAATAATTACTAATGATAAAGGTTTATAACTTAAAATCCCTTAAAATACATAAAGATGATTTTCAGAGAAAAACAAAGGAATAACAATAAGAAACAATAATGCATGTCAACAATCAAGTAAACAAGTATTGCAAAAATCATGCAAAGCAATATCTCAACCTTGATGCTCTTATCATGCTCCTTTGAATGTCAAATAATCTTAATATTTGTATTTGTATTCTTCAGACAAAGGCATTTGTTATTAAATTCGATTAGCGAGGTGAAAGATCCTTCTCGGTATGTTTAGAATACGTTATTACATGGACTTGCTTATAATGTTATATTGCTATATTTTGCATATATGTAGAACCGCGAGCTTTTCTCTACTTGGTGAAACCCGTAAATTAAACAACATAAAGCGAAGAATGTAATTTAATGTTCTCTGTTGATTACCCTTTGTATATGAATAATGCATAATATATCTTTTGTCAAAGGTAACTGATATTTCTTGTATGCGGTTTAAGACACACCGACACATTTTTTATATACCCACAGCGCCATATTTGTTTACAAACGAAAACGATTAAATCTGGACCTCACAGTGCAAAACAACAAAAACAAAAAAAAAAATTAATAAAAACCTAAATCATTTGACCATCATCAGACGGAGGTCATGTTTGCATTAACCAAATTATTATTATTAATAATCGTTTATTTAGTCATTATATTGTAAATCCCTTAATTGAATGTCATATGTGTTTTGCGATAGTTACTGTCATGCTTCACTCAGACAACGAAATCACATTAATAAAATATCAATATAATCCCCTCAACATTATTTTGGAAACAAACACAATGCTTAGATTTGCCATTCATACACGAGCAACCAACGGTATGGATACACATGTATCTGCATATTAGTCGTGTGTTTAGAGGCAATTGTTATAATTCCAATAGCAAGTGTCAAATGTCTCCAGGCTCCGGAAGTTATTTGTTGAGAACGGAAGCTCTGTGATAAATGATCGTGAAAGATTGCCTGTGGAGAATGATTTATTGTGGGAAAATGAATCTTGCTCTAACACATCTGAGAGAAAAAAGAGGACAAATATATTCCATGTTATATCTAACACAATAATACTGAATTGGATGCACTTAAATTGTAGATATGAAAATAAATGTATCAATTTCAAAATAGGCATGTATAGGACAATGTTCTCTTAATCATGACACTTTTAAGTACTATCACCACAAAAGAGAATGCAGTGTCGTTAAATACATACCATATCGACGAATTCCCATTATGATCTCACATTGCCATGGTCAGAATGAAAGCAAGAATTATTACAATTATAATATTGATGCCATTGTCTCGAACTGTGTTTCAGAATACAATGTGGAACATGTCGTTTTTAAGAGTTTGGCGATTGCATTTTTAATTTATCTCGCGTCTTTAAGTTCCGAAATTTCCGAATCAGGGGTGTGCTAGAAAGGGAGTCACGGAAATGATACAAAATTAGGTTGAAATAAAATATGTCTATTGTTGTAGTTTTAGTTTGAAACATAAAAAACAATAGCGATGAGTTGTTATAAACATCAATATATTAATGAACATTGTGTTGTGTTCACACCGAATTAACTTTAAAATGTTGAATTCATTTTACAATTGGTCTTGAGCATCGGATAACTGCAGTAACAAATCTTCACGAAAATAAATTGGGATCAAACAAACCATGGTAAGTACAAACATTTATTATATATCTGTTTAATGCTTTTAACAATATACAGGTTGTATCAATCGTTAAAATAAATCCCGTATTGTGCTACTCGCTGTTTTCCGATTCCGTATTACCATACTAGCCGGACTTCTTTCTTCGACCCATTTAATGACGTCACATTTTAATGACGTCACAATTAATGACGTCACATTTTAGTCATTGTTTCGTCAGTTTTGTTAAAGCAAAATATATAATTGATAACTGTTCTCGTTAGTTGTTGTATATAATAAAAGGAGTATAACGCTAGTCAATTGTTCCAAGTGTTTGTAAATGTCTCGTGGCTTGCGCTATTTCGTATCACACTCGAGGCTCCGCCTCTCGTGTGAAACGTCATCATGCAAGCCACTCGACTGATACAAACTCTTGGAACAATTGACTAGCGTAATATTCTGTATATATTACAAAGTTTACTCGAACTTTGTTCAGGGAAGGTAAAGGCAATAGATAATGAACTATGCCTACATAAGATCAACTTTAACGTATTTTTGTATCACATTTTATCACATGATTTTTTCATGAAAGTAAGTTTGAATATTATAACAAATCTTCTTTAAATGTAAGTAAAATTGTGTTGCCATATTTGCGTTAGGTGTAATACATGTTAATAAGTAAATTCACTTAAAATAGCGTTCACATTAAACTCATGTTTTTGTGTGTATATCAGCATTAACATACAACATTTAACTCGATGTAAATGCGAGGTAAATTTCCAAATATAGATCCTCTTAATGATCTTATTAATTCCATTGTTTCTGGAGAAAAGCGAGCTCTTTCTTGTCAATGACTGAAATCATTAAATAACATATTTAATAAAAGCTCGTGATATTATAGTTAAATTTATTAAAACGATTATATGTGTATTATTCTGTTCTCGCACCACTGTTTGACATTTCATGTTTACATTTCTGTCTGCATAGGTTCATTTGATTGAGATCGTTTAAGACGCGAGTTTGGTTTGTAAGTTAGAAGAGGTGTGAGGTTCGGGCGGCCCTCAAACCGGTGTTAACCCGATTTTTTTTTCTGAACGTTCCAAAGCGGAGATTCAGTTGGGATCATTTTTTATTTTTAGTGTTGGTGTAATGCTATAGAAATAATCCAACAACAAGAAATTGATCTCGTGATAGAGTGTGTTGAGTTTCACTGTAAGCTAAATTATATAAATTTGCAGCGAATTTAAATAAATTTCTTAAAACAAATGCTAGAGCAGTAAGGACCTCCCGTCGTGCTGTATATCATTATGTTAAGAGTACAAGCGACGCTTCGTGTGTGTCCGATGTTATTTGAGCTAATAACAGCGTCGTGCGATAAATATATACTCTGATTGTATTCAAGTATCTAGTGTTTTGTGTTGTGTTGATTGTTAAATATACAAAGTTGTGTGATGTAAACAGCAGTCTGTCTTTAATAGGTAGTTTTTTTACTATGCATTGTTCATTCTTATAACATAATATGTTGCCAATTATGTTGGGTAATCTACGTTTCAATGACAGTATCCAATCACAGTTGTTAAAAAAATGACAACTAAGAAATAGCTCTATCAAACTGCGATCACTTAATACATTGTTTATTTAGTATGCTTCAACAAATGAATGGCGAACACANTAAGGTACTAATAGAGGTTCCGATGACATATATGTTTCTTTTTTAAACGACTAATTGTACTTGTAACGTTGAGTACAATTCCTAATTTAAAACAAAAATATTGAGCCTTAAAAAAAGAATCTCGAAAATAAATATAATTAGATGATTTGACCGTTCCAAGGCGGTGACCCCAGCTTTATTTTACTATGTGTAAATGTTGTTTCGTTTTGTGCCGTACTGTACCGTTTTGGAAATTTGGAAATTGGTTCCTTGCCATAAATAAAGGACCACGAAGGTGTGTATGAAAGAAATGCAATACTGCTGCAGCTTCTGGAGTTTCACTTCTTTATATTGACATGCGCTACACTTAAACATTTTAACCAAACAAATTATACACTATTTAACATATATGTTTTGATAATCGATGCAGACAACAAAAAGGTAAACTATTTGAAAAGATGAAAAGCCCGAATCCTGAACTCGAAACTAATACGCTTTTCCAAATATTGGTATTCAACAACCCTCTAAACAACAGCATTGTTCATGTTTTGTGGTTTTTTAATGCGTTAAATAACCTATTTTTATACGATATAGCTAGCTTTTTGCTAGATTTCGTAAAGTTTTGCGCTACGTTATCACATAAAATCTACCATTTGCTTCTTACCAATCAAGTTTTGAATTATGCATTATATTCAAATACCTTGACGTCACTTCGTTATTGTCGCCTCTATACTTAACGCTTTACGCAATGCAAATATTTGCGATTATGCTTTACCAGAAATGATCCTGTCGTATGCATACACGTGTCTTACTTACGGTCGGTATGGGACCTGGGCCTACGAGTCCCGGAAACTCGTACAGGTCAGTATGGCCAGGCGCATGCTCAATGCCACTTTTAGGTTTTTACATTTTACTGTAGTAACGCATTATTGCATAACCCATTTTTTGTCGGACAGGTTTGAACATCAGGTTAATAAAATACTTGTACCAAATACCTACCACAATAAGGTTCCACATTTTTGCCACCTGTGCCACGAAAGTAGAGACGATACTACAACCTGTGAGCACGATCAACCTGTTGGGAGGTGTATACAGCATCTCGTACAGGACTTGGGTCTCCAGGCCCGGCATACACCAAAATATAATATGCAAGGACCATTTGTTAGTGATTTTACTCTGCATTATAAATGCATTGAACTTTGTTGCAATTGACTTACTGACATGAACATGAATGAACAGCATGTCAACTTTTGTGTTTTGATGGGAATTTATACAGTCACATGTTTAACGTTAAGAAGTCGAATATGGCAAAACAATACCTTTTTCTGTGTTTACTATACAGTGAGGCATCTGCAAATGTAAATAACTCAATTTTGTCTATTTACACCATTTCGACCGAAACTCTGATAACAAGCCACATATTATTGTATATATTATAAATATGTGTATACCTCACGTGACTTTCACGTTTAAAATTATCATATATCCATCCCTGATAAGTTTGACATACCATGGATCGAGATATAAAGCAATCGGTATATAATTTGAAAAATACCCCGTGCGTGAGCCTTAAGCAAACACGGGCTGTTTCCAAAATTTCCGTTTGAGCTAACTGCCTTTGATATCTATATAATAATGATTGCTTATACCTTATTCTTACGTGACACTCGCTGATATTCACTTCTCATAAAGTAATCAAAATGAAACCAGAATCTGATCACAGTACACTTGTAGTATGACAGCATGTAATATTCACTTTTATCGCATAAACTAGATTCGAAATGTCGATCGTTTAATGGCGTAGATGTTTATGTCTTATTCACACATTTGCCTAGTGTTTACTTTCAGTAAGACGGAAAATGATGGGGTCAATGGAATACCAATTTATCATTGTTTGACGAGACATATTTATTGTATATAACACGGTGTTTTACATGACCCATGTACATGTTGGAAAACAAAGATTCGCGTATTGTCTTTGAGGCTTATTTATGACATGCATTGAACACAACAGTGTGCCATTATAACAGCTTTATAAAGTCTTTCGTCAGGACATAGTGCATTCGAAGTGATTTTGGCAATATCAGACCCATAAAGTTGGCCACTGTAAGCAGTATTCTTGTAAGAAGAAACATATTGAATGAAGCTTATTGGCTGCTAACTCGTATGATACCCAAGAGGGTGATGTCTGTCTTATAGTATTGTTATCGCAATTTTTGGCTTTTTTATATGCTGACGATCCGAAAATTCCCTTACATGGAACGAATAATTACTAATGATAAAGGTTTTTAACTTAAAATCCCTTAAAATACATAAAGATGATTTTCAGAGAAAAACAAAGGTATAAAAATAAGAAGCAACAGTTAAAAAAAACAATAATGTTTGTCAACAATCAAGTAAAAGAGTATTGCAAAAATCATGCAAAGCCATATCTCAACCTTGATGCTCTTATCATGCTCCTTTGAATGTCAAATAATCTTAATATTTTTATTTGTATTTTTCAGACAAAGGCAATTGTTATTCAATTTGATTAGCGAGGTGAACGAACCTTCTCGGTATGTTTCTTATACGTTATTACATGGACTTGCTTATATTGTTATATTGATATAGTTTGCATATATGTAGAACCGCGAGCTTTTTCTACTTGGTGAAATCCGTAAATTCAACAACATAAAGCGAAGAATGTAATTTAATGTTCTCTGTTGATTACCATTTCTATATGAATTAATGCATAATATATCTTTTTCAAAGGTAACGGATATTTCTTGTATGCGGTTTAAGACACACCGACACATTTTTATATACGCACAGCGCCATATTTGTTTACAAACGAATACGAGTAAATCAGGACCTCACAGTGCAAAACAACAAAAACGAAACAAATTAATAAAAACCTAAATCATTTGACCATCATCAGACGGAGGTCATGTTTGCATTAACCAAATTATTTATAATGATATTCGTTTATTTAGTCATTATATTGTAAATCCCTTAATTGAATGTCATATGTGTTTTGCGATAGTTACTGTCAAGCTTCACCCAGACAACGAAATCACATTAATAAAATATCAATACAAGCCCCTCAACATGATTTTGGAAAAAAAACAATGCTTAGATTTGCCATTCATACACGAGCAACCAACGGTACGGATACACATGTATCTGCACATTAATCACGTGTTTAGATGCAATTGTTGTAATGCCAATAGCAAGTGTCAAATGTCTCTAGGCTCCGGAGGTTATTTGTTGAGAACAGAAGCTCTGTGATAAATGATCGTGAAAGATTTCCTGTGGAGAATAACTTATTGTAGGAAAATGATTTTTGCTCTAACACATCTGAGAGAAAAAAAGACAAATATATTCCGTGTTATATCGAACAAAATATTACTGAATTGTATGCACTTAAATTGTAGATAAGAAAATAAATGTATCAATTTCAAAATAGGCATGTATAGGACAATGTTCTCTTAATCAGGACACTTTTAAGTGCTATCACCACAATAGAGAATGCAGTGTCGTTTAATACATAACATATCGACGAATTTCCATTTTGATCTCATATTGCCATGGTCAGAATTAAAGCAAGAATTATTACAATTATAATATTGATGCCATTGTCTCGAACTGTGTTTCAGAATGCAATGTGGAACATGTCGTTTATAAGAGTTTGGCAATTGTATTTTCAATATATCTCGCGTCTTAAAGTTCCGAAATTTTCGAATCACGGGTGTGCTAGAAAGGGAGTCCTGGAAATGATACAAAATTGGGTTGAAATAAAATATGTCTATTATTGTAGTTTTAGTTTGAAACATAAAAAACAACAGCGATGAGTTGTTATCAACATCTATATATATTTATGAACATTGTGTTGTGTTCACACAGAATTAACTTTAAAATGTTGAATTCATTTTACAACTGGTCTTGAGCATTGTATAACTGTAGTAACAAATCTTCACGAAAATAAATTGGGATCAAACAAACCATGGTAAATACAGACATTTATTATATACCTGTTAAATGCTTTTAACAATATACAGGTTGTATCAATCGTTGAAATAAATCCCGTATTATGCTACTCGCTGTTTTCCGATTCCGTATTACCATACTAGCCGGAGTATTTTCTTCGACCCATTTAATGACGTCACATTTTAATGACGTCACATTTAATGACGTCACATTTTAGTCATTGTTTTGTCAGTTTTGTTAAAGCAAAATATACAATTGATAACTATTCTCGTTAGTTGTTGTATATTATAAAAGGAGTATAACGCTAGTCAATTGTTCCAAGTGTTTGTATCAGTCTCGTGGCTTGCGCTTTTTCGTCATCACACAAGCCACTTGGCTGATACAAACTCTTGGAACAATCGACTAGCGTAATATTCCGTATATATTACAAAGTTTTTTCCAACTTTGTTCAGGGAAGGTAAAGGCAATATAAAATGAACTATGCCTAAATAAAAGCAACTTTAACGTATTTTTGTATCACATTTTATCACACGTTTTTTTCATGAAAGTAAGTTTGAATATTATAACAAATCTTATTTAAATGTAAGTAAAATTGTGATGTCATATTTGCGTTAGGTGTAATAAATGTTAATAAGTAAATTCACTTAAAATAGCGTTCAACTTAAACTCATGTTTTTGTGTGTATATCAGCATTAACATACATCATTAAACTCGACGTAAATGCGAGGTAAATTTCCAAATATTGATCCCTTTAATGATCTTATTAATTCCATTGTTTCTGGAGAAAAGCGAGCTCTTTTTTGTAAATGACAGAAATCATTAAATAACATATTTAATAAGAGCGCGTGATATAACAGTTAAATTTTTAAAACCATGAAATAAATATTATTCTGTTCTCGCACCACTGTTTGACATTTCATGTTTACATTTCTGTCTGCATAGGTTCATTTGATTGAGATCGTTTTAGACGCGAGTTTGGTTTGTAAGTTAGAAGAGGTGTGAGGTTCGGGCGGCCCTCAAACCGGTGTTAACCCGATTTTTTTTTCTGAACGTTCCAAAGCGGAGATTCAGTTGGGGTCATTTTTTATTTTTATTGTTGGTGTAATGCTATAGAAATAATCCAACAACAAGAAATTGATCTCGTGATAGAGTGTCTTGAGTTTCAATGTTAGCTAAATTATATAAATTTGCAGCAAATTAAAATAATTATTTCTTAAAACAAGTGCTAGAGCAGTAAGGAACGCCCGACGTGCTGTATATCATTATGTTAAGAGTACAAGCGACGCTCCATGTGTGTCCGATGTAATTTGAGCTAAAAACAGCGTCGTGAGATAAATATAGACTCTGATTGTATTCAAGTATCTAGTGTTTTGTGTTGTGTTGATTGTTAAATATACAAAGTTATATGATGTAAACAGCAGTCTGTCTTTGATAGGTAGTTCTTTTACTATGAATTGTTCATTCTTATAACATAATATGTTGCCAGTTATGTTGGGTAATCTACGTTTCAACGACAGTATCCAATCACAGTTGTTAAAAAAATGACAACTAAGAAATAGCTCTATCAAACTGCGATCCCTTAATACATTGTTCATTTAGAATGCTTCAACAAATGAATGGCGAACACACCTTACACGTGTATTATACTTGGATTAGACGTCTGAACGTTTAAAGTGTAATTGAAGATAACCGCTCTAAATATGTCGTTGATATCAGCATAATATCCTCAATTGAGTATGTTTTACCTTAAGTGTATAACAAGAACCCGTGAGTACAACAGTGTTAAGTTGCAAATGAACTACTGTGTGTTACGTGAAACCTTTATCACAGTGCAACATTATTTTTACCAGACATTGTCTATTTAATCGACACGATTGTTCAGTTCTGATAGATGTCTTTGCTTAGTCATAAGCTTTTAATGTACCCAAACCCGAATTAGCTCTGTCAATACATGCCAGAGAAGATAAACTACATTATAAGTGTATATGTGAAGCGCTATCACAATAAAGCGATTGTTTGCCAAATAGATCATACAATACAGTGGTGTATTCGTTTTGTATCATTCAAAAGACAATAGAATATTATATAAAAAAGTGTAATACTACTGCGTATTTCTTTTATAAGATATGTTAACAATATGCCTTCCGCACACCCATGATGTTTTTATTCGAAGACAATCGATTCATCACGCGTAACAACTCAGTTGCAAGAAAGATTTTAAATGAAATAGAATAGATTGATCATGACAAATGGCTTTACAAGTCATTGGCACGATTGTATTCTCAGATTGCTGGTGATGTTCTATGAATATTAATACATGGAATTTAAATGACTGTCAATTTAAGTTATCGAGAGACGTAAAAACTAAAACAATGCATATTAGCCCCGCTCTGGACACACGGGGTCTAATGTATGTGCGTTAAATGTCGTCCAAGCTTAGGTTTTGTAGTCTAATCAGGGACGGAACTGTCTGCCTGCCTTCGTTTTAAGGAAGTCTCTTCTCAGCGAAAATCCAGTTAAGGCGGAAAGTGTCGTTCTTTTTCGGACTTATCACAAAAGTTTCTCTTTTGTTGAATGTGCATTTATTGTAAACGAAGAAATTCCCTTTTTTATTGATGAAGTAAAGAGATATGTCAAGTGCATTTGGATATTATTAATTATTGTTACTAATAAATACTTCAACATTAAAGATACATGCATATGTACCGCACAGTAACATGGCTAACTTATAAATTAATAGCAAACGTCTTTTGCTAAACATTTCACTAATATTTGTAATATCAATTAAAGATATTTAAAAACAAATTCAAGCAATGTCCGCTTTTGATAAACCAATTTATATGTGTCCTTGTATAAGTGGACATGCATCTTAACACAAGCTCATTATCACTTGACGAAAATGTAAATTTGTTTTGTTGATGCAGCGTTTTAAGCATAGGGTATGCATCATATACCAATCGGTATCCGTTGTGCTTATAATGTGTTCGCAAGTGTTTGGGGTATTGTTGTACTTCAATTAATTTAATGACATCATCAGAACAGAACAGAACAGAACATTTTATTTAAAACTTGTACAAGTACATCGTTTTCGATACATTTACATATATAACACATAAAAAAATGACATAGCATTCAGTGAAAGGGTTATCCAAACTTATTAGTTAAACAATACATAATCGAGAACTTATTCGGAGATGAACTTTGTTTCAGTTATTAACAAAATTTATTGCATTTCTGTAGTTTAGAGCCTCCTTAATAAACTTACAAAGATTACTTATATCGGTCTTATTACATTAGGTCAAAAGTTGTATAAATTTAACTACAGAAGGTTTAACATATTTCTTTCTAATTACAGTATAACAATTGCATACAATGACAAAATGGTACTCGTCCTCGATATCTCTAGAATTGCAAAAGGTACAATATCTTTTTTCTCTAGGGATTTGTCTATAACGACCTATTTGTATATTTAGAGGAAGTCCGTTTAATCTAAGCTTGCTCATAAATGAACGGTTACTTTTGGACAAAACATCTAGATAGGGTTCATAGTAATGTGATTGTTTACAATAATTGTATAGATTTAACATAGAGCTATTTTCTATTTTAGACATAGTTTCTTTCTTGAAAGTGTCTATAATACGGGGTTTAAATTTATTTTAAACTTATTCCTTATCGACAACGTAGGGTTGTCAAATATATATGCAAACCCATATTCTGTTAACAATGTTCTGATATTTGCAGCCCAATTCGAATGACCGTTATAACTATCTGCAACAGATTGTGAATAAATAGTTCTAATAATAATATTGTCTGAGGTTACAATTTTCAACCAGTATTTAATCATTCTAAAAGACCTATTAATAAACAAAGCATATCGTCCTAATTCGCTGTATGTGACTGCATTACAGGTATTTATTTTAACATTCAATAACCGCTTACAGAACTTGAGATGTACTCTTTCCAGTTCCCTTGACTAAGTATATCCCCAAACCTCACAGGAATAATTCAAAATAGGATTCACAAAGGCATCAAATAACTGACACATTGTCTTAGGTCTTAGGTCAAATTCCTTACACTTACACAAAAGAACATTCATGGCTTTCAACGCTTTTCCAACTAGATGCTCTTGATTTAAGATAAATTTACCAGTGTAATTAAACACTGTTCCTAAGTAGTTAAAATCATTTACGACTTCTATGATTTTCCCATTGTATGTCCAGCTTTCATTATGTAATAAGCCGCCCCGTTTACGAAAAACAATGATTTTTTTGTCTTTAAAGTATTTACCTTTAAACCCCATGTGTCGCAATATGTATTTAAATTATTTAAATGTTGCTGTACCTCATATGGTGTTTTACCTATAATGGCCATATCATCTGCAAAGAGTAAAAGTATTAAGACAATATCATCAAACATGAGGCCACAATTTGTATCCTTTTGCAAAAAAAACCCCTCCAAATCTTAAACAAAGATAGAAAACAAAAGAGGTGACAATACCTCACCTTGACGTAATCCAACAGCGTATTCTAAATAATCGGAAAATTAGAACACAATTTAGCTCTAGATTAAACATGTTGATACATATCTCTTATAATTCTTAGAAGTTTTCCACGTATTCCACTATTATACAATTTTAACCATAAGCCATTTCTATAAATGGAATCAAAACATTTTATCATATCAACAAAAAACAACATATAATCTTTTATTTTCATTAATATATTTTTAAACAATAGACATAAGTACATATATTGCATCAACAGTTGATCGACCCTTACGAAACCCGAACTGTGCGTCTGAAACAGTGTTATTATCGCTACAAAATTGCTCTATTCGCTTGTTTAAAACGGTTGTAAAAAGTTTTGCTAGACAACTTACCAAAGTAATACCTCTATAATTTTTTACATCGTTTAATCACCATTTTTGTTGAGCGGAATTATTATACTTTCTGCCCAATTGTCAGGAAAAAACCCTGCATTAAGTATAAAATTAAAAAGATCACATACATGTGCAGACAAAATATCAATACTCTCATTTAAATATTCGTTCAAAACACAATCACTACCAAACGCTTTGTTCTTTTCAAAGATTTTACTGCAGAAACAATTTCGTTAACGGTAAAAGGTCGATCTAACTCGGGGAAAGATTCATTGAGAATATTAAATCATTACTTCCATAAAAGGCTTCCGCCTGAACATTTTTACACTCAAATATTTCGTTACTTATGCTTTAAAAATAATCTTTCAACTCGTCTAATGCTAATTTATTATTAAAATTGTCTTTTCGTTTTCTAAAGTATTTCCAAAACTCTTTTGGTTTACATTTTTTAAGGTTTTAAATTTCATTCATTTTGCGCGCATAAAACATTGACTTCTTTTTGCGTATAAACATTTTATATCTTGTTTTACTTTCGCATAAGTGTGCCCTATTTAAGTCCGACGGACAAACATTAAAACGACTCAGATGTTCAAGATATTCATTGCGACTACGTATGCATTCGGTGTCAAACCAATCAGAATGTTTTTATAGGAGATTCATTGTCAAAACAATATTTATGTGTAACAGTCCTTTGTTTAAAAAACAATGGGTCCGCAACGTTGCGTAAAACAGTGGTAAAATCATTCAGAGCCTTATTAATTGACCGCCTATTTTCACAGCTTACATCATGAACAATTGAGTTTAATCTTGGTAAACTAGCAATTAAACTAGATCGGAACTGTTGTAAAAACACATCATTCCATTCATACTTTGTTTCAGAGTAGCTATCATAACTATTTTGGACGTATTACACAGCAATGTTAATTGTATCGGTGCGTGATCGCTCCACTCGTTTAATGGCCCAATATTTAAATCCCCTATCAATAAAAAGTGACGTTCACTGCACAGAACATAATCAATCACAGATGAACCGTTATGTGACATAAATGTAAACTTATTACTATTGCCAACACGACCATTAACAATACGAATGTTAAGAGATTTACACAAATCTAATAGCTTAACACCATGATTATTATGTGAACGATCAACAGAGGCCCGTAATTGGGTACAGTCGGGTTCATAATCGTTATCATCAATTAATACATTAAACTTATCATGGGTTATAAAATCATTTTTATTACCAACTCTGCTGTTGAAGTCCCAACAAGAAAAACAGCACCCTTGTTTATATAAGTAAAAATGTCGCTTTCCAGAACATCAAACAAATCGACATTAACAATATTATACGCAGGTGAATCGTCGCACCATAAATACGTTCCACATAAATAAATATCCTGATCGGTTTTGAAGAATGTTTTATCAAGTTTGAGCCAAATTATTGTATCATAGTGATTATGAATGAGTTGAATACCATTTTTCAAGCCTTCTTTATAATAAAGAACTAATCCACCACTTCATCTTTTGGCATGTGTATTTTGGAATTTTCGGTAAAAATTATGACATATATACCCATTTACAGAAACATTACTTTTTGAATTTGTCTGAGATTCATAACTAAAGCAAATGTCATTTAATGACAAAATATTTACAAAGTCAGAAGATTGTTTTTTTTTCACATGTCAGTTCGTGTACATTCCACGACGGAACTGACAGCGCACCTCCGTCGTGTCCCTAGTCACGTACCGGGCGTCCGTCCACATAGAGTGTATCGTACACGATCCATACCTTCTTCCTCTCGTCCCTAGCCGCTTTCAACGTATCCAGTTTACGGCGCTTGGCTAGTACCTCTTGCGGAAATTGCTCATACATTCTATAGTCTGTACCTGCAAGAGATTTCCATTGCTTCCGCACGTGCTCTCGATCTTGGAAGTACGTAAATTTAGCTACAATGCTACGAATCTTTCCCGGAACTGGTTGCCAAGGGGATCGTGCACTCGTTCGAATAGGATGTTGCTCACGGTCTCCTTGGCCAGTTTCAGAGCGTCATGTAGGTGTTGCCTGAGTTTGCGCTCTGTAACTTCCGGCGACTCATTTCCACCACTATTATCCTCCGGAACGGAAGTAAAAATTATGTGATTACACATTGATTGCGATTTAAGGTATGCCACCTCGTCATCAAGGGATGCCTTCGCCTTTTCAAGATCCTCGATCCTACTGGCTAACAAGGCGGCACCTACATCAGCCCCATCCACCTTTTCTTCGATCTTGGACACACGCTCCTCCAACTTTTTGGCCCGATCATCAATAGCAACCCAGATACTCTTCAACTCTTTCTCAAAACTACTAACCTTTTGTTCTAGCACGTCAAAAAACAACAAGTTTCTTTTCAACTACAGAAAACCGATCGATAATCGCCGCCAGACACTTCATCACATCCGAAATAGTCGGTTCGTTAACACTGCAGCTGGCCATTTTTGAAGAGCTCACAGTTAATTCATTATAAAATCCACTGTCTGGTACAAAAACATGATTATTCGACTCGTAATCATCGCCAAATAGAACCGAATTTGTCTCTTATAAAAGTTCACTAACACTAACTGTATTATCCAATTATCCAAATCACTTGACGGGCCTCTATGTTTGAACTGTTTACTTTGAATAGTTACCGCGCTACAATTTTCACTACTATTTCTATCTGTTCTTTTACTGCCTTTGGTTTTTCCCATATCATGTCCTCTGCCACGTACAAATCAACACCATAGAACACCTTTTAAACTAAAAATATGCTTTTAGAAACACATTTATTCAGTTTTGTTTAATTTTAACGATCACAATCGAAAAACACGTCCGTTCACCGCGCTATCGTCACGTTATCATCATCTCATAAACTCGGCTTAATTTAACATCACAGTAAAATTGAAAATCGGATACCAATTTGTTAATGACAATAATCCATTCTATCTTGAAAGATAAACCTAAAACGAAAGTAAATCTACATTTTATGTTCTCTGCCATTTGATCAGGAGAAAAATAGATTTGTATTGGCAATACAATACTCACGGACTGTGAATTGATTGTATTACTGTTCATTTTAATTTAGGTCTCATGCATGAACGACTGACCGAGAAAACCATAAATATATTTCAGAAATCTTATGTTTACAAATAGTTGTTTGTCTTGAAAAATAACACCAACATAATCAAATAAATACGTGCGAAAGGCATACTTAAGTTCATAAAACAATATAGCTTAATGCAAGTAAATGTCGTTATAATAATTCCATATAGTAATACAAAATAATCACAGATATGTTAACCTTCATTAATAAAATTGAATTTACATTTACGCATAAGACAGACAGAGCGGACAAAAGGCAACGATGAGTATTCCTATACTTATATATAATATTATCTGACAACTTATGTATTATATAATTGTAATGTTATGGACTATACTTTGCTACTCTTCGATACATTGGTTCTCTGTCTATCACAACAGAGGACGAACGCTTTATGATCATTCGAACATTCAAAAACTGGATAAAATTAAAACATGTTATACAATTTAACGTCAATTGGGTAAGAGCTGCCAATGTATGCTGGCACAACTGATTAAAAACTACTCCATTTGCTTCTATCCTACAATGCTGTTATAGTAAAACACAGGTTATTAACCAACGTTTGCATCATAGTAAAAATGTAGCAAATAACACAACAGAGCCTAATGTTGGTGATATGTTGTTATTGAAAAGAACATAAAGTTTATGTGTATCACTTTAGGAACAAAATATGTACATTAGCTCTATAATAATGTAATTTTACATAGCCAACGTCGCATATGCTATCATTACTTTTGATAGAGATAACATGGACAGCATTCCGCTCGCTTCAGTGGATTAAAGACAGCATTGTCTGAGATACGCTGTTCTTATTATTCCGGTCAGTAGACTCACTACCTATTTCTTCTAATGATACACGCATAATTTGGATGTATAAGGTTTTTCTCAAGTTCAGGGAATATATCACCTATTATTAATCTGCTATGGTTGTATAATTAACCTTCGTTAACATGTGTAAGATAACTTTGAAGTGTTTTCCATTACTACATGTTTGATTTAAACACTATTTATTTAATTATTCATGTACACATCTAGGTATCAGTATTCAAACAGAATACTACATTAATTTTTTACAAAACAATCAAACAGGTAAATATTGCAAACTTGCTCAAGATTAAAGTAAATGATACATTTTGCAGAATCGATTATTTCAGTAGTGACACTCGTGAAAATATTCATTCGGATTTTAACTCGCGAATTGAAATAAGTTTTCTACCGAAACCTACGAATTTCCTCTGTGCAACGATGACGCATTCATACTTCTAAAAATTACGAAACTGCTCAAGGGCCACATTAATGATTATATATACACATGTATATGGAATAGACGTCGCAATATTCGCTTCAGTGCATAGATAATAACTGTTTTCTCATGCTCATTTATTCAATAATTGGATTCTTCAAAAATAAGAACACTTATTGTATAAATATTTCGTTGTGCGTACATACGCTCCACAGGCAGGCGTAAATTGTGTTTTATCTATGCCCTCCTGTCCGTCGGGGGTATAAAAAAGCAACACGTGATTTACCTATGCTTATTCTTATGCTGCGGCATTGATTGTCATTTTCCAATCAATATAAGTTATACTCCTTGGGCTAGAAGGAATAATGAATTTATTTGGTTACAAAACAGTAACTTTCAGAGATATTAACTTTCAATTAGCATACAGGCATACACAATGATAACTACCTTGGTTCATGACTATTACATGCTAGCTATGATATCTTTATACACAGTATGCATGCGTGTATGGTTATAAGACTTCCTGAATTAAGTCTTATATATAAAAATACACTTTCAATTAACATGTTAAACATGATCTACATGCTCGTTACATGCTTATCAATAATTAATGATGGTTATATTTAGTTAATATTTGAAATAACTATGTTTTTACACTATTGTTGAGTATTTTATTATCGAAGACAAACTAATGTACAACTGCAAAACAATAGCAGAAACGTTAATGGATGAACCATCGAAAAACAAATGTCTAAAACATTTATTTGATTATAGGAAGTGTATTTAATCACCTCGTTCTTTTAATAAATGTGTTATACAAGAATACTTTGGAAATATTAAGTTTTTCTTGGTTTCAAGGTTTAATCATCTTTTAATAATATGCTTCTAATAACATCTCCTCGTAAAACGTCAGGCGGACGTTCACGAAGCTTCATAGGAATGAATATTGAGTGGCCCTCTTTCACAGTTGTTCAGACCGTTCTGGGGACCGTTTCAATAAACATCGTAGTACACATTTACGATACGATACAATTTTCGAAGATACATAATTGCTTAAGTCCATATCATATGATTATACATGTTCAGTACTTTATTACTTAAATTGGCATATCAAGCGCCGTATATATTTGAAGAGCATGGCGAGCTAGTACGTCTACTTATTAAGATTACAAAACTCTCTCGTAAGTTAAAATTGTTGTACGATCGTTTATGAAACGGCCTCCCGGTCCGCTTAATATGTATGCCACAAGAGCTAACAATATAGTCTTAAACTGGAAACATTGTTTTGTTCTTTAGCTTGAATCTGCCAGCGATTTAATAGTTGAGATGTAAAAAAGTCTAGTGGTTCTCTACAAAGATTGTTCAAATATGCCCTTGGGGTCAAAACTGGCTGTACACAGGGTCACATAATCAATAAAGTCTTAACCATAGAATTATTGGAAAATATTATCTGACTAGAAAAAGCCAATATGTGTAGTATTTGGTATGTAACATCATATATATCTCCTCTATTGAGTTTGTTTGATTAACACTGAGGTTACAATTTTCTCTGTCTGGAGTTTGTTAATGAAATGTTTTAAATTGAATTTATATTTGTTATGTGGCATCAGATTGTTGCCCCTATAAAGATTGTTCACAACATACCCATGTGTTTTTAACTGACCACGCCCCATTACACAGGTGAGCATTTTTGTCCTCTTGTTAATTATAGATATATGAACACAGGTTAGTGATTAACGTAACAAAGTTTTTGAGATTGCCACGGATGCATAAATACCTTATTCGTCCGTGATAGCATTCTACAATACAGAAGACGTCCTGGTCTGTTCAGTTATGCATTCAGCTTTAAGTTCATTTTCATGAACCACAATATTAAAGTTCGTCCACTAACTATATTAAAGCTATACCGCTAATGTTGTTTGTTTTATTTATATAGGTAAACACGTTATTGATTAACGCAAAACAGTTTTGAATGCAGAATTTACTTATTTGGAAAGCATACTGCCGACAAACAATGCTACATTAGGCTCATATAACAATGTTATTATTAAATATGAATTACAAAGTAGTAGTCTGTACCATCTACTGTCTGGGTAATCGAGAAAGATACTGTTGTGATGCCGTTTAATTAATAGTTCCGTAATTCTTAGGCAAATGTAATAATACAAAGGCATATGCATATGACATTGGTTTAATATCAAATAACTGCAGTCGAATATCACGTTCCCAGTTATAAACATATTTACACAACCGATTAAGCTGTTTAGTAAAATTCTTAGCTATTAAAATAATCATATACGCTATACTAAGGAACAGGTTTTAATATGGGGTTCAAATCGGCCGGGTAAATCATGTACTAATCTGTTGTGTAGGTTAATTTAATTAAAACAAGGAAAAGGCTATTGCTGTTTTATCTGACACATCTGCGTGTGAGTTGTTACAATTGTTACAAAAGAAATTTCATAATACGCGTGTAATTGTATGTACATGTACTATTTACAAAATGATTCGTATTTATTGTCACACTGCAAGAATGATTCGTTATTTTACACCTCGTTGTCAACAGGCGATGTTCGCGAACTCTTTACAAACGTTGAGCTTGTGTGCACACCGGAGTCCGAAAAGTAGTCCGGATAGATAACGCAGTTGTCGCCAATGCGCACTTCCGGTTTGGGGGATGGGAGGACGGAAGAGGATTCAGGGGAGATTATTCGAATGATGTTCACGGAATTGGAGCTTCTGTGGTGAGAAGAGGTCTCTTTCGTGGTGAGGTTAACGCGTTGACGCATCTTTACTTGTAACTGAACGTTCAGTTCTCGTACGTGGGCCTCCATCTAGACAGGAAAGACATTAACGGTTGATTATCCTTTAGGCTTTATGCACAATATACCCACACCCCAACCCTACCCAAAAACTAAGAAAAAACGGAGGTAATGGTCAGATATCAATATTTCAGAAATCTTATGTTTACAAATAGTTGTTTGTCTTGAAAAATAACACCAACATAATCAAATAAATACGTGCGAAAGGCATACTTAAGTTCATAATACAATATAGCTTAATGCAAGTAAATGTCGTTATAATAATTCCATATAGTAATACAAAATAATCACAGATATGTTAACCTTCATTAATAAAATTGAATTTACATTTACGCATAAGACAGACAGAGCGGACAAAAGGCAACGATGAGTATTCCTATACTTATATATAATATTATCTGACAACTTATGTATTATATAATTGTAATGTTATGGACTATACTTTGCTACTCTTCGATACATTGGTTCTCTGTCTATCACAACAGAGGACGAACGCTTTATGATCATTCGAACATTCAAAAACTGGATAAAATTAAAACATGTTATGCAATTTAACGTCAATTGGGTAAGAGCTGCCAATGTATGCTGGCACAACTGATTAAAAACTACTCCATTTGCTTCTATCCTACAATGCTGTTATAGTAAAACACAGGTTATTAACCAACGTTTGCATCATAGTACAAATGTAACGAATAACACAATAAATAACACAATGAAGCCAAATGTTGGTGATATATTGTTATTGAAAAGAACATAAAGTTTATATGTATCACTTTAGGAACAAAATATGTACATTGGCTCTATAATAATATAACTTTACATAGCCAACGTCGCATATGCTATCATTACTTTTGATAGAGATAACATGGACAGCATTCCGCTCGCTTCAGTGGATTAAAGACAGCATTGTCTGAGATACGCTGTTCTTATTATTCCGGTCAGTAGACTCACAACCTATTTCTTCTAATGATACACGCATAATTTGGATCTAGAAGGTTTTTCTCAAGTTCAGGGAATATATCACCTATTATTAATCTGCTATGGTTGTATAATTAACACTCGTTAACATGTGTAAGATAACTTTGAAATGTTTTCCATTACTACATGTTTGATGTAAACACTATTAATTTAATCATTCATGTACACATATAGGTATCAGTATTCAAACAGAATACTACATTAATTTTTTACAAAACAATCAAACAGGTAAATATTGCGAACTTGCTTAAGATTAAAGTAAATGATACATTTTGCAGAATCGATTATTTCAGTAGTGAAACTCGTGAAAATATTCATTTGGATTTTAACTCGCGAATTGAAATAAGTTTTCTACCGAAACCTACGAATTTCCTCTTTGCAACGATGACGCATTCATACTTATAAAAAATACGAAACTGCTCAAGGGCCACATTAATGATTATATATATATATATAAAAAAATACATGTTTATGGAATAGACGTCACAATATTCGCTTCAGTGCATAGATAATAACTGTTTTCTCATGCTCATTTATTCAGTAATTGGATTCTTCAAAAATAAGAACACTTATTGTATAAATATTTCGTTGTGCGTACATACGCTCCACAGGCAGGCGTAAATTGTGATTTATCTATGCCCTCCTTTCCTTCGGGGGTATAAAAAAGCAACACGTGATTTACTTATGCTTATTCTTATACTGCGGCATTGATTGTCATTTTCCAATCAATATAAGCTATACTCCTTGGGCTAGAAGGAATAATGAATTTATTTGGTAACAAAACAGTAACTTTCAGAGATATTTACTTTCAATTAGCATACAGGCATACACAATGAAAACTACCCATGTCTACCTTGGTTCATGACTATTGCATGCTAGATATGATATCTTTATACATAGTATGCATGCGTGTATGATTATAAGAATTCCTGAATTAAAGCTTATATATAAAAATACACTTTAATTAGCATGTTAAACATGATCTACATGCTCGTTACATGCTTATCAATAATTAATGATGGTTATATTTAGTTATTATTTGAAATAACTATGTTTTTACACTATTGTTGAGTATTTTATTATCGAAGACAAACTAATGTACAACTGCAAAACCAATAGCAGAAACGTTAATGGATGAACCATCGAAAACGAATGTCTAAAACATTTATTTGATTATAGGTAGTATATTTATTTCGTAAGGAGGAAATCTATTTTATGAAACGCCATTCTTATTTTGCGGTCAGTATAATCACCTCGTTCTTTTAATTATTGTGTTTTACAAGAATACTTTGGAAATATTATGTTTTTCTTGGTTTCAAGGTTTAATCATCTTTTAATAATATGCTTCCAAAGACATCTCCTCGTAAAACGTCAGGCGGACGTTCACGAAGCTTCACAGGAATGGGTATTGAGTGGCCCTCTTTCACAGTTGTTCAAACCGTTCTGGGGACCGTTTCAATAAACATCGTAGTACACATTTACGATACGATACATTTTTCGAAGATACATAATTGCTAAAGTCCATATCATATGATTATAAATGTTCAGTAATTAATTAATTAAATTGGCATCTCAAGCGCCGTATATATTTGACGAGCATGGAGAGCTAGTTCGTCTACTTATTAAGATTAAAAAACTCTCTCGTAAGTTAAAATTGTTATACGATCGTTTATGAAACGGCCCCCGGTCCGCTCAATATGTATGCCACAAGAGCTAACAATATAGTCTTAAACTGGAAACATAGTTTTGTTCTGAATCTGCAAGAATCTGCCAGCGATTTAATAGGTGAGATGTAACAAAGTCTAGTGGTTCTCTACAAAGATTGTTAAAAAATGCCCTTGGGGTCAGAACTGGCTGTACACATAGCTCCTCTATTGAGTTTGTTTGATTTACACTGAGGTTACAATTTTCTCTGCCTGGAGTTTGTTAATGAAATGTTGTAAATTGAATTTATATTTGTTATGTGACATCCGATTGTTGCCTCTATTAAGATTGTTCACAACATACCCATGGGTTTTTAACTGACCACGCCCCATTACACAGGTGAGCATTTTTGTCCTCTTGTTATAATTATAGATATATGAACACAGGTTAATGATCAACGTAACAAAGGTTTTGAGATTGCCACGGATGCATTAATACCTTATTCGTCCATGATAGCATTCTACAATACAGAAGACGCCCTGGTCCGTTCAGTTATTCATTCAGCTTTAAGTTCATTTGCATGAACCACAATATTGGAGTTCGACCTCTCACTATGTTGAAGCTATACCGCTAATGTTGTTTGTTTTATTTATATAGGTTAACACGTTATTGATTAACGCAAAACAGTTTTGAATGCAGAATTTACTTATTTAGAAAGCATACTGCAGACGAACAACGCTACATTAGGCTCATATAACAATGTTATTAATAAATATTAATTCCAAAGTAGTAGTCTGTACCAACTACTGTCTGGGTAATCGAGAAAGATATTGTAGTGATGCCGTTTAATTAATAGTTCCGTGATTCTTAAGCAAATGTAATAATACAAAGGCATATGCATATTACATTGGTTTAATATCAAATAACTGCAGTCGAATATCATGTTCCCAGTTATAAACTTATATACACAACCGATTAAGCTGTTAAGTAAAATTCTTAGCTAATAAAATAATCATATATGCTATACTAAGGAACAGGTTTTAATATGGGATTCAAATCGGCCGGGTAAATCATGTACTAATCTGTTGTGTAGGTTAATTAAATTAAAACAAGGAAAATGCTATTGCTGTTTTATCTGACACATCTGCGTGTGAGTTGTTACATCTGCGTGTGAGTTGTTACAATTGTTACAAAAGAAATTTCATAATACGCGTGTAATTGTATGTACATGTACTATTTACAAAATGATTCGTATTTATTGTCACACTGCAAGAATGATTCGTTATTTTACACCTCGTTGTCAACAGGCGATGTTCGCGAACTCTTAACAAAGGTTGAGCTTGTGTGCACACCGGAGTCCGAAAAGTAGTCCGGATAGATAACGCAGTTGTCGCCAATGCGCACTTCCGGTTTGGGGGATGGGAGGACGGAAGAGGATTCAGGGGAGATTATTCGAATGATGTTCACGGAATTGGAGCTTCTGTGGTGAGAAGAGGTCTCTTTCGTGGTGAGGTTAACGCGTTGACGCATCTTTACTTGTAACTGAACGTTCAATTCTCGTACGTGGGCCTCCATCTTGAAAGGAAAGAAATTAACGGTTGATTATCATTTAGGCTTTATGCACAATATACCCACACCCCAACCCTACCCAAAAACAAAGAAAACAAGGAGGTAATGGTCAGATATCAACAAGTCGGGAAATGCTTTGATGTTTTACTTAAGTATTATTTAAAGGAGGATTTGTATATGTGGGAAAGCATTAAGCTGTGTATTCTTGGGGTAATGAACATCCATCTGATTTTTTTTTTAACAGCAGGTAGTTTTTATTTGAGGCTGATTTGTGTTGCTTGGAAATTATATTTCCTGAAAAAGTCATGTGTTTTTTTAAAACAGTGCAATTACCAACGGACATTGCACAGCTTTTCTAAAACAAGCTAGGTCTACTTATATAGCTTCAACTGGAGTTAACCATATCGGGCTATAATGTTTTCTACATTTAGACAATGCGTGCAATATCTAAGATCATGGTCTATACCAAGATGTTGTCCAGATTTAATTAGAAACTTGTTGTTGGAACATCTGAACTTTGCAAATGCTTGTCTATAGTAGAATTGAAACGGGAGGTATAAAAGTGATCGTTTTCCAAATTCAGGTTGTGATTATGCTCAATGAATGACATCCTGCTCAAACCAATGTCAGTATACAATATTTGCTATAAGCGGGTCCCGTGTATTTTGTAAAGGCATTTACCGCGTGTATCTGCAAATGAACTTTAGGTAGAAAGTACCCATCCTTTCTAAATAGGAAGTAGGTCTTATGCTCAAAGGGGAGAGGGGGTAGAGGGCACCCACATCTAGAAAGTGTGCATATCATTATCACATGTATTATTAGTGGCTTTAACATTCAATCGAAAATAAATAACACCATTTGTTAGAGGAAAACATTTAAACAAGCTTTTAATCTTCGATTGCTTATAGCCTTATTATTCCACTGATATCAATCGGTATTAAATTATTAAGAAGTAGTGTCCGCCATTTGGATCACTCCATTTATCATGTATTGGCGGTGATTGCATAGGTTTTATCCAGCTAAAATGGTTGCAATTATACAACGATGACTTAGTTTTCACCCAGTGCAAAACATATGGTAAAAAATCATTTTCTCATGACGAATATTTTGAACTATAAGTTAATATACATCTGCAAACTTCTTCTTGAGCTGCTCGTTCTCGGTGAGGAGTTTCTTGTGGCGCTTTTATCCAAACTACATTATACCTTACCTCTCCAATCTGGTTCTTGAGCTGCTCGTTCTCGGTGAGGAGTTTCTTGTGACGCTACTATCCCTACTACATTATACCTTACCTCTGCAATCTGCTTCTTGAGCTGCTCGTTCTCGGTGAGGAGTTTCTGATATCGCTCCTCTTCCTCCTTGCCAACTACGGACTCCGTCAGGGAGCGCACCTCGTGCGGGTTCCGCTTCGGGTTGCGCAAGATCTCGAGAACCTGCCGTTATATAATGCACCTGGTAAGTTTCAAATATTCGAGTGTTTTCGCAGACGTTCTTGCATTGATTTTTTTTTTATAAATGTGGGTTTCACTTTAAGGTTGCGCAGGATCTTGAGAAGCTGCAGTTATTGAATAAACCAGGTCAGTTTTAAACATACGAGAGTTGTCGCAGGCGTTCTTGGCATGTTGAAATATAAATGTGTCTTGTGCGGAATTTCAAGGACCAGCATTCATTGAATAACTCTGGTCAGTTAAAAAAAACATTGTTTTCAACAATACATTGTATATGTTTTGTCACGGATTTTCTAGGAATTGCTTAATATATAATAATTGTCTGTTTCGCTTCGGATTGCGCAGGATCTCGAGTACCGACAGGCATACAACAACCATGGCCATTTGTTAAACAAACCATATATAACTGTTTTTAGACAAGCGATTGATATCGCCAAAGGTCATGGATTTGTAGCTTACATGAGTACCACGTACTCATGTCGAGCTTTTATAACAACCTTTACCTGTCGTTTAATGCTCGTTGTCATTTACCTTGTGAACACTCAGGAGGTCACAGTTATCGCCCAATCGTCATAAAACAGTTTCAGAACATTTGGAACAATAATATTCAAAGCTGGGTCATGTGGGATCAAAAACTAGGTCATTTGACCAAATTAAAGAAAATAAATGTTAAAACTCTAGAAAACTGTACCCCATCTTCATGAAATATCATCATTCTTTCGTATGATATCTAGACCGAGTTCGAACATTGCTCCTGTCCATTGAAAAACATGATTCCTAGGTGGGCGGGACAGTTTTCCTTTAACATGTATGACTATACTGAAACATTCTAGACATTAAACGTTAAGATCAGTTTAGTTCCTGGTATAACAGGTTAGCGGTTTCGGGCCTTTGGTCATTTTACTCCAATATTTATCAGACGCGTCATACTAAAAGGGGGCTTAAATCATTCGTACAGTCTGGTCACGAGCTTAGCAGTACTAATAAAGTTAGACACGCAATGTTTAAATGCCTCATAAGCGGACAGAGCAGCTCTTGAAAAGACTGACATAAGATCCATTTTCACATTACGCGGCTCTTATTATGATTACTAATGCATGAAAGGTTTTGTGTTAATACCTTGGGTCCGAATATGAGTCCCATGGAGAGAAAGCTGCATAACATGATTGCTAAGGCAACGAATGCAAACGTGGCGTCCTGCTGACTCTCAATAATCAGGACTATTGGCACGGTGATGACGCACAACACCTGTAGCATGTAAAGAGAAGTGGGTTGGTTATGTAGAAAAATGCATACCGTTACTTGTTCTTTATATTAACATGTATTGTTCAACAATTTATTTGCTCCAGTCGAATTGCAATTTGATTGAATAAAACATATGGGATCAATTTTAGCCCCGTTCTGGGAAAACGAGGTTTACTGCATTTGTTTAGTCCCAGATAATCCTGGGCAATCCGCATAGACTAATCTGGGACGATACTTTCCGCTTTGATGTTCGTTGAAAGGAAGACTTTTCTTAACGAAAATTTAGTCGAGGCGGAAAGTGTCGTCCCTTTTAAGATTGTACAGGCTAATCTGGGACACTTTTCGCACATGCGTTAATCTCCGTTTTACAGATCACGGCTCAAATTCCTTGTTTGACGTAGCATTATTAAATGAGTCAATAAACAACGGTTTGGGTTTCTTCGGAGGTATTCACCAACCCATGTGTAGACTTAAGCACAAAGAACAAACTTCGAACCAATAAAAATATGCACACCGTTTGAATGTATTCAGGTTACATATGATGCTTTTGTCATTAATAAATTCTTCTAAATTATAAATTGTGTAGTTAGATGCGTTGAATTCCAGTTGAACTATATTGTGCAGTTAGATGTGTTGAATTCTATGTTGTGTTGAACTATATACTACTTTCAGAATGTAACAATTTAAAGACCAGTCTTATTTTACACTTAAGGTTAAAAATAGGTTGATGAAGTCGTTTGTAAATTGACCGTTTTGAATCTTTGTAGCAAATACGGTTTCTCGTGTTTAAATGCAGAATACAGGATACATTGACGGAGGCAGACTAACTTGCCTATTATTTATTATATGGTACATATGTTATTTTTGCAGATAATTTGCTCACGTTGTGGTCTTATTCCCATGTTGTTAGTCTTCGATGATTTAGTTTTTTCAATAGTCCTTAATCATACTAGAATGACGAATGTCCTTGTGGAGGCGAAACATTACTAAGACAGCTTATTAAGTTAACAAGAAAATGTTATGTCCCAAAGGTTCACACAAATTGTTCCATACATTTTTAAACACGCACGCGGTAAAAACGTTCTTATTGCGGTGAGAAATGTTTCCTGCATCTGCCACAATGCGCTCATTATCGTGGTCGGCAAAAGGGGCAAATAATAATCATTGGGATTAATCTTGCCTCCAAGAAATGAACAGACACAAATGGAAAATTGAGGCAAACCCTTGGGATATTACCTCGAGTGAATACGTGACATTGAAGTTACCTCATTACAACATGACGTATACAGCAAACTTGTTAATAAAGAATATATTTAGTCCCACGAAAAATACTTGCTGCGTTTGAATATATTAAGGCTACAAATGTCGCTTATGTCATATAAATTGTTCTGTATAAAAAGTGTGCAGTTAAAGGTATTCAAGTCCATGTAATTTGGAACTGAAAAACATATATACTAGTTTAAAATTGCAGCTTAACAAATATTCTTTATTTTTCTACTGAAGTTTAAGAATAAGTTGGTGAATAATGTCACTGGACATGCAAATGTGACGTCAGAGCAATACTTACGACTACGTTGTAAATGCTCATTCCTACGAACCGAGAGTCGTTCACTTGTTTTAACTTGACACTTCGTGTCTCGTATGAGAGGAATATACCGAACAGGAGCAGTATGCCTTTATGACCAAATACGACACCTGAAAATATATGAGCCGCTCTCTGTGAAAAAATGGCTTAATGCATGTGCGTAAGGAACGACACTTTCCGCTTTTAAAGTATTTTCGTTTAATGAAAGTCTCTTCTAAACGAAAATTTAATCTAGGCGAAAGCGTCGTCCCTGATTAGTCTGTGCGGATTGCAAAGGCTAATATGGGATGACACGTTGCGCACATGCCCCCTGTTCCAAGAGAAATTGTTTAGATTCATAACAACCATGAACTATCGCCAGCGACAATATCAGCTACATAAAATAGTGTGTGCTTACCAACATGGTCAAATTGTGATCTTATTATTTATGTATCATCTTTCGTTGAAAAACGAACATATTTTCCTCGCTCTGGGAAAACCGGGCTCGATGCATGTTCGTCAAGTGTCGTCCCTGATTAGCCTTTGCAGTCCGTACAGGCTAGTCATAGACTGGGTTTTCGCTTATCAGGGACTTCCTTTAAACGAACATTACCATTTAATCGGCAAGTGTAGTCTCTGATTAGCCTGTGCGGATTGCACAGGAGGCAAATCTTGACGATACTTTACTCACACGCAGTTTTTCCAGAACGAAGCTCATATGAATCCCTACCTAGCCATATGGAGCTATTATGTGAGTGACAATGTTCCAAGAACGGTTTCAGCATAATATCCTGTTCTGTTGAAGGTGACGGTTCAAGGTCAAATATCTCAAGGTCACGGAACATCGGGTCAAGCACCTGCCAAGTGGTGAGGACGACAAGGTCTACGATCACTATGGTAACCAATACCAAATATAGCTCCAGTTGATTGACATTCTGAAAAGAAATGTATATCATTTCATTGTATACAAATTTTTTTTTGGGTATGTTTTTACTCCGTATCCTGTTGATTGGTCTATTTACACATTTCCTAACACAAAAGAGGAAAACATAAATAAGAGTTCAAACCCAAATCTAAAGTTGAATGTTGCATATGAGTTATACTTAACCAGCATATTTGCGGTTTACCGATTAAAACATTATGTCAAGCTTATAGAGAAAACAATCAAATATATTGACGTTGAATGATCATTAACAACAATTATGACAATTTAAGGAATAAATATCTTCCTAGACCATAAAGTATTTCAAAACCGCCAGAGCGGTGCTCATATAACTAACCTTTTTATCTTTTTGTCTTGACGTTGTGAGGCGATGTACGGCCCATATCTTGGCGAACATTCCCCCGTACCCCAGCGAGAAACCGATCGATAACAACCAGGCGCGCAGCTGCGGGAAGAAATGTTATGACAAACACAATTATATGGCATAAATCATAAGGCATAAGTCATTAGACATAAGTCATGCGGTTGTCTGCGAAATACATATTCCTTACAACAGGTTCATATGCGGTCTGCGATATAGCATATGTTCCTCTGCAAAATGTATGCATATTTTGCTTGCCACGTCTACAAATATGTTGCATATTCTGGAATCATAAATCATGTGATACTACATCCAATCCTATCACTTCTACAACTATTATTACAAATAGTATGAATGTACTGTTATTACAACTTAATCCACCACAACAATACTCGTACTAAAATTCTTACTGTATACTGTAAACATGTATATAGCTAAAGCGTCGCCGCACCAACATTAGTAAAACCACCAACACAATTACCAGTATAACCGCCATCACTATAACGACAAACTCCAGTATAAAAACCAAAGCCATATAAATATAAAATATTATAATAACACTATTCATCAATACTCACACCACCAACACCATCACCGCCACCATAACCACCACTACAACCAATTAACCACCACGACCATCATCACCAACAACAACCTCATCATAATCTCCACTTACTGCACCACCACAACACCAAACACCACTTCCACCACCATAACCACTAGCACCACCACCTCCACCACTACAACAGCCACCACCATTTCTCCCACCATCACCACCATCACCACAAGCTCCACCACCACATCAATAACAACCACTTCCCCACCCCAACAACCTACCTGACACACGAGACTGTACGACTCCTCCGCAACAAAACGTCCGTCCAGCCCAAGGAGGAACACGGAGACCAGACACAGAATGCAGCCGACGACGACAATGCTGTTCACGTGCGGCTGGGAGAACGCGATGCATCTAATGTAAACGATCGGAGAGTTATAATATGAGCACAGGCTAATCAGTAACGACCATTCACGTGTCTTCTTTACGAAAATCCAGTATCAGCGGAAAGTGTCGTCCCTTATAAAAATCTGCGGACTGCTCAGGCTAATCTGGGATAACAATTTACCCAAATGCATTTAGCTCACTTTTCTCAGACGACGATTCATATTATTGATGGTTAGTACGGATTCTGATTTTTACAGGGTTTTCGATGATTATTCTGTGGGCAAAATACAGGTTTATCGTTATAAAACAATATATTACTAGTTAACAACGACACAACAATTTTACACTTTTAAGCAATAAATAACCGTTTCGTTGTTTTTTTGTGTAAGTAAATTAGACCAGAAAACAAACACTTGGTGATAAAACGGAAAATTGGAATTACGCTATATAATCGTTTCAAATATTATCTGAATGAAAGACACTTATCTGTGTATAAAAGATTTATGCATTTTTGAAGTGTGTCAGTAAATGCCTTAAATGGCTACATTTTTACCATGAATCTGAAGAGCTCCACTCTAAAGAAAGGAAAATCATGTTTGGAAGATAAAGTAAGAAAATATGTTTTTATTGTACAGCTAAATAATTTTATAGAAGCAATTACGAGTCGTTGTATAAATTTTAGCTGTATACAACATCTTGCCTTAACACAACAGCTAGAAATTGTACATATGGACTATTTTTTGCCTTTCACCCCTCGTTCATTGTTTCTTAAATTTGGATGTTTACATGCATGAAATGTTCATATTTCAAATAGATGTACCATATATGAATAAAAGCACAAAGTTATCAATCAAATGCAGCGTTTCTTTAAATTCGTTTAACTGAAAAAATCGACAAACTTCACGAGCTTGCCTGCTTAAGTTAGAAATTCAGAGCTCTAACCGGGAATTGAACCAGTGTCTACCGCGTGATGACCAGACACTGTAACCGAGTCGCCAAAGACCTAGCTTAAAAGCGATGCTCTTGGAAGTGTAATTATTTAACTACACTGCTGACGAAATCTCTTGATTGCGTCATTTAGGTCAAGGACGCAAATGTCTTTGCATTTGGAACGCAGTCGTTTTAATTATAACGAGTGTGTGTTTGTACGATGGATTATTATAATGCAATTTTAATAACAGTGTTGTTGTACATTACTTGAATGAAACCGGTGAGAGTGCATTTTCCACTTCTTTAAAATGACGAGTGTAATCGAATAACAAAAATGAAATAAAACTAGACAGACGCATCGATTTTGGTACAAACAGACCAGTAATATTTCAATAACAGACAACAAATGAGGTTGACATGGGTGACATTAATCAGTAAGTACAAAAAAAGAATTATGATGTTTTAAATATATTTTGTTTTTCGTATACAATGTTCTCCCCAATTTGTCTGAAATTGCTTTCTAGGATTTGTGGGTCAATTTTATCATCGTTTATTATAAATTGTGTAAGATAGACGTAACATTTGACTTACATACTTGTCTCCTGGTAATGCAAATGGAGTGCAACTTCGTTTATATTTAACATTTTGAAGACAATTCATATGCTAGACAGACTACCAATTTCACAGAGGCCTTAATGTCAAATATTTACCTCTGATAGCTTGATACATACAAAGTTGAAATTATCCACCCTGGGGTTGCTATTTAACTGCGTTGTCTATATAACATGTTAAAGATATATACAGAGTTAAAACCAACCAACCTGGCGATGCTATTTACCTGCGTTGTCTATTGACAATGTTGAAGATCAGACATCCCAGTCCAGCAAAGATTCCCACAGCAGACAGGGCGGACATGGCGAGGAACAAACCAATGGAGACCATCCGGAGGATCGGCTGCTGCATGGTCCTGTCTGGCGGAGGATTGCCGCCTGTGAAAAAATGCAGTTTTGAACGTTTGGGGAATTTCGATATTATGGATGAGCCATCGTATACAATTATGTATGAGCCGCGTCATGCGAAAATGGGTCTAAAAAGAGATAATTTCCGATCTCAGTACGAGACTTTAATTTGATAAAGCTTACATAAGGATATCTTGTATATTCTTACCTATCCATCGTTCGTTGTTAAGCCACGTGAGGTTGTCCGTAACCTGGTCGTAAAACCCGAGAATGTTGTATGTTCCGTCTGAAAAGTAAAAGCCGAGAGTGTTGTTTGTTCCGCCTTGAAAGTAAAACCCGAGTGTTGTATGCTCCGTCTGAAAAGCGGCAGCAGCCATATTTAAAAGGTAGCCATCGAATGTTGCATTGTTTCCATTAACAAAATGTGTTTGACACATCATATAATCTGGTCCCATGAGATTGTCAAAAACAGATATTTTAATAACTGTGTTAGAGATTTTTTCGGATCCATTGACGAAGTGCGAAAGGATTCCTTTGGGAAATGCACGTTCTTCATTGTTTGTCTGATATTTTGCTCACCGCATTCGGTAATAAAAAGTCGGTAAATTGTCCAGTAGAAAAATCAACATTAAACACTCATTTGTAGTCTGTCCATGAACATAACAAGATCTTAAGTAGTCTAATAATGTTTAATAAAAAAATGGAATTCTAAAACTCTACAAATTATAGTTTATGATACAAATGATCTATAACAAATTAATCAGTAGTTCGACGCAATTCGGTTAAAAAACTTTGGATTTGGAGCGAGCGTGCCAAATAAAAATAAAATATAAATAGTTTAATTACATTTTCGATGAAATCAAAGGCAAAATAATGTGTCCATATTTGTTTAATATTGCTTAACGCATTCAGCTTAGTAAATGATGCCATGTTGTACTATTACGTTTTTAACGAAAACTTAATTGTATATGCCGTAAAATTTGTATGCGTTACCATAATTAATACAAAAACTTAAACCTCCGCTATGTTAAATTCGGATACGTTGCAAAACGGACCATGCGTGCATAATAAAGATAGTAAATAGTGATTTTCATTTAATGAATTTTAAGTGACAGACAAAACAAGACAAACATCTGATCAATATGTTGTGACCTGAACTCAAACTTTGAAATGAAATTAATAAAACAAATTATTGAAGACCGTACTACAAAAGTTCATCTGAACAGGTGCAAACAAAGCGGACCTATAATATATGTAATATATGTTTTACTCTCATTTCAGAATGCTTTAGTTATTTTTGTATTAAACACATCCTGTAATTAGAAATAGTATATTCCAATGGTTGTAATTATCTGTATTTTAAAATAGTTTATAGAACTCTTCCCTGGTGCTTTTTTGGCTAACATATTACTTATTTTGAACAATTACCTGTTCACAGATGACCGTATGTTTAAAAAAATGGTATAAAATGAATTTACTAACCTTACTGTACTATTTGGAATAGTTTCAAATAAGACAATTGAGATAAATATTCGCAACACTTTGACCTCAATGTAATATTCAACACATTATTCTAGTTTTATCTTTTTTGTCAAGAAATACTAACTACGGTTACTTACTAATCATCTGTTCTATTTTCGTCCAAGCTATTCGGTCACCCTGGGATGAAAACGCCACATTGCCCTGCAAAAACAATCGTAGTTATATATTTATGTAAGGAAATCGTTTAAACAAATGTTGGAACCAGTTATACTTATTCAGCATACCGAATTTCATTTAAATTTCAACTTATTTTAATGTTATGACCGTTAACACCTTCTGCCGAACAGATCAGCAGTCACACGTTTTTTTTTCAATAAATAATACATTTAAATCATTGCATATATTGTACACTCCACATAATTGTTCATAATGCCCTTGACCATGTTGTTTTTTTTACCTTCCAAAACTCAAATAACCTATACTTAAATTGTTAACATAAACAACTAACATCAAAATTGTGCATTTAAAATAATGTATTTCGTGTAAGTGTAATAAATGCTAAAAATATTAATAGAAATGCTTGTTCATACATGTACTTGACAATCAAGTGATATCATATTCGGAATAATATAAGCAAACATTTCAGGCCTTACAATTTTTAAAATGCGTAACAAGAATGTTGCTTCATAAATTGAATACAATCAACGATTTCATTTAAACTTGTCATTTTGACCGCATCTGATGTGAACATGTTATTAATCTTGCAAAAACTTGCCATTTGGAAATTGAATGTACATGATGAAACGCAATCACTGTATGTATTCGGCATAGAGAGACGCCCTCCACAAGCGCACTTGCATGACCAAAACCATAAACGGTGATAAGTCTCGATGATGAAGTCTTTAACACAGTTGTGAAAAAAGATCGTCATAAATTACTGTATTTGTGGCTCGTATTGTGTGCATACTTATGATGAGAATCTGTTCATTTTTTCCCTACCATTTATACTATATTTGTTATAATGTACATTCGGCCATGTGTCCACAGGAGGTGGTTGATTTATTGACACAAATGTCGTAATTGAATCTGATTATGAATATAACGCGTCAAGTCACAGAAATGTGACGCGTATTTGTTGACATTCATAACAAAAGGTATTTGCATTTAACTTAAAATAAGCTCATAGCTTCCTTAATATCACATGTTGCCTATTAATTAATTATTTTAATAAATATTAGAAGAGAAACAAAATATTCACATAAACACAGAATTCAATCAGAAACCTACTAAAAACCAAGGTCTTATTTAGATATATTTAATTGTGCTGCCCGTTCCTGATTACTTCCAAATTTGTTTCCCGGAAAACATTTTACCTAGTGTGTTATGAAGAGACAGGTTTCATAATAAAGAACAAAAAAGAACAAAACAGATCAAAAGAGAAAACGTTTAAACCAACCGAAACTCCAAGAAAACGCGTAGAATTCATGGCTGTGTATATTTCACGGGTGATTTCAGGACTTGTATAGTTGAAGTCTTCGATGTCCATACCTTTTTCTGTCAACCTAAGAAAAACACACAAAAAGAGCCATCTTGAGATAGAACAGCTGTCAACAGATGTGTAAATAAAAATTAAACTCCAAAGAAGAGGCATGTTATAAAATCATACCGAGCTAAATAAGTTCCACGACAAAAAATGTCCCGACGAACACAAAAAATTGGATATATTTTAAATGACATCATTGTAGATCTATATGTCCATGATAAATATACCTGTCTTACTTCTTCGATAAATGGTGCGATTGCAAAAAGCAGGGATTCTATGACCACCATAAAACACGCGTTGAAGTTTGACGTCACGTGCATCACCACTTGTGTTACATATACAGGTTTTGTCGCGGTACGGCTCATATAATTAATCCTCGCTCTTGGAAAACGGGGCTTAATGCATGTGCGTAACGTGTCGTCCCATATTAGCCTTTGTAGTCCAAACAGGATTATCATTAACTTGATGGTATGTCAGCAGCGGGCCGATTTAAGGCGTCCGACCTAGCTCTGCCGTGTGATATTGTCAGTATACATACATGACTTCTTATGTCTCTTATCACAACTACTAAAAAGAGGTAACACAAGTTCACAATTATTTACTTTGACCCAAATCATTAAACAAGTTAATTTCATTTAGTCCCAGTTTAGAAAAGGATCGATCTTGCTGCTTTATTAGTTGGTCTAGTTTGGTTCATTTTACAACTATAACTATATATTTTATAAAAGTAAATATTATGTTCAGACAGTTCGAAACATGATAACATCCAGAAAACCAGTCTGCTATTAATTGATTGATATGCTTACATTCCCAAATTTAATGTTGAATAGTTTCACATTCAGTGTGACAAAAAAGTGCAGTTGACTGAAGTGGCAAATCCAATTTTAAATAAGAAGGAGTTTGCACCTGTGGTTCTATGTATAATTCTTTATAGAAACTACTGTAAATTCGTATCACTTGTAATAAGAAAAGGCATCTCAAAGATATGTCGCCATTCTATTGTTTCAATATAATTAAACAATATTTGACAATTTATTTATGAACACGGGTGAAGACTCATTACTGGTAATTATTTCATACAAAGGTTTTGTAACCTTTGTGTTCACTAGGATGGACCGTAGGCTTGTGGGAATAAACGGCTTCATAAAGCAAATATCATATGAACTTGTGTCCTTCATGTATCGTTTAACTGCATTAATAATTCATAGGAAAAATAAGTAGTTTAGATTAAAGTTATATACTTGGCAAAAATCTTCGTAACTGTCAATAATAAAACTTTCTGCGTTTTGCATCAAGTCAACAAAAATGAACGCCTTTTTCAAACCAGGATTTAAAAAATAGATCTTTGTTACCCATTGTTATGTCTGGTTTATAGAATAATGGAATGTGAAGTTTGACGGATTTGTAAACGTTTCTTTTCTACATTTCTAAACAGTTCAACTAATTATTTCAATGTTTCTTTCCATTATTCATTTTGTGTTTTGTTAATTCAGTTTTCAGGATAGTGACTTCCACAGTTGTATAATTTTTATAAATAAATAATTATATTAAATGTACTACGTATCCATGAGCACTGCAGGGAACTGACAAAAGCAAAAAATATATCAATGATCTGTAAACCTCCTTCTATATATTAATTTAGTAATATAGTTTTGCCTATTCGTGGATCACCATTGCACACACAATATAAAACAAAATAGTTCATTGATCTCTGTAAGCGGATTATGTGGTAGATTTGGCAATGAAACAAAGAGGTAATTCAACACCTGTAATGCTCAGGTTTAAATTACTTGAATTCTCCGTATCGGCGTTAAAATCCTTCTAGACCATTTTTAATAAACAAAATAGTATAACTATTTTATCAACGTAATTTATTTATATATTGCGTCACATAGTCAGTTGGACACAATAAAGTGCACGAATCAAATACAGTTTTCATCGCGATGTATGTTTGCTTATTAACATCTAATCGTATTAAACTTTTGATTGGTCATTATAACTCCGCCCTCGCACGTGCTCATTGTTGATTGGCTGATGCGCTATTTTGCTAATTAAATGACGAAGTAGGAATTACCGTAGATTATATTAGAGGGGGTTTTGATATTAATTAAGCGTATGATTCCAGAGACAAGGAACTTTGATAATTACTCATTTAGACACCCATTATGTAAACTATCATTTTGGCATATGTTATGTATAACAGCCTATAGGAGAATCTTTGTTCGACCTACAAGTCATATTGATGGTCTGAAACGCAATAACATATGCTCATTCAGATATGCATATTTGAACTCTCGTAACTAATCATTTTGGCACCTTTTATGTAAACTAATCTTTTTGGCATCTGTTACAAATCACATTGTTGGTATGAAACGCAAGAACCCATGCACTTTTAAGGTATACATAATTGCGTTTTCGTTGTTTTGTTTTTACGAAATATTTAAATCAGAAGTATAGTATTTTATTCATACCATTATATTCTTAATAATTCAATATTTATTACCAATTTACATAATTCAAGTATTATTTTTATACAATTTTGTCCGTATGATAAACAATATATTAACAATTTTCTAAAATTGAACTGTTGTATTTATATATGGATGCCCCCGAATATTCGTCACGTTACAATATGGTTTATAAGTCAATGTGAAATTTTAAGCCAAGCAAGTGAACTTATTTTTACCTTACCATACTTCTTTTGTTTTGTTGAAATTACCTTTGGCCCTAAGTAGTGTCTGAAGTGTGTCAATACATCTTAAGTTTCATTGAGAGATTTTGCATAGAAATCCAGAAGTAAAGAGGTGTTGTCGGCAAATTGTGACCATTTGTAGTCCATGTTTTTGATTTTGATTCTCTTAAATCTTGGTTTTGACCTTAGTTTAATATATAATATTGCATCGCAAATAATGAAAATGTAGCAATTCAGCGGATCCCCATGTATGCAACTACGTTGTATAGGAAAACAGTCCGATAAAAAAAAAACACATTGCGTTGACGCCGATACTCCGTCTTCATAAAATACATTAAACAATGTTATTATGTCAGGACCGAAATTACACCAAGATAGAGTACGATTAAAAATTGCCCATTACAAAGAGTCAAAGCCTTTTAATAATCGATTAGCAACAGAAGACCCGGGATATTGTTTTCATCTGTGTAAGTAAGGATATCGTAAATAAGTCTGGTATTCTCTCCTATTAACATACCCTTGATGATTTNATATATAGCTTAAAACCTGTTTGCAATATATCCATGACCGATGATACATAAAGTATTTAAAATTGTTTTGGCAACAAATTCTGAACAAATTGTTTAGGTTTATCACCTTTTAGATTGCAGTTTATTATACCTTTCCACATATAAAAGCGTGATTTAGAGGTCTGCAAGCAGATGTTCACAATGTTGGTCAAAACTTCTTAAACAAGTCAGTTGTAAAACCGGATGAACCAGAGCTTTTATTATTTGCCATGTTTTTCTAAACAGAATAAGCCTCCTTAAATGTGATTGGCTCTTCTAAAAAAGTAAATTTTGCACTTTAATGTTTGGGTATGTCTATGTCATTTACATAACTATTCGAATATTCATCATACATGTTAATATTGTGAGACTGGTATATTTTATATTTTATAGAAAAAGGCAGTTTCCGTGAAAATTTCAGATTAGTTATCTTATACAATACCGTTTTCATCAATTAATTTGGTTATAGCTTTTATCGTTTAATTGTATATTTCAAGGTTACAAAACAGTTTCGAGGGGTATTCACCATTTTGACACCATTTAGCTCTGGACCAAATAACGAACCTTGTTAATTTTATCATCATATATGCTTTTTAGTTCTGCTTAATATATATATATATATTTACTTTTTTTTCATCTGTGAGAGAAAAAGCACATTGCGTTAACGCCGATATTCCGTCTTTACAAAATACATTTAACCATGTTATTATGTTAGGACCGAAATTAAACCGAGACAGAGTACGATTAGCAATATCACATACAAATAGTCAAAGCCTTTTCATAATCGATTAGCAACAGTTGGTAAGAGTTTTTTTTATCTCCATTTTGCGATTTGAATTTAAGTTGCTGTTCACGATGATTAGTCGATTTCTTCTTATAGGAACTGTAAGACATAGCTTTGTCCACTATCAACTCCATAATGATCATCAATCGAGAATTGTATGTCTCGATCGTTTGTATCAGACACATTACCAAAATGATAACCAGGGACAAAAACACTGTTGCTTTATTTCGATATATTTTATTTTAAAGTATTAAAGTAGTCGATATTTCTTTTATTTGTAAGAATGATTTTGACCTGAAATCCACGCTATGCTAGCCCTAACATGTTGCATGATAAAAGTTAAGATGTGCGACTTAAAAAAATGATGTACATGCACTTTTTTATATTGAGCAGAAGATTGTGTGAAATGAATTCAGTCATTCAGTCATACCATTATAGCATATCCGCCATTTAAAGTGTTGTACGGTAAAAGAAGCATTGAAGGAAAACTGCTAATTTTTTTTGTATATTAATTGAGTATTAACGTCTTTGAGAACTATGATCAAATAGCGCCTTTTATTAAATTGCATCAACTATTTCCAGAAGCATATAACAAATTATGGTCACTGCTGTATTACGATGTCATTACTTGGAAAAGTGCATAACAGCCCAGACTTTGACAATTATGTGCTTTACTTGAACCAGATATGTGTCTCGACAGACACGGCAAACTCGAATAACGTTGTTAGTGAAGTGAAGTGCACTACAGGGCATGTCTTGAGGTCAGGTACAATTCCTTCGTAGCAGAGATTATATATTGAAGAGAACGGTTTTAGCAAAAAGTTGTGGTTCTTTTGCTTTTGAGGACGACAACAGTTTTCCGAATGTTACACAGTGTAAAAATTAACAAATAAAGTTATAAACAAGAGCAAAATCGTCACGCATTTTTTTTTAAATTTCTGTGTTTAAAAGACTCCTAACCATATAATTTGCAGAACAATACCAAAGAGATAATATTGTTCAGTTCTTTATTTCAGACATGGTTAGTTAATATGGACCCGTAAATATAAGACATTAACATCGATATTCCGTATTTTACTTCCCTGAAATAAATATAATAAGTGTGTATTACATACGTATTATTTTATCATAACATGACACATCAGACGTCATTTTGGTGCTATATTACATTCAATTATTGTTCTCTTTTTTACGTAAAGTGGTTAAGAAACTAGGGCAACTGACGATGTATTTCGTGCGGTCGTTACTTTTTTTGTTTTAGTACAAAAAAGTACAATTACAAAAAGGACATGTTCAGGCATGCTTTTAACAAGAAAACTTTGCAATTGTGAAAACATTTATATGTTATCCCAACAACCTTTGCGGTCAAATATCACGTGTTTAACGCTCAACATAATTTTCGTTTATTTGTTATGAAATTCCGCAAAGTGTGCCAATCTGCCAATGCCCTGATGGTAACTAGTCCTAAGTCGTATTTGAGCTTGCATAACCCAGGTTTTATATGATCAAACCGAACGCTGACTTCTGGTTTGACTACAAATAGCATATCTTATTTGTTTAATGATTTACAGCCCCATTTTCAAAATTACATGCAGTTAAGAGAAATTATGCTAAACGATGCACGTAATCCGATGTTTATTACTTTAGAACATTTCATAGCGTTTTATTAAGATTGAACACTCATTAATCAAATTATTGTCTACGCCAACGTATCACTAATACGAGTTGTTCACCATTTAAGACGCCACCTTTAAGCATACAACCATAAATTAAACAACATGTCTCTTCTATATACCGTGTGTCTCTGCTTTGCATTGACAGTTCCAAGGCGATTACTTTAGATTGAGTTATTAAATACTGTATTTTTTCTGTTCTTCCTATGTCGTATAATACTAGCGCACGGTAACACGTATTTATCTCCTGATTAATTTTCTTTTCCATTGTTTGACAAAACCAAACATACGTAAAGTGTCATCCCAGATTAGCACGAGCATTCACCTCTCGCTTTTATTATATTTTTCGTTTAAAGGAAGTCACTTCTAAGCGAAAATATAGTTATGGCAAAAAAGAGTTGTCCATGATCAGCCTGGGCGGACTGAACAGGCTAATATGGGATGATATTTTATGCACATGCATCTAGCCCAATTTCCACAGAGCGAGGCTCATATCGTCGTCAACATTGTGGCTGTGTATAAAAAAAATCCGCAATAAAACGCCCACAATCAAAACGTAAGTGTTATTTTCATTGTTACCTCTCCGCGGTCTTGTTCAAGGCGAGTGCAAGCGCCCATACTGCGTCATATGCCAAGGGAGCTTCCGGGTATCCGCCTACCTGGGAGGTGTCGGGAACGTTCAGTATCGCGTCCAACCTCTGCTTGAACCTCTGAGCGGTCTGTAGAATGCACGTGTTAATGGTAAAAACCGAGTTCTGGGAAAAGTCGGTTTAATGCATGTGCGTTAACTTTCGTAACGGTTTAGCCTGTGCAAGCCGCACTGGCTAATCATGGACGTCACTTTTCACCTAGACTGGATTTGTGTTTAAAGACTAAATTTAAACGAAAAATAACATAAAAGCGGAAAGTGTCGTCCCTGATGAGCCTGTTTGTGTGGACTGAATAGGCTAATCTGGGACGACACTTTACGCACATGCATTCAGCCCAACTTTCACAGAAAGCGGCTCGTTATATCACCGAATGCCCGAAATGTCATCAGATGAGCAAGTGCCTGTTTACACTGTATACATAAAAAATATTCCTCTTATGTGTGTTATTGCAGTTAGTGGAATAGTTTATGGGCTGTTTTATTTTCTGCGTATAGAGCAAATATCACGGGTTCTTAATGCTGTGAGAACCGAGTTAAGGTTCCGTTGATTAGGAATCTATATTTTTAAGAATGTATGCTATGTATGCTATTGATTCGGCCTGGCGTATGTAGAGTTAATATAAGGAGCAAAACATACGTATTATTCTCTTATTCCCATATTATATACTCGTACATAACTATCGTTATCATGATTATCTAATCTTTTTTAAAACAATTGTGTTGAATGATTATGGATGTATAACTTAGGATACACTTGAATGTTTTTTAGAAAACAAAAACCATGAAATGGGACATTTCTCGTGTCTATTTGTGTAATACACATTGTTTGAGCTTTCAATTTCCAGTGCACGTAATGCATTGTATTGTTTCAATATCGACACAAATCTAAAATTCATTCTCCGTGTCAAAGCCCATATAAATCGCATCCGTCGTAACCTGTTTGTTATTGCTTAAACAAATAAAATAAGAACACGCTTATTATGCAAATGCTCGCCAATAATTTCCTGCTCTCGTGGCCAATTTCTATGGAGATGAGTATAACATTAAGGCAAACAAATCCACTGACATATGATTTGAACTAGCTACACGTCGCAGTAAAGTTATTAGGATCATGCTCCTTGTTTCCTCCGTCATACGAGTGGATCCTGTGTCTTCATTCACCTCACGAATGTTTGAAGGATTTGATTTCCGTTTTAAATTAAACAAGATGAAAACGGTCTAATTAAAATGCAGCAAAAATTAAAATCTAATAAAATGTGTACTGTACGACGCAGTTGTTTCGTAAATAGTATCGAGAACATGTTTCTATTCAATATGGGAGATCGTTAATACAATCGACGTCATAGCTATCTTTCTCCAGTAACATCACAACAACAGACAATTTCAGTTTAATGTCATCAATATCTCAAGTGAAATAGGTTCTTCTATTTTTTTCTTAGTCCGCAAAAACAAATTACAATGTCAATTGATGTTTCACGCGGAAGTTAAATACAATTTGCTGCCAGAGAGATGTCAAAATTTGAATAGCATTGAAATAAGGTCACATTAAGACAAGCCTAATTCTAATTAATTTGTTTATTTGAACGGTGTTATATGCTTCCTCGGATTGTAGACGACCAGAAATACGTCAAAGATTCGTGATTAACTCCAAATGAAATGCTTGCTTCAAATTCCATAATATACCAAATTAAATTCAAGCATACTAGAAAATGTTTCAAGTATCCTCAAGCGGGAAACGAGAAATGTAAACGTGTGGTTTGCCATAAAAATGTTTAATGTCATTCATATGTTTTTTCTAAGTTTTGTACTAAAATGTATTTTGAAAAAGAACATTAAATATTACGTTGGCAAACGTTGCAAAGACAATTAAACCGACAACATTTATATAAACCTGTTCCCAAGGTGACGACTACGCAAGTCTCACATAAGTCAAACATGATAGAACAGATAAGGGGCGCAATGACAATGAAACTATTCCTGCACGTTTGGCATGCTTTTAAACTGCTTCAACCTCAAAGGCATTGATAAAACCACTTCAAAGCTCAGAAATAAGTTAAATGCATTTGCATGGTAAACGATGTGTTGTATGTTCTATCAGTTATAGTATAAGATATGAGTAATTTGCCATAAATAAAAGATCATCTGGGGCTTTAAATGGGTTATCGATGTTGGGAACTCTGGGTATAAGTAATATGACCCGGGTATTTAACTGTCTGGGCAATGTTGAAGAATGTGATTGTGTCCTCTTGATGGATTAAGTGTGGCTAACGTGTTGGAGATTGTGAACGTGTCCTCGTGATGGATAAGGTGTGGTTACCATGTTGGAGATTGTGGCCGTGTCCTCGTGATGGAAGAAGAGTGGTTACCATGTTGGACAATGTGAACGTGTCTTCGTGATGGATGAAGTGGGGTTACCATGTTGGACAATGTGAACGTGTCTTCGTGATGGATGAAGTGTGGTTACCATGTTGGACAATGTGGACGTGTCCTCGTTATGGATGAAGTGTGGTTACCATGTTGGACAATGTGAACGTGTCTTCGTGATGTATGAAGTGTGGTTACCATGTTGGACAATGTGAACGTGTCTTCGTGATGGATGAAGTGGGGTTACCATGTTGGACAATTTGAACGCGTCCTCTTGATGGATTAAGTGTGGCTCACGTGTTGGAGATTGTGAACGTGTCCTCGTGATGGATAAGGTGTGGTTACCATGTTGGAGAATGTGAACGTGTCTTGGTGATGGATGAAGTGGGACTACCATGTTGAACAATGTGGACGTGTCTTCGTGATGGATGAAGTGGGGTTACCATGTTGGAGAATGTGAACGTGTCCTCGTGATGGATGAAGTGAGGTTACTATGTAGGAGAATGTGAACGTGTCCTCGTGATGGATGAAGTATGGTTACCATGTTGGACAATGTGAATGTGTGTCCCCGTGATGGATGAAGTGCGGTTACCATTTTGGAGATTGTGAACGTGTTATCGTGATGAATAAAGTGTGGTTACCATGTTGGAGAAGGTGACTGTGTTTTCCTGATGCAGGATGACAGCCTCCGTTGTAATGTGTCCCTCCAAAGCCTCTCGCAGCTGCTCCGCGGTGCAGTTGATGCTTGGGTCATCCACCTTGTACCAGTTGTCCGGATACCAGCCGATGATGAACCAAACGTACTTCCTCCCGTACAGCTTCTCCTTGTAGGCCTTTTAAAATAAATACTTGTTCTGTGAAAACTGGGCTTAATGCAAGTGCGTATAGCGTCGTCCAAGATTAGAATGTGCAGTCCGCACAGTTTCATCAGGAACAACACTTTCCGCCTAAACTTGATTTTCGTTAAGAAAGGGACATTCTTCAAACCTTTCATTCTATATAAGCGGAAAGTGTCGTCCATAATTAGCCTGTGCGAACTGCAAATATAGACGACACTTTACGGACATGCATTAAGCCCAGTTTTCAGAGAACGCGACTCATATAATCCAAGAATTATTAAGCAAAATAAATAAAATAAACAAAATAAATACAATTATTAATATTCAATGAACAAAACATAAGAACTGCCATAAATGTTATTCTATAACAAATCATAGCTCTTGATGTTGACGAAATAGATATCTGATGTATTCATTTTATGAGAAAAAAAGTTGGTTGGACTATAAAGATATGCAAACCTTTATTGATTGTCATTTTGTGCCATTTTTTGGATAGCGGCTCATATATATTAATATGTCATACAATATGCAATTGATCGCAGAATATGGGATTTATAATCGTTTCTTCCGAGCTTAAAGTCCTCCAAACACATCTGACTGTCTAAATGAATATTCAGGAAAAAAAAACATCTATTTGTCATTATGTGTTTATCAGGAGCCATTTGAGTACAAATGTATGTAGTGTTTCAGTTACATTTTTTCATATGTGTATAAAAGTACTCTTTTACACGAGCAAAATAACCCTTAACATCATCTTAAAACAATATTTGCAATTGTTTATCATTGACAGTTCGTCAAATAATAATATAAGTATGTGCTATAATAATTACGTGTATAATGTATATTGTATAATATCTATGTATCTAACGTCTACACCATTTCCACAATACACAATACATTTGTGAACATGAGTACACAAATAGTATAACATAGAATATTCACAAATTTAATTATCATATAATCAACCACTAGACCAAACCTGACAGAACACCCGTCTGGCCATGTCCTCATAGAACACACCGACAATGATTCTGGCGTCCTGGCGCTGTGAAACATGAAGAGAGCACGTGATGAGTTATACAATATCAAATAAATAGGTATCATTATACCAAGTTGTTATAACTGTGTGAATTAAATGGAGCAATTCAACTTTGGATTCGACAAACGCCGTTTAAGATTTTAATTATGATTGATTTAACAAACATAAGCCTCTAACACGTCGTACGTTCCCGAATATTCGTTGATAACGTGAATCAAATCTTTCAAAGCATACAATTCCAAAATGTTTAACCCACTCAATAATATTCTTCAAATCGGGAAGTTATGAATACGGTGTCAATCGAAACATATTTGATTAACAGTTACTCGAAATGTAGCCATCTGTAAACTGTGAAGTTGAATTTGCGAGCTTGAATAACACTTGTTTTTAAGACAATGTCAACTCTTTATTTGTTATATAAAACTTGATGATCAATATGGGTCCCGGCTTTATACCTTAAGGTTCCTCACAGCATTCGTGGGGTCTGTTAGGAAGTTCTGTCTCACTGCAACTTCAATACCTGCTGCCTTTACTCTTTCTTCTAAATCTTCTACAGTCTGCAAAAAGGGAGTCGCGAACGTATATTACCATGTGTATAATATATATATTAATATAAGTATTTTAAATATACAGTGAGTTTAAAGGTATAATGATATGCTTCGTACATTTTCAATTTTCAAGCAGATATGCTTATATTACAGTGGGAAACAATATTCTTGAACAAAAACGTCGAACAGACATGTCCTTCGTTATAGGGAAACCTTTAACAATCATACGTACCATAGTACGAAATAGGAAAAATGCGACTCCAGACAGATTATAATCAGAATGTTTTTTGTTAACCTCTGGTAGGTATTTTATTTACAGCAAAATCTCAGTTGCCTATACACTACAGGGCTATAAAAACAACACAGCATCAAACATACACAAATGATGAAAGATGGGTTCACCGCCTTGAATGTGTATACAATTCAACATCACATTTACTCCTTTAAACTATTGGACACTCATACAAAAACGCGCAACTCACCGACGTGAACACTTCCTGGGTCTCCTGGATAGTTGCTATGCGTCGCCATTTAAATCGTTCGAAGATCTTCACACGGGTGGGGTTGTGCAGGGTGGCCGAGGGATGGGTCCGGAAAAACGTGGGGAACCTCTCCCTGTTCGACAGCGCAGGGGAGCTCGAGCCATACGCTAACTGGAAGACCAGTGTGTTATCCGTAATATTATTTATAAACCAATGCAGAACACTCTATGAAAAACAAATGATCAAAATGCTGATAGCGTTAAAAAAGAATGTATGTACTTATTTGCTTAAACCCCGCCCAGTTATTAAGGCAAAATTGTATGTAGAATGAATACTCAAATCTCGAGTACACGAGGGACAAATTGTTGTGTTTTAACAAGAAAGAGTGAGCTTGAAACAAATTGAGCATTAAATCAATAGTCTAAGCAATATGCCTTATAATGAGTAATCTTTGCGAATATAACCGTTTTATACGCGTTGTACTGTTTCCTCAAATGCTTGTACATGCCATTGCATTGTTGCTATTGATTAATGTTACGCAATTCTTTATTCTGATCGTGGGTCAATACGCTCTTGTTGCATATTAGATATATTAAACTGTGTTCTAATTCTTGATGTATGCTTATTTTAAAGCACACCTTTGTTACAACGGTGCATTTGTTTTACTTTTTTTTTTCATTCAGTGTCTATGTGCTTGTGCCCTATATTTGTAAGAACAAATGTAGGCTAACAAAAGTAAATTCTGAGTCCGCCAGCACATAGACATTGATAAGACAAAATCCGTTTAACAGCTCAGAATGCGCTTTGCCTTTTATCGTTTCGTCACAGCCTTCAGATAATGTAATTCAGCTTGACCGAATATGAAGGGAGACGTATCAGCGGTCGTGTCCTTAGAAATATGATGTGCTTAACATAGAACTTCACGTTAGATATGTGGGCAAAAAAAGTGAGATTTTGTAACTGAAAACAAAATTCCTGGTTAACACAATTGGGTTATTTTCGTTGTTTTAATACTTGATACAAAAGTGGTGCAACAGTGTTAACAACGCAATTTCTCTCGACATTATTATATACAACTGTATGATTCCTTAAAGTATTCATTTTTTTGTTCATAGCTGTAATGGTGGCCATGGTTTTGTTTATTCAATTTTTTTAATTGTATTTTATTAATAAATATAGAAAAAATATATAACTATATGTCATTTAGAAATAAACATTTTCAGCGCATTGCAAACAGTATCTACACATGTTGTCAATACATCATATATATAGTTTTCTCATAAACATAGTATTATTGCACTTAATCCCCCACAACACTTTTGCACTAGTACATTTTGTCATTCATGTAGTCCAAACAATAAATGTTTGTCCAAATATGACAGTATGACGTATCATTATAGGTTGAACAGTCTGAACTCCCAGTACTTGTACCTAGACTGGACACTGAACGAGGTACATTTGAGATAAGGCTTACAGAAGACGTATGACTGATGTGCAAGACAAACGGGAAAGTAAATGACAAGTAAAAAGGCGTTGTTAACCAAGGATGCAACCTGATCAATCAAAACCTATTTCTCGTTGTTTACGAATAGGACGAATGCATTGATATTTTAACGACTGTGTGTAGCTGCTTGATTTTCTAATGAATATCAATAGGGTCTTGTATTTAGTGTGTATTTTCGCTAAACATTGATTGTTTAAAAGAGAACTTGTATTATTCATTTTGATTATACGACTTTCACTTTGTAGTGGAAGTGTTGTATATTTATCTTTATATACATCATTAGATATACATTTCGACCAAAAATAAATATAAATAATTTTGAAACGTACATGTTAATAATTTACATACATTGATATAGAAAAGTCCACAGCATGCGTCTTTTTTTATTACAGACATTCCCCCTGGTCTGTATATGAAGGCTTTAAATTGTTTTGTCAAATTCATTCTCCTTAAAATTTGTATTCTTATAACATTAACAGGAAACATACATTGAGACCCCATTAACATTATCAGGAGATAACTGTATGGTACCATCCGTGGGCCTTTATTTATAGTCTCTTGAACAGTGAAAAGTTCAAATTAAGAATAAGGAAATAAAACAGACATTGAAATATCGACTACAATTTTATTAATGTGGTTAAGGGATCTTGTATCACCTGCAAGAAGAAAGATTTCCGAAACTGTCGGTCCTCGTGTTCGACAATTTGTAAAACTGTGTTTTGGTTAGAAATGAATAGGAAATTATGAATATGTTTAAAAAATACGGAGTTGTTTATGTTTATTCTACTCCGATATATTGTTTAACTTTAAAATATAAAGGATTTTATCAGTCGAACTTGAGATCTTGTTGATGACGTAACAAACTCCAAGAGCGATTCTTAGAACCAGTCAAATACTGCAGCTTGTTTTGTAACGTAGGCCATACAACAAGTTTTTGATTGGTTTAATTTAATATGTACAAAAGGTATATTCTTGTGTTTGGGTAGAGAGGAACAAGGTCCGGTAAAATCTGGTGAGGTCCAGTACATTTTTTAAGTCATCTGACCTCATGTCCGGTATGATTTGTTAGTATTTCGCATGGGTTGGTGTTCGATATTGTGAAAGCATTTAACAATTAAAATACTATATCCAATACAGATTATTGAAAATCAGTGGCTTTGTTGTCACAATTGTTACGTTTTTCACGAAAAGATGTACTTTTTGCCTTCACAAGCTAGAACAGAGCTGTGGAGAGCTGCCTATGATGTATTTTATGAAAATACATATGCGTTCCCAATGTGTTTAACCTTGACCTGTCAGGGTCATACCTATCTCTGCTTGAGCAAATACGCACTTTAGCACAAAGGCTATCTTAAACAAGACGCTCCAATATAGTTGTTATGCGTATTGCTAGGGCCAGTAGCAGCGACAACGAATAACGTTTTAAATTCACATAAAATATTCATAGAAACCCAACATTTTACTTAAATACTACACAAGAAATAAAATAAAGTACGGGTATAAAAAGTCGTAAGAGTAACACATATGATTTTTTTTTTATTAAAAGCATTAAATATAATTTGTTGGCTTTCGGTATATTACCGTAAACTAATTTGAGTGAGAAAATTAGCAAGCGCTGTTTGAAATATTTATGTTCTTACTTTACTTAGAAAATTAGTTCACGCCAATACCCATAAAGCAAATATATTTACTATCGTTGTTATTTACCAGGTTTTTCTCGAAGTGATCTGATATAAATTGGTCTGAATATTCATTGTATGTATGCGCTGTAAAATTTATACAGTTTTTCTCATTAATTAAATACATATAAAACAAGTCCAAGAACCATTCCACGGTCGGTGCAGCGGTTTGATTCGCGCCATTCATTGATCTCAACGCGGATAAATCCAAGTTAATAGGCACTTGAAAGGGAAATTATCCGCTTTATTTGTGACTTGATCCGGTCTTCTAGGACACATATTGATCTTTTTAAATCAGACATGTTCCGGACGATGTTGCGGAAAAGAAGCAATGGTAGAATGATAGCCTTTTGAAAGAGTCAGACTTATTGCGTACCGGCAGTACAAGATGTTATAAATGCTAAATTTTTGTGGAAACAAACATCCATGCATAATCTAGTAACTTTCAATACCGAACTTATATAGTTACATAATACAAGTACTAACGAAGGTTCCAATCACAAATATGTTACTTTTGAAACGACTTCTTTATGCAATGTATTTGCCATAACGAGAGTAAACTTGTAAAGTTGAGTGCTCTCTTGTTTGAGACTGTAACCACATCGTTGTTTTTGGGGTTAATTTTGTCGTGTTCTGAGAAAACTGGGCATAATGCATGTGCGTAAAGTGTCGTCCTAGATTAGCATGTGCAGTCCGCACAGGCTTATCCGGGACGACACTTTCCGCCTTAACTGGATTTTCGCTAAGAAGAGACATCATTAAACGAACAATTCCATAAAAGCGGAAATGGTCGTCCCTGATCTGGGGTGACAATTAACGCACAGGCATTATGCCCAGTTTTCTCAGAACACGACACAATTGATGTACTATTTAGCTACCAAACAAGTCATAGAAAATAGCATTGAGCCTTACAAGTGATCCTGGAAGATACAAAGAATAAGATGATTTGAAATGCGCTACACTTTTACACTGTAACCAAACAAATAATACATGATATAACACATATGTTCTGAGAATCGATAGAGACAAGAACTAGGTTAAAATATTTGTAAACATGACACGCTCGAATCCTGAACTCGAAACTTTTCCAAGAACTGGTAATCAACAGTGCTCTAAACAACAGCGTTGTTCATGTTTTGTGTTTTTGTGATGCGTTCCATTTCATATTATTATACGGTAAAGCTAGGTTTTTGAGTTTATATATTTTACTTCTATAACACATATTTAAACTAGCCACTCACTCCACTTCAAACAATCTGGACAGGTTTTAGAAACAGGTAAATAAAATGCACTTGTTGTATATACGTACCACAATAAGGTTCCACATTTTGGCCGCCTGTGCCACGAACGTAGAGACGATGCTACAGCCCGTGAGCACGATAAGCTTGTTGGGAGGGGTATACAGGAGCTCGTACAGGACCTTCGTACCCAAACCTGGCATGCACTGAAATATTTTATTGTATTAATATAATACTTATTATTATATTATATTAGATGTCGATGTGGCGTATGGTGTCCTCCTAGCGACTGGGTGGTCACGGATTCGACCCCCACTATGGGAGCGCTTTTTAGCTCTTCCAAAGGTACAAAGTACTGGTTCTATCCAAGAAACGGACTCGAGGGCGTTTCATAAAGCTGATTGCTTTTGACGCAATCTAGCTTTAATAAATTGGTTGAAACTAAAAATAAGCTATTATGATACCTCACGTGACTTTCCCTCCGTAAATTTCCGTATACCAATCGCTGCGTAATGTTAATATTCCATGACCGTTGGAACTTGATATATCTCACTCGGGTAATAGTGTAAACCATAGTATTACGTGATACTAGCTTATCTTCGTATAGACAAATATGCAAAAATTAGTGTTAAAAACTCCTCGTTAAGAATTCCAAATGCGGTCAGAATCTCATCACAGCATATGTATAGTATTACAATACGAAATTATGTCTTAAAGCGCATTTTTTAAATATAATTATATGAAAATCTAAATGTCGAATGTCAAATAATGTGGATTTTTATGTCTTGGTTCTACATAGCTCTAGTGGTTGAATTGAGAAAAATTGACGGAAAACGACGGAGTCAATGGAATACCAATTAATAATTGATTGAAGAGAATAATATTGTATGAAATTAAAATACTATAAAACATGTATATGTAAGCGTATACGACGAAAACATAACACCACGTTAAGGTCATTAGTATGGGAATTTAACTAAGAACGTTCTGGAGTTTCATTACTAGATATAAAACATCGCTATTCATGATCCATATACATTGATGTCAGACAACAAAGATTCGTGTATTGTCTTTAAAGCTTATTTATGGCAAGCCGTGAAAGCACAACCTTGTGCCATTAAAACAACTTTATTAGTTCTCGCATCAGGACGTAGCGCATTCGAATTGATAGTGGCAATGTATTAACCATAAAGCGGGCCAATGTTCAGCAATATTCGTGCAAGAAGACACAGGTTGAATGCAGCTTATTGTCTGCTGCGTCTGATTATACCCAAGCGGGTGATGTTGGGCTTCTAGTAATGGTATCACAAAATGCAATGTGTGTGTCATATGACTATGAATCGAAATTAAATCCCTTTCTTGATAAAAAGTAATTAATTAGGGAGGTTTATACATACAATCCCTTTACATACATGAATGTGAATTTCAGAGCAAAACAAAGGCATACTAATTTAATAAAGAAGCAACAGTTACAAAACACGCATGCATATTAATGTCAAGTTTACGCTGAGCTCGTTTACGATTAAATCTGGACTCCAAAGTGCAAAAAAAGTCAACACAAAAATATAAAAGCCTCAATCATTGGGCACTCATCACCAACACGGGCATGTTCACAGATAGAGGTCATATTTTTATTAAACAAGCGATTAATCATAATTTATTTAGTGACTACCGGTATATTGGCAATAACTTAATTAATTACATTTGTTTTGTGTGATAATTTTTGTTAAACATCACTCATAATTAATGCATATTAATTAAATAACAATAATAGAGCCTTAATATTATGTTAGGAAATATACAACATGTTTAGATGTGTCATTCATCCAAAAGCATCGTTACATATTTTCAAAATTTAGGGCGACAGTTTTTTTGCACTCGACACAAAATCTTAATCATGTTCAAACATGGCCATGTCTGTGTATAGGCATCGATATTTAGACACCACTATGTTTATTTTGTTTCGATTTTCGAAGTAAAAATATATCTTTAAATTAATGATGCATAATGTTTNGGGGGGGGGGGGGGGGTATTTGTTGTGAAAGGAAGATCCGTGATTAATGATCGTAAACGATTGCTTTTAGAGACTGTTTTATTGTGGTAAATTGATTCTTGCTCTAACCTCTGTGCGAAAAAAACAGGACAAATTATTTCCATGTTATATCTATCAAAAGAATACTGCAGTGTATGCTTTAATACACACAAGTATCAATTTCAAAACTTTTGTATATAGTGTATATGTTCTCTTAATCAGGACATTTTAATGTGCTATTAAAACAATCGTAAATGCAGTGTTGTTTAATACATAGAATGGCGACGTATTGATGTCACAATGTCATCGAATTATATTTGTATATTTGTGTATGCCCTTAAGCCATATAACTATAATCGGGGGGAAATTGCGTCTTTAAAATTGGTAATTGACAATCTTCACAGTAGAAATTTATCCTCCCCAACCCTTTATTATCAGACGTCGTAAAATGTCTTCAATTTAACAGCCCCCACTATATAAACAGTAAATATTTCAACACATATTGGTATTAATAATTATACTAGGTCTACAAGAACAAAAACGAATGGCACATAAAAAACCAAGTTTAATTGTGAAGATGAGTATTTATATTGTTTAATGTGTGTGCAGTTTATATGTACTATTGTGAACGTGATGTGTTGCACATTCGCATGCGGTTTCTGGTGTTGGTTGTTACTGCTTAACAACCAACATATTATTTTGTCAAATCATTAACGATTATTGTACACACACAGAAAAACCTGAAGACCGTTAAGTGTTTCTCCGTCTTTACATTTTTGCGTAAGAACTAGATGTTGCGTATATGTCCATATCGTGGTATCGCACGAGTCTGGAGAAAGCTAATATATACATGGATATATCACCAATTAGTAATCTGCTATGAATGTAAAATAAACAATATGTTACATTTGTAAGATAACTTTGAAATGTCTTCCATGACTACATGTTGGATTTAAACACTATTTATTTAATCATTCATAATTATACACATTTAAGCATCAGAATACGAACAGAATACTGGATTTGACAAAAGGGTCAAACAGGTAAACACTGCGAACTTGCTTAAGATTAAAGTTAAGGATATATTTGGCATAATGGATAATATCAGTCGTGACACTCGTGTTAATATCAATATCAATGAAAACTCGTGAATTGAACTAAGTTTTCGACTGAAACCTACGAACGTTGAAAAGACGTCACAATATCCGTTTCAGTGGACGAAAAATAACTGTTTTCTCAGGGACAGTGGCTTCATTATTACGATCACAGGGTATTCATTATACTTAGCATGTCCGCGTTTTTCCTACGAATTTACAATGCTATACAAAATACATTTATGCAGTTATTAAATTCTTAAAAAATAATAGCAATGCTTGTATACATATATATATATTTTGGTATGCGTACATAACTCTTCAGTCAGTTAATTGTGATTATTCTATGTCCTTCTTCCCTTTTGGGGTATACACAAGCAATGCGTGAAGTAGCAATACTAATTCTTATACATTGATTTTCATTTTTTAATCAATATAAGTTATACTCCTCGGGTTAAAAGCAGTTATTTATAGATTTGGTTACAAAAGCTGTAACGGTCAGTTATATTTACTTTGCATTAAAATCTTAATATTGATCAACACGCTCTGTACATGCTTATCCATAATGAATGATTGCTTTATTTTGTAACTATTTGAATTGTATAGTATATTATATTATATAATATATTTAAATATGTTGTAACACTATTGTTGAGAATTTTGTAATCGAAGACAAACTATAGTAACACTGTACAGCAATATCAGTAACGCTTACGGATGAACCATTGCAAAACGAATGTCTTAAACATTTATTTGACGNGGGGGGGGGGGGGGGGGGTATTTGTTGTGAAAGGAAGATCCGTGATCAATGATCTTAAACGATTGCTTTTAGAGAATGTTTTATTGTGGTAAATTGATTCTTGCTCTAACCTCTGTGCGAAAAAAAAAACAGGACAAATTATTTCCATGTTATATATAACAAAAGAATACTGCAGTGTATGCTTTAATACACACAGTATCAATTTCAAAACTTGTATATATAGTGTATATGTTCTTTTAATCAGGACATTTTAATGTGCTATTAAAACAATCGTAAATGCAGTGTTGTATAAAACATAAAATGGCGACGTATTTGCGAATGTCTTAAACATTTATTTGACGATATGAAGTATTTTTATTTCGTAAGGAGTTCAATTTTATGGCAACATCAGTACGTGTCTGTTACTGGATTCATTTGGGATGCAACACTTTTTAGCAACCGTGTTCCAGGTTCGTAATGAAATTTTAGGTAATGCAAATGCTGGTATATGTTTAAAAAAAATATCGTTGGGAGAAAAAAGCTCCTGGAAAAAAAATATACATTCAAATATGCACAAATTCCTTTTTTTGGTATACCCATTATACAGACCTAGTCCATTTTGTAGTATTCAATAAATCATTAATGGTATACATACATTGCAATAATATTTTGATGTGGTTAAAACTCCCACCACTGTGGGACCTAATTTAGAAAAGTGTGCATGTTAATATTCTTGTTGATAACTCCATAGCTTTCATTGGTGTATTCGATTTTCATTTTCATGACAAATCTGAAAGCTGTAAATTAATACTGGCTGAATTTCATATGAACTTCCTGTCATTCAAAAGCACAGATAAACATTACGTGAATGCATTTATCCACAAAACATAATAGTATCATACTCAAAACATTCTGTCAACAATGTAAAAGAAATTGTATATGCCTTTCTTTTTTATTATTAAAGCTTAACATATTTTCAGTTTAAGTTAAATAAATGGTATTAAACAATTTTGTATCCGCTTCTCAATCCATGAAATTCTTTTAAGCCCATGCATTCATCAATATTTCGAACCCAATTGCAATATGAATTAAACTGATAGTGCATGCTCATAAATACTGGCTAAAAATACACACGTTTGCGTGATTGTTTATCTTATGCTACTGAACTTCATTGATTCCATATGTTGCGAGAGGAATGGTAATGCATAAACTAAATGGCATTACACCGATTGCCAATAAGAGTTCTTGAGAACAGTTTATTTGTTTAACAACAACATATATCCATCCTCCCTAGTATGGCGTAGTTCTAAGCTCCATTATACGTAAACGTTTGAGTTACATTTTTTACAAAAACCTTCTTTACGAGTGTATATTCTCCATAATTAAAGGAAACTATCATGTATGGCTTTAAGAACGTCAACAAAAACGTTATCTCCAAATAACGTCTCAACACTCACTTTACCGAAATGTTACACGAGGTTGTGACTAAATAATGCAAAGACCTGAGGGGTATCTCCCTCAGGCGTTACGTGAGACCCAAAACGAACTTAAATGTTATTAGCAGTTTATGTTCACTAAGTGTCACCAAAACATTGATTTACACATGGAAGCATTGTTTCATGATGAATGGGGTGCATAGAGAATTTAAATAGTTTTTATTAAAAGAGCAACTGCCCCGTCTCCTGGCGGCCATGTTTTTCAGAGGAATGGAATACATGTTAATCGGGGGAGAAATCATTAGGCCGAGTGTTCGGACCAAGTTTTTTTTAATGGGCCAAATATGTGAACTCAAGAGTGTCCACAAACGTCTCAATTGCACATAGTGATATAGTTATTTACACAATGTGACTCTGTTACAAGCTCATTCGAGTAATAATTGGGACATATGTTCTGACTAAGTACCATGACGATTTCCAATCTAATGACCTAGAATTTAATTCCACATTTGAGTTTCAAATATAATTAGAACAAAAGTTCGGACAAAGTGTTACGAAGATTTGTCAATAAATGTGGCCTCTAGAGGGTTCACAAGCATTTTCTGTAATCTACCTACAAACCTAGATTGTGACCCACATGACCCATGATGAAACTCATTCATAATATTATTGTCACACGAATTCTAACCTGGTTTGCAACAAATGCGACTTATATACTGTTCACAAACATTTAATTTAACTTACTTAAACAAATGCCAGTTTGTTTTACCTATAGTGACCCAGGTTTGAACTCAACCGATATGTAGATAAATGGTCTTACCATGTTTCAGGAAGTTTAAGCAATATTATATTGCATTACCTATGGGGCGTCCCCAAGCTTTTTCTGTTATTTGACCTAGTGATCTAGTTTTTGATCCCACTTGGCCCAGTTTGAAACTTGACGAGATATAAATGGGAAACAAATTCTAACCAAGATTTGGCACTAAATGTAACCTCTAGAGTGTTCACAAGCTTTATCTCAAATGTTGACACCATGTGACCCAGCTTTTGAACACGGCCATATTATCATTGGGTTAAATGCTCTGAGTAAATATGGGCAATATATGCGAGTTAGAGTGTTCAGAATGTTGGACTAAAGCCATATAAGGAAAACTACCCCGCCCACTGGCGGCCATGTTTTGCAATGAACCGAACCTATTTTCAAACTCGGCTGAGATGGCATGAGTACAAATGTTTTCAGCACGTTTCGCAAGGATTGGGCAAACTAATTGGCGTCATAAATGTTTCCATGATTTTACTATAGCCATATGAGGATAACTACCCCGACCCCGTAAGCCATGTTTTTAGCAAACAGGAACAGTGAGCAGTGTTTTACATAGTTATTTAAAAAGATTCCACAAACGGGAAATATTGAAAGCTATTATCGTTTTGATAGATACCCATTTTCCATTTGAAAAATTATTTCGATCATAAAAATAAAGTATTATTTAACGTGTTTATTGTATTCTTAACTAATGGATTTAACAGTGCATACTTGAGTTGAACAAGATGTGTATATTTTTCTGTCGTATATTAAATACCATGATTACTTAATATGATATATCAACTGTATACTCTATTACAAACACACTTGAATAAACACAGCATATTGACTTCATGTATTAATGTTAATGAATTAAGCCCCATATTTGTTTTGGCTTAATGGACTTTTTACCCATGCCTTTCATTCGCATTCTTATCATATATGCAAGTGAAACTCAAGTTGCATCAGCAGGAAAAAATTCATATGCTTACTACAAGGTCCTTCGTTTAAGGCCAGTTACCATGATTAATGCGAAGAAACCTTTCAGTAATGTTTTCAAATGAGTATAGTACTGTTGTATTCGCTCTTCTTTTGTAATACTTGACATATTCTAATATAATCTAACGGAAACAACTGTGTCATCAGCAGGTGATTATTTGTATCATTACTTCATTATAATGTTTAGGGCAAGTGACCACTTGCTAAAAAATAAGACATATGTCAAAAGCACATGACAAACACAAAACCAGAAAATATTGTACAGTTTACATAATAGTCGTAAGTTGTTCAAGAAAAGACTTTGTTATATTGCCACACCACATAATTTAACTTTACATATTTGTAAAAAAAAGGATTTAGTCGACCTCGTATCTGTGTTTATTCATGTGGTACTCAAAAGCAAATGGTTATACATCTCATATTCAAAATATGTACTCAAAAGCAAACAACGTTGGATAAAGACAAAGGCGGATCGATATATTTCAGTCTTTTATTTAAAGGGACTTGGTCACTGTTTTTGGAAAAACATAATCACTAAATAGATAATTTTAATATTTGGAATACATGTAATTTTAAATACTGATCATATCAAGAAAAGGGTTAAATACATGAATACATGTGGTTCCCTAATCGGAGAACGGGCAGCTTATGCAAATTTGCGGTACATGTTCATACGCTTATATATGCGATAGCTAAACGTTGTTTTGAACGAGTGTATCCTGTTAATTAATTAAAAAAAGTATGCCACAATAGACATGTAATATTATGCACATTGACTTGTCCAGCTTCTTGCAAGTACTTCAATTTTCCGATTATCTACAACCTAAGAGCCACGAGCAATTCACAAGTTTTTTCAACAAGATTCATATTGGTTATAAGAGTGCTTTTTATTTCTCCCATAGCGATCGTTTTTCGTATTTAATATGCACACACCTTTCGTACTAAATGTCAATAGGCATTTTGCTGAAATAGCACACTCATGATCAATGACTATAACAAACATTTTCACGTTCGTGTTGCCCTTATGATATGGAGATGCCCTGCTTCCTTATTTTCGAAATGCTTTTTGATGCACGAATTTTAAATTATATTATTGTTCGTTTTTAATGTATAATTTTAACTAACAAGTGGTTCCTTTTTGCCGTGATTAGTTCATATATGAACAATGGTAGTTAAACAAATCAACGATTTGTTCTCCGAATTCTCAAGATTGTAAGGATGACATTGAACGTACTCGTAAGAGCCCCAAACAATATTAAAATCACAATGTTAAAACATAGAATAGACGTCCATAGGACGGCCGATATATTATCGACATAACATACTGTTGCCATTCCTGAATATCTGCATCTAAAAAAATATACAACATCGTGGTCTGTAAAATGACTACATCATTGTATCAAGCAATATTCAGCGATGCCATAAGCGACTGTCATGTTTTTAATACAAGCAACCATGTTTTGTTGTAAAATGACGCTATGTCATAATGGAATTAATCAAGACAAAACAGCCATATAAGCCTAATTAGGATTAATCACATGTGATCTGACACACGATACTGAATAAAAAAATGTCAAATGGTGTCCGTCTCGAGTTATTTATTTTGTTTAGTGTAAAATATTAAAACAGAAACATGTTATGGTTATATATATTGTGTGTGTGCACTATTCTGTAACGAAGAAATTTAAAGGTGTGGTTTATAGTCTGCTTCGATAACGTATGCATCTTCAGCCGACTTCGACCCCGATCACTGGGATTTAAGTCGTCCGTTTACAAATGGCGCAGTAGGCACATTGATTTTTTTCCCTCACAGGTACCCATTTATACACCTGGGTGGAGCGGAGCAAGCGTGCTCAGAAATATCCAGTGCCCTGAGCGGGATTCGAACCAGGGTCATCTCGATCCCTAGACCAGCATCCTACCACTAGACCACTGTCCCCACTTCTATTGTGTAAGTGATTATACCGATTATCTGGGTTTGTGACATTAAAGAAATCTTACATAAAATACAGTTTATACAATAATAATAAGTAATTAAAGTGAATGCAATATTAAATATAAATAAATATATAACATTATGAATTGAACAACATGCTACACGTTTTACATTGATCTTCTGTAATTGTTTTTGTTTGTATAACCCAAAACATGTCATCCATTTCTGAGTACTTCATGCACAATAAGTACTGATTTTACAAGTTAATCGAATTGCTTACTCTGGTGGTTTCAAAACGAAAGTGCATTCCATCAGCCCCGGAGGCAACAAAAAGTGAATTAAAATACAAATCCAATTTCAGTTTTCTTGACAACATTACATCAGTCATAAACTCAAAACTTATAATAATGCAATTTATTTGAGGAAAAATGAAATTAGCATTCTATGTGTATAACATATGTGGGTGTTCTCGTTGTATCCTTGAACTGACCGTATTTCCTTGCCAAATAATGCTGTAATAAAGAGCAGGATGAGACACAAACTGAATGTATACAACCATACTTTTTTCCCGTTATTTTGAATAAATGAATATCTCGATTTATTATTTTTTCGATGAAAAATTCTCATTGGTATTAATACGTTGCTTCTGTATAATATATGCGAAATATCAGTATAACATTGTATCAATAAAAGCTATTTCAGCATATGTACTAGTCTATATATAGTTCACTATAAAAATAACCACTTATTGAATCTCGGTGATAAAGTTCATAACCGCATATAACATATCGAGTCAAACTCAACGATCTTTTTTTAAGCCGCACATTCCGGTACAAAAAGCAAAGTTTAATATTAAAGGAAACCAGTTTAAATAGCAAATAACATGCACTGGATCCAATACTTTCCCACTATCCAAGACTGGTTTCAAACAGTAGTATGACTGCACGCGTTCATGACGTTGAATCAAACATAAACTATGTGCAAAAATTATGATCTTCCGTCATTTTACAAGCAAAACGCCTGGAATCAAACTACCAATATTAATAATTGATTTTCAATTTACGTATAGGCTTTTGAATTTACATTTTGAAGACCAATGTTCTATATTGTTGTGTTGAATGTATTGCCCATAATGTATAGGCAATTGGTCGATTTTCGCTTATACAAGCATAGCGAATGTGACTTGAATTAATATCCTGATAACATTTATGTAGTTTGATTATTCCTATCTTTAACAATTCACGTCATTTTGTTTATTCATTAATCTTAACCAATTAATACAAGAAACATGGTACATCAGTATTGACAGGTGAGGTTAAAAGCGTAATATTTGATCAGTGTTTATTGTGCACTGCAGATACACGTACATTAGGAAGAATGGCTTTGCATGGCATAACCGTGACGATATTAATATTGTGCTATCGAGTCTATATTATATAAAATCAGTCCATATTTAAGTCTATATACACATTATCAGCAATTTCTATACTCCATAGTGTTAACATTCAAAGGGACATGTTCAAAGATTGTCGATTTTCGATGTGACGATTTCCTTCTTTTTGTCACAGATTCAAAACAAGTACGTAACGGTGCGAAAAAACACTAATGACGTAGACTTAGTCTGAAAATTAACTTTTGTTTATTAGCGTTACAAAGGCAAAACGGTTGAATAACTGTGAGTCTTACTGTTGTTTTCGGTATATATTTTGACACAAAGTGGATCGCGTGTATTAATTATTAACTGTATGATTGTAACAATCTGGATAGCCGATTCAAAATTAAGCCTAGCTGGGGCAAACATTTTTTTCTTTCTTATCTTCTATTCTGAATACAAAATACAGAGACGTCCATGTAATGGTTCAAACATTCAGTCATGAATAAATTCTATATTAAATGGTTTCATCAACTAATGGTTTAGCATAGGCGGCAGATATAACGAATGCACAGCAGTTAAGCTATTTCGTATAAAAGGTTTCGGCGAAATAAATCGTTTTCCATTAAATGGTCGTGGATGATCAATCAGTGAGATCGGCCATGACTTTCTTGTACTGACATTTGATAAACGACACATAATACACGAATTTTATTCGTACATTTTCTTTGAACGGTCAATTATATTTAAGAGACGTTTACATTCCTATTAAAAATCGTTTATATTACTACCTGTGGCTTCTTACTCGGTAAAAAGACGAAAATTACTTGTATTTATAATTAACCATTAACACGCTCTGGAACAACGAAGAATGCAATGTTACTTCATAGTTATTGATGTCTATTTATTATATAGTGTTTTTTCTTAACTTAAGTTTAGGAACATGAAAAACGTTATGCTTTCCGAAAGAGGAGATTATAATTATGATCATTAGTCCGTCATAATTTTATTTTTGATGTTATTGCGGTAGAATGAAGCACATATCCCCGAGAAAAATGAATTCACCGTGTTCGATGTCAATACATATGTTTGTAATACATATCAGGAACTCAAAAACTGAAGTTGATGAAATTCGAAATGCAGCATCCCTAAGAGGGAACAAACGCATGCCACTACATTGATATATGCCTGAACTAAAGATGCCTGAGATATTTGACATGTAATCTCGTCATAATGTGAGCCTGATGGTTCCGCTCCATTGATTTTAATGGAATTTATTGTTCTTTTGTAACACATATGACGTTGTCAGTGCCGTAAAAGATCTCTGGAAAAAATGTATAGCTTTCGTGTCCCCATGCTTACACTCAATCCATCCATTGACTACGCACATTTACCCAAATTAATGACGAAGTGTCGTGCATAAAAGTATTTATTTCAAATACATCATTATTGAGTTGAAAAAGTGTCATGTTTAGCTAAAAATATAGTTAGACGAGGATAGTGTACGTTAAGAAGAACATTAAAACGAAAAATAATTGTATTCTTTAGTGTGAAAAAAAAAGAGAAAAATAATTAATTTATTTAATACATTAACAGATTATTTCCCTCGGGTGTTTCAAAGCAAATTCGCATTATAGCGCCCCAGAAACGATATTTAAACGTGAATTGAATTAAAAATCTAATGTTCACATGTTCTCGAGGATTATATCTTACCGTAAGCAACAATTAAGATTTAATAAAATTTAAATATCCTCGGGCAAAGTTAATTTACAAAAAAGATCAAATAATGATTTCATTAAAATGTAATTATGTCCATGTAAGTTATGTTTGTTTTTCTCAAATTTCAGTTAGACGGGTTTCTGTATATGAACCTGACACAAATCTATATACATTAAACTTGACAATACTCATAATAAGGACGGTAAGACGTAAAATAAAGGTTTGTTCCTGGTACAATGTCCCCACCCTATCAAATGCTCATAGGGAGGTCGGAATTCAATATAAGTGTTCTTATAGTCCATGCAAGATTTAACAACATAGAATATATAATGTCGATTATAGTATAACAAGGGCATCTATTTAACGTAACAACGAATTCAATAATCGAACATTACAAAACGCGTATTTAAATGTTGAGAATTCGGTTTCACGAAGGTAAATGTACTGTGTCTAAAAAGCCTTCCCTCTAATCGACCTAAAGTATACAGGTTTACAATAATGTTATTGTTTTCAGTTTACAGTAAACCTGAATCAAGACCTTAATGGTCGAGTGCATGTCGACAAAAGTGTGCTTTTGCTATTTCAACAACATGTTTCATTCAGTACTTTAAATCCTAAAACCTTTCAAAAAACAGAAGATTAATGATATAGAGAAAATAGGTTAGTGTTGATTATAGATCAGGTTTATCATGCGAGGCTTATAAAACAAAAAGCACGAGCCTTGGCGAGTGCTTTTTCGTTTTCGCGCAGAGCATGATAAACCTGATCTATAATCAACACTTACCCATTATTTTATTTATCGCACTTTTTATTCAGTAAAACTTTTTTACTAAACCTAATTTCGCTGGATTTATGACGTCATTTTGTCGAAAAAATGACGTCATTTGGTGCCGTGGTTTAAAGCAGATATTAAATCAACACGGCTTTAATCAACCGAATTCGCTGTAGAAGTGGAATAAAACATATTAGTGGACATATATATATAAAATCCATATCATATGTTTGTAATGTTAACAATTATAAGCAATATAATCTTAATTTAAAACGTTATTTAAACATGTACAAGTAAATTTAAATAAATAAACATCGGTTGTGCATGTAAAACATTATATTATTGAGCAAGTATCATTAAAAAACTATTTCGAAATAATGTACAAAGCAATGAAACCATGTTTGCATCTAACACCTGACCTATAATTACTCACACTGCGCACACATGTGACGCTAATTACACGTTTCTTTTGTTAATACGGCTGGAATAGCACTTTGCTTGTAAAAAGGGATATGGATGTTCAACAATCGCACGCCTTCTTCCCGTCTTAGAGAAACCTGATATATAAAACTAGGAAATATACATAGAATGTCGATATATTTGGAGCCTTATATACACTTATATTACGGGATGTAATGTAAAACGAGACGATGCACGGTATTAAGAAATACGCACAATTGAGAAGGTACTACAGTATCATTCGTATAATTTTTGAAGACTGTATGCTTCGAAATAGTCATCATACAGCTTATTCGCGATGTAAAACCTCATAAACGACATTGTGGTCACGTAATTTTGATACGTTTTATTTCAATACAGACCATTATCTTAATTAATATCTATCATGTAACTTCACTTATACATTGCTACTTTTAGCTTTTGCCTAATATAATAAAAATCATTATTTAAGATGACCATATTTGATATAAAAAATAATGCATCATTTATTAATAATAGTTATACCAAAAGATAGTTTGTTTAAGAAACATGGTACGTGATAAAATATATTAGGCAACCCTTTATGTAATATAATATAATGGTCAATGCTAAGTATTGTGGGTTTAAACCGGTTTTAGAGCGCTCAATCTCACACTTGGCCCAGCAATATTCATGACACATAATATTGTAAATACAATTTAACCTCATAGCATTGAACAGCAATAAGGATGTTAAATGCACAGCATTGAACACTGTTTAATTGTTAAGGCAATACGATTGCAAGTGCATGTGGCATTTAGGAAAGTCTTTTTCCTAATAAATCTAATTTATTACAAAGAGAAAGTCATCAAAAGTCGTTTTACTATGTGTTTTTTTTTATTCGGTTTTTACGGTTCTTAAGCCAAACAATGTCACAAACACTGACAGGAAGCAGCCACACGGGTTCAATTCCCAGGACATGTGAGTTTTGTTGTTGAGCACCATGCCGGGCTAATGGAGTTTCCGTTGGGGTACTACGGTTTCCGTCACACAACAAGACAACACCAAAATTTAGTGTATTTCAGTAAGAATAAGAACTTAATAGCTGGAAATTACGGTATAAATTACATTCGCATCAGTGTTCGTGATGCTAGTAAGTCAGTTATGTAAGAGTTCTGGGACAAACTCTGGGTCACACAAATTGCATGGAATAGCGCAACGGACCACATCGGATTATGTGTTTATATATATGTGTGTTAATTATATAATGTTTAGTTTCCGCTATTTTTGTCTCTTCTTCATCGTTCTGTTTCTCAAAGGAATTTATGTGGATCGGAGCCTTCATTAATTCATTGTATAAACAGATTGTCACCTTGAAGGCATTACAGTAAGAGGTTTACCGGATATTGAAGGACGTAACGCTTCGTAATGTCCTATGTAATATCTTCCTTTGGCGAAGCTTCTGCCCACGTTATGTAGAAAACTGCACAGAAAAAAACAATTCTTGTTATTTAAAAAGTTTTTATTTGAAAGGGCTCACTCGGATCAATGTGTATTATATAACATTTCACGTCAAGTAAACATGTTGAATTTAAAAACTAAGATTTATTGAAAGATAGTGTTACATAGTCACTAAGCACTAACATTTACGACATCGTTATTTGGACGCATTGCATGCGCATGCCAAATAGTGTATGTCCTATAACTAATACGACATCACACATGCTTCGTGATCTTGATTAGAAAGTTGCCATTGTGTTGCTCTGGTGATATTTTAACCAAGTTTAGTAATTACATTGCAATTATATCGAATATATATTCTCTTGTAATGCCTTTTTTCTTTTAATTGCAATGCTATGAGGACATGTTTTATGTATTTGTTTATGTATAATACTGGGTTAAGAATGTGGTTCGGCATGCCTTTCAGCCGGTTTTAATCCCAATGCTTGGCGTCGACCGTTTCAAAGCGTTGACCCCCATCTTTAATCACTGTTAAGTTTTATCAGGTGAAGTATGTTCTGTCATATATGTCATAGGCAAATGGCCACTTGACTTAAAGAAAATACTAGCGGGTGTTATTAAGAATGTATCTGCAGACAATGTTTTTGGAGTTTCATTTTCAATTGACCATTATAGTAAATGTCCATGACATTTGTGACAATTGTGTTCCTCTACGTGTGTGATACAGATGATCTAAAGCAGAACACAACACGTTAGGGGCTAAACTATCGATTGCTTATTAGCTGCAGAGTGTTGCTCGTTTTAGATATCTGATTCATAACAATGCGCATAAGATCGACAACAAATGCGTATTTATACACTAGATACATTGTAGACAATGTGTGTAAAATTGTCCAATAGAAGGTCTATCTGATACGAGTTTTCGTTGATACCAACTCGATTAAACAAGTTCGGGATGTGTGTGCAACACTAACACATTGCATGCTAATCAAACTAGTATTTGATCTTGGTGATTTAATTTCATAGATTCAAAAACTATACTTTGTACAAAAAAGGTTAATAAGTCTTAGAGAATGTGTATTAAGTCAATAACGTGACATCACGAGATGCTGACGACGTATTTTCGCCAAAATGACGACATGCGATGTCAGTCAAATACTATTTGGTCATTCACATCGTTCAATTTTTTACAATACACATGTCTAATTTGTATGATACAGAAAACAAATGTGTTTGTTAAGCGATGAAGATCATTGAACAATGAATGCTTTCTCTAGCGTGTGTGTTATTGAAAGTATGTATTGATAACATATTAAATGAGGACATTTGAAAAATGTTATTACAGAAAACAAAAAAATAAATTAATGGTTTTTAATCGGTAACACCTTTACTTGAACAATCACACGGAACTTCATGACGAAACATACTCGGATTATTTCAGTTTTTTGAGGAACGGACCGTTTCATTTTCTGTATTATATAAGGAACCGAAGCAATCTTCATGCATTCACTAGCTACAGACGGTTCAGACTATGTTTGTTAATGTTTCCGATGGCAGCAGGATCTGATACGTTTTTTTCATTGATACCGCATTCGATTAAACGAGTTGAATATGTTCAACACTCACTCATTTCACGCTTTTCAAACAATTATTTGATTGTCGTGGTGTAATTTCACACACCAACAAATCAACATTGTATGAAAACAAAACGATTAGTCTCAGAAAGTGTGTATTAAGTTATTATCTGGACGTATCAATCGTTCAAAATGTTACCTTTGATTCATAAATATATGTTGTAGTTTTTTTAGTAGACAATGAATGTTTTATGAAGCGCGTATTACAATGAAATAATTCCTTTTTTACATTTTCAGTGTAGACATGTGCAAAGAGTTATTACACTGAAAAAAAAAGATTTTAGGTTTAAGAATAATAACGCCATTTCACACGTTTGAGCAACGGACCGTTTACTTTCCTGTATAATATAGGGGACCGAAACAGTGAAACTTAAATTTACAGTACATAATAAATAATTGTTTTAAAGCGAGTATATACGATATCAATGTAAATATTGTATCGTAGCAATTTTAAACTAACATATCAATTAAAACAAGGAATGTTATTCAAACTTAAATAACAATCTGGATATGGCACCATCAATCAATTATTTACTTCAATGACATTTATAACTATACATTTACGCCGATACTAGTATTTATTGTAGAAACAGAATTTGTTTCGTATGAACGTTCCTGCACAGGTTAATAGGGTTTTCCTAACAGTATATATGCCTTTTGCAAATAGATTAGTTTTCTGCTGTACAGCAGAGAAGTATTTGCAATGAATAAGAATGAACATTCGTTTATTTTCAGGTACTACTTATTGTGAATTTTAGGTATAGTTAAAGATTCATCAGCCTGTTATCTGTTTTGAAATAAAGTATAAAGATCGTATAAACTCGCTTTTATTTAGTGATCTTTTGCAATAGTACAATAAAGGGTTTGCTTCAGAAGTTGAGATAGTGGCTTCAGAAAGGTTGAGACCCAACGCGCACCTACCTGGCTGTCATTATAATCAATGTGCAGCATATAGTCTGTTAAGATGTCGGTTCTCTTGTTCACATCCTCCAGCGCCATTTGTACCGCAGGCAAACATCCCTGACCGCCGGCCCAGCTTCCGGACATGGGAAATATCCCGCCAATAGTGAGATTTCTACCCTTGAATGCGGCAGTCGGTCGGGTTGTCATAACAACTAACACAACGAGACAACGTCGGACAAATGATCCGTTCGTCCACATTTTAAAATAATGCTATGTAGTACTTGTATTATTCTCAAAACACTGTTGCAAATTGTGTTATGAAATTATTAAATTCGTTTATACGCATTACATATTTAAAACCTAATTAATAGCAGTTGTTTTTAATTGTTGTCCTTAAGCCGACACGGTCATGGCTTGAACATTAAATAACGTAATATCGTACCATGCCATTCTTGATCGTTGTTTAAATAAATCACTTTTAAAAGCGAGACCCATATACATTGTCCCACCCGAAGTGTAAAATAAACAAATCCGTGTAATTGTAATCATTCTTCTTCGTGCAAGTCCATTATTTCGACTTCAGCTTTGATCTACACAAAATTCTCAAATAATAAAACGTATACAACTGCGCTAACGTCCTAATGGCAGCACAAGCCACACAATTCACGAATACGTATTTATTATTATACTTCCATCAGATAACCAAAAATCAATCCCGATCCACTTTCATCCGATAAACATCAAGAGCAACACTTGCACTGCTTGATCGCTCCGTATCCTGAGCAAACTGTGCTCAGTATTGGAATTGCGGTATCTGAGACGGACCATTCTTTCCAGGGAGAAATACAATGGATCGATATCGACAGCCTTCTAGTCGACATGACAAATATTCCCCCTTTCCATGACAAGAATGGCTTACAGATTTATCTGATAGCTGAACGTTTCATTTTGAAAGCACATATTTAGTTGATTAAAACACGAAGCAAACAATATATAAAACATAATTGGTCCTTACATATTTTATATTTACTATATTTTTTTTCAAACATGAATTGCTATATTTAGTATTACAAAAGTGTTTGTGTAGGAAAATGTAACTTTGTGAGATGCATAATGCAAAATTTATGAATTTATTAAAATCATATTTTTCAATTCTAATTGGCGTTTGATTAACATCAATCGGTTCCCATTTAAAATAGTGGTATACATTGTTATTATGGTTGTTGTTTTGTTTACATCTCAAAATGATATTTAAACATTAAATACATGTTCCTATGTGGCTCTTTAAGTGTTAAAGTAAACATAGAAAACATAGACAACGTAGCGCATCTAATCAGATTTATCACAACATGGACGCTCTGAAAGGCATCCGTTTTGAATACACAATATCAATACTGAAAAGCCTAGCATCGAAACCAAAATTGATTACAGCAATAATCTTGGAGTGTTTTGTGCGAAGTGTGGTGCTTCCAATCAGGGGGAAAGGAAGTATGTAAAAGTAATCGAGTGATCGCGAAATCGCGCAATGTCTGCATAAATGATGCAATACGGTATCATACAGCATCACAAACGTCATGCAGAGATAACTAGGCATTCTGCAACCGTTTTATTGTAAAACTGCAAAATTATACAATATACTTATTGCCATTATAAACGGAATACCATTACCAGAATAACCAGTATTTGATATAACCGGGATACTAAAAGTCGGATGACCAAATAAAGAAGGAAAAAACAATACGCGAACTACCATTAAAGAGATCCAATAGGTAATGCAAAGATTACACAACTGTTGCTTTTGTAAGGCTCAATTTTTGAAGGCAAACATTATTAAAGATGTTTGAAAAATAGCTGAAATGATACGAATATGTTTTATATCTACTTAATGCATCAGCTCTTCAATATATTATGAACATCTTATAAATACATAAAACGTTGCAGAAAACGCTTCTTATGAACATCTTACATAACAAACTACAACACATATTGAACAAGTGCTGACATCGGTTTAATTTTTACATAGTGGTATATTTTTTAAATCTGTTATCATATGTTTTCTGCTTGCAACAATCTGCGGCATTCACGGAATTGTATGTTCATTTTATGCGAGGCCTTTTGAATTATTAAGTGTCAAATTCCTTTGTAAAGTGAATATAGGAACAAACTGCCAAGGATACCCGACACAGTTTAATATGTCGAGTATGAAACAGTTTGTCGTTTCTATTAACTCTAAAAAACTAATTCAATAAATATCATATCTATATTATTTCTTAATAACATAGTGTAAACCAATCGTTAAACGTTTCATTGTGGGTCACACTATTTAAACCACAGTTTTAATGCATACAAAAATTAGGGACATAGCATCATATAAAACCTTATTTCCGTGTACAATACATCTTATTGCTTTTGAATGATTTTAACATTATTTTTGCTGTTTACCGAAATGAGAATGCACTATTTAAAGTTGTATTATTCCTCTATTTCCCTCGTATAACGATTGATTTTGCAGCTCAATTCTATTCCGCTATGTTGTATGTGTACATTGATTTGCGACTTTTGCCGATTTAATATATGTTTTAACTGTTTTTCCTCGAATCAGTTACATTCAATTAATATATACAACTCTAAGTCGTTGACCCCAGTTTAATATATTATGATATATTATGTATTTGTGTTCGTTGTAAGTTCTGTATTTTATGGTCTTATATGAACAAACACGTCCTGTTTTATCCACAAAATATGATTGCTTGTCGTGTATGACATGATGTTGCTAATATGTGCTTTTGTCCAGATTAACAACGCTTGAACTTCAAACACCGATTATTTATATGCCCGTGTAGGAAACCTAAGTTGAAACGATAACGATTTCCGATGTGGGCATCTAAACTATTTGTTGAGCATAGGATATAAGCACACAGGATACATTGAACTACTTGGAATATGAACAATACAAGTCGCCAACACATATTTCATTATATGAAAATATAATGTAAAGAAACACTTAGTTGTTTTGCTACCATTATACTAGACAATACCTTTATGCTATTTTTGTTATAAAAATGATGTGTACATTGTTAGTAAGTATTGAACAATCTTTTTTTAGATTTTGTAACATGAATTGTCTTTGTTTCAAGAGAAAATATAACAGGTTGTTATAATAAATGATGAATTCCAAATGGGTTATATGAGTGATTGAATCAATCACGTACAATTAAACATGACATCTTTCTTTCAATACACATGTTTGGATAGGTATGTCTGCAATGATTTGTGCAAAAGAGATATTAATGTTTTTAGATTGATCTCCTTAACGACGAGTTCCATTAATTGTTTATTATCAGTGCGTAAAGAGCCTTACATAGACGAATAATTGTGTTGACTTAGTATTCACCAAAGACGCAGCTAACCTTACACATGTAGATATGACATATACTGGATTATCAGACCTTATCTGGGAAGATGTATCGATACGTTTTTGCTATGAAATTTAAAGCAACGTTATATAGGCCACAATCTGTAAGAAAAGACTATTTAAATCCGGAAAACTGTTTAGTGCAGACAAACTTGTTTTATTAACATTCAATCCTTTAAACAGGATCTAGTTTTATTGGATTGACTGAATACTACAATTTGGTCTTCCGATATAGATGAAATGGTTCAGTCCATCATCTTTCTTAGAAAAAACTTGCCTCATAACGGACTGCGACCACACTTTTGAGACGCATGCATGGCTTTGATACGGATGTTTTAATGGTGCCAAACGACACCGACGAAAGCTCAAACAAAATGGCGCTAGACAAAGCTTCATACAGATTATCAAACAAATAGGGAAAATAGAATAACAACAAAATAACATTTACAGGAAGATATCCACAAAAGTTTAATAGATAACCAATCATGTTCTTGTAGCCACACATACATTGATCTTGCCTTCGTATTCATGTTCTCAAGAATTGTCTCAACATTTGTCTTTGAACATGACACTGTAGTTCATAGATCTGGCTTCTAAGCTTTGTGAATGAACTCCGCCGATATGCATTCACATTGCACAGAATATATTGATAGGAATTGATTTGTTTTATTTATACGTCCAACACCTTACACTAAAACAAATTTGCTGGCATTTGAGTATCAGCTTGAGAGAAAACAATAGGCAAATCTGAATCGTTGAGACCACTATAGCAAAGGTCATGCATGTAAACAAGAGAGTAAAATGATCCTTAACTTCTTAATACGAGTACATAGATATGAACATTGCAGTATTAGGATGTTTGTCTTAAATTTTGCTTACCAAATATAAAGTATGTGCCCGAAGCCCCTTTTATTCGATATATATCCTATCATAAGAGGAAAAACACTATATAATATGGGTGTTGAAATGTAATGTGTTTAAAACTGACATACAAATAACTCAAAATCATTTAAAGTAACTTTCACTTGCAATGATCATTCCAAATCTCAATGCAGAAGCTCGTGTTCTGGATTCATCTGGGCGACAAGAACATTCATTTGGAGACTGTGGCTCGGGGCTTAAAAACCGCAATCGTTCTAACAAGCAATCCCCATTGTATATGTGTCCTAACACATTTAAATATGTGCTCCTGTAGCTATTTTATAGTTTCTCCAAGGCAGATACGTATCTTAATTCAATAATTGTATGACTGGCGTTTATACATGGTTCACTAAACATTAATAACACGTAATACATTGTAATGGCTAAAGTTGTATGCACTTGCGAAATGTACCGGGGTTTCTAAAAGCAAACGCTACTCGAAAACACGGCGAATGGGAAGATAAATGTAATCAGAACCATCACATACATGACGTCCCGAAAAGCCTCATTCTTGCATACAGAGTCTCAACACTTATAACTTTAAAAGAAATAATACATAAACAATATCATTTGGTTGAAGGTTTTGTTCAATGTCTTATGAAAAAACTAAAGTGTCATTTTCTGAAAGTACATAAAAAATCTTAAGAAGAACTGTCAATGCCCGTAGATATTAGACGCACTAAAATAAACGTCATGAAAGCACCTTACGATCATCAACACACATGTTCCGTCATTTGTTTTAGTGCGAAAAGGTAAAGTGAATTGATCCGCTCGGGCAGAAAAGCAATACCATTGACATATTTCCAATTATTATGTATTAATGGTGAGTTAATAGTCTTTAGCTATACGAAAAATTGTATTGACTTTGTATTCACTAGATACGCAGATGGTATCAGAGCGAACTCATATATATATAACAGATCCTTGATTATCAGACAATTTAACCAGACATATTGCTATTGGACGTACTGAATTATCAAACATGATTATCAGAAATAGATGATGTTGCACATTTACACGCGTGATAAATCATCTCTAAGAATAGCATGCTCCATAGTGGACAGCGATCACAGTATTGAGACCCGGATACAAAATACCACAGACGAAAGCGAAAACGAAACATCGCAATGCTTCATATAGATACCCGATATACCGTGAACAGTGTGCCTCGGTCAATAAACTAATAAAATACGCCAAAAAAGATTACTTCTCAAAAACTAAATCACTTCCAAAAGACGCAATCGGAGGAAAACGTTTTAAGATAACCAATCAATTTCTGGGAGCAACACATGAAAAGATCTTACCTTGCAATATATCGTCTCAAGGATTTGCCCGGCCTTTAAGCGACTTTTTCAAAAACAACACATGGCAGACGATATGAGGACAACAGTCAGCAGGCAGCCTTATCCATATATCGCCCCACATGTCAATCTACCTTTATCAAATACCCACATGGGTGCTGGAATCAGTCATGGACGAATTGTCACCAATACTGACTCAAATCATCGATACATCATTTGATCCAGAAATCATTTGATACGTTCCAAACGTGTTCCATTGTTCTCGAATTAAACATTTTTTTGAAAACAAGCCTGGTCTTGACAAAAACGATCTTAAAAAGAATGCAGACCAGTATGAAACTTGCCTTTTATGTCAAAGATGCCAGAAAAATACGTAGAAAAGGAACTATAACTTAGATTCATTGCAAATTGAAAAACCTTTGTGAAACAAACCAATTGGCCTTTAGGAAATTTCACTCTACAGTAACAGCAACAGTTAAAGTCCCAAGTGACATTATGCAATATCTAGACTAAAACAATGCTACCATTCCTGTTCTCCTATCTGCTTTTGATATCATGGACCATGAAACTGACATGGTTTCATTATAACAATATCAGAAAAACTACTCCGCCTTATAGCGGTCATGTTTTTAAATGGACCGAAACCATTTTTGAGTTCGGTCGAGATATCATTACAAGAAGTGTTTTGCGCGAGTACGGTCGAGATATCATAAAAACGTTCACCTCTAGAATGTTTATAATATTTGACTATAGCCATATAAAGACAACCACCCCGCCTCCCTTCTCCAGCGGCCGTATTATTCAACAAATCGAAATCATTTTCCAACTAAAACGATATATCATTGATATAAATGTTCGGGCAAGTTGCATGACGATTGGGTATAAAGTGCGTCTTCCAGAGTGTTCACAAGCTTTTTCTGTATGTTGACCTACTGATTTAGTTTATGATCATCCCGCGTGACCCAGTTCTTAACTGTTAAGTTCGCGATATCTCTGGGACAAAGACACATTTATGACCAAGTGTCATGATCATTTTGGCAATACATGTGGTCTCAAGGTTGTTCACAAGGTAAATGTTGACGCACGATTTAACAACTAACGACGGACTAAATGTGATAACAAAAGCTCACGATGTGCATGTTGTTCCCGTTTGAACCAATGCATGGATTGAAACTCTTTTGGAGATACTCTAAAACCCCAAAACAGGATTTCATTTCATTGCACTTGAGAACAAGTTAGTACGCAATTTGTTCTAAACTATTTGTCAATCGTGAAATGTGTTCTATAGTAAGTCTGAACCGTTTCTCTGATTTTGCAAATGCATTTCAAATGCGGATTGAAAGTTGATATGACAACAGTTGAGTAGTATGCTGGATTATAAACAGTGTTTTACATAATTTGTTAAAATAGAGTCCAATGGGGACTATCGAAAGCTATTTTCATTTGGATAGATTGATATAAATGTTTTTAAATTAACAGTGCAAAACACGACTATATTATTGCAATTATCTGACCTATAAAGACATTTATCAAAATATGGTCGATGATACAAATAAAGTGTTTATTCAAAGTGTTTATTATATTGTCATCTAATGATTGCCCAGTATATATCTTAAAATTAATAATGTTGTTGATTAAGATTTATTAATAGGTATGTGGTATACACAAACAAATGTTTACAGAATCTAATACATGGGCTGTATACTCTATGGCAAACAACATTGGATAAACAAAAGGCGGAGCGATATGTTTATGTTTATGTTTATGTATTAATTCCCAGATTGATTTGGGCTTAATAGAGACTTTTACTTATATATTTAATTCAGAATACTATCATATATGCAAAGAGCTATAACAGGTCAGAAACGAATGTTTGTGCACCGATTTGACGTCACCAATTTGAACGTCAAACGTAGCCAAACTTTCGACATCCACAAATGCGAATTGTATAATTATCAATTATATCACGTTATTTAATGTTCAAATATACCACATCCCCCATTATTATTGACGCCTATGTACGTTGTTCGCGTGGCTTCTTGACAATACGAACGTCATGATAAAACTCTCTGATTTCATTGACGAACTACTGCACTGCTGATTGACAGGCTATTCACCAATATTCGCTCTAAATATCACGTTGTAATGTTGTCAGCATCCATGTGTTCATTGACTGAATTGCACTTAAAGGGCAACGGGAAAATCGGTTAACAATTATTCGTTTAGGTCAATATTAATGTTTGTTAACAGTTTATCGTTGACATTAATAGGATATTGTATTCAGCCGTTATACGTACAGCAATATACATTGGTTGTAGAGAAAATTCAATGCATGTGTTCTGGGTAACACACAATTGTGAGACGTTGTTGACATTGAAAGTTCATCAATCAACCTTTCATGAACTCTCACCGTTACGTAACCCCGAAACAATTGCATAGAACTCCATGGCGCGGCTGGGTCATTGATATTGACGGATTCCATTCATGGAAATCTCCCTCGAGAATTGATAGAAATGTATCATGTGTTAAAACTTATTTACTAGTTTACACTAGGATAAGCTTGAGATGCTCGTTTGAATACTTCATAAACGTTTTTCCGCCTTGAATATTGGTAAGGTTAACAAGGCATGTGTTATGGGTAACACATACTTGTGATGAATTGTTGACTTTGCACAAATTGTCTAGAACTCCATGGGGCGACCTATAGGTCATTGAAATTGCCGAACACACGGTTTATATTTCTGGAAATCTCCCTCTAGACCTAATAGACATCAAACATGTGTTAAAACTCATTTTCTTGTGTACTCTTGGGAAAGCGTGAAGCGCTCGTATGCATATTTCATCAACGCATGTCTGTCTTCAATGTCCATTGGTTTAACAGGGCATGTGTTTTGCATAGCATATAGCATATAATTGTGACAAGTTGTTCACCTTGCAACAATGGCCTAGAACTCTATGGCGCGGCTAATAGGTTATTGACATTGATAAACACACGGTTTCTTTACGTCATACGGTTTACTTAATTCTTATTCCTAAATCCTGATGAGGGTCATTTTTAAAGCTAAAATCAACAATCTTTTGAAAAACGCTGTTTATGATTTCTAATTTAGTTCTTCACATAGTTTTAACTGCCAATCAGTTATTTCTTGTAAATGTCAATGTCATGATGACTCAATCTGAAAGTCCATATTTTCAGCTTTTGTATTTTAATATGAATGTATTATTAAGTTAGATGGATGCAGGTTGTATAAAATATAGGAACTAATAATAGGAATGACATGTAACACACGGAAGCGAATGTTTAGCGCTTTTTGGTAATTTTTAACGTACGATACGAACACGGTACGTTGAAAAAAGTTGTTTCTGACTCTTATGCAACTGTTTGAGCAACATTTATATTTGACAGATTAAATACAGATAAAACACAATTCCAGATAACAAGTTGTTTCACATGAAAAACAAGAACATAATAATCGTTGTCTGTAAAAACAATGCGCAATTTTATCAAGCGATATTACCTAAAGCAATTCCATTGGCAAAAGTCATTTCATTAATATCAGCAGTGACCACCAATGTAATATGATCCTATGTAATTAATCCTGACCATTACGCTCGATGGTGATCAATCAATTGTGATCGGACACATGACGTTTAATCTAAACTATTTTGTTTGATGCGTGGAATTCATGCTGCCATTGTGTTTTATGTATCAAGGATGTCAAATGATACTGTTATCTGATTGGCTGTGTGTATCATATCAATGTGAAACATTGTGAAAAATGTGACGTTTATATGAAGTATGTATATTAAATGTTTGCACTATTATGTCACAGAATACACCGATTATCTGGTTCTATGACAAAACATTAATTTTATTATATTTTCATGATATATAATTTAACTAACATTGTAGTTTTCTCAATGCCTATTTAATATATCACAGCCTTTAAAAGCAAACTATGAGAAAAAAAACATCGATATAATTTAATCTCTTTTTTTTAAACCCCAAAAATGTCATCCGGTTCTGCCTTTATCACTTCACTTCAATTAAGTTGTGATTTTAAACAGTCGAATGTCTTACTTGGTGGCTAAAAACACAATTGAATTTCACCACATCGGAATCAACTTCCTAGTATAAATAGAAATGAAATTCAATTTCAGTTTATTGACGATATATCATCAGGTTTGAACGAATCAAGTATAATAATGCAAGTGTTTAGTGGATAATGGGAAATAAGTCATCTTTGTATATAACAGACATGTGCGCTCTTTTTATCATATTATTATTTCCTCGCCAAATATCGCAACATAAATCGAGACAACAAACTAAATGAATAAAGTCGTACACCCTTATTTTTGAACGATCGATAAATGCTTCTCATAAATGTTTTAATTGATTGCTCTTCTACAGTACATACGAAATACCGGTATTATAATTAACAAACAAAAGCTATTTCCGTATATCTAAAACCAGTTTTGCCTTAACCTTTTATCGATAAGTGTGTTTATAAATAATACAAATTAAAAAAACATCGACTAATGTATTCGATGTGATTATGTCATCCAATCTAGATAAGCGAGCTATCGAATGCGACACGAATGTCTCTCCTGGTAGTTGGATTATTCCTTTATTTAAACAAATGACGTCACTTCGTTAATTAAGAAACAAAAATCAAGTGATCTAAGAAGATTGGTATGTCCATTATTTACGTTTTTGGTAAAAGTGCGATCAATTATGATTGGTAAACGTGTACAAAAGATTTACACACATTATGGAACTCGGTTTGCATGGAATTGCCGTTGATGCAATACAATGTTCTGATATCGAGTCAATATCTGAATCTCACATAAATTGTTTGTTGTATGAATCGAATAAGTCAAATTATGTCCCTCTCCAATTATTTCATTGTTTTAGTTAAATATTTTTTAATTATAATATCATAATGGAAAATAATGCGACGTTTATATTAAATATATAATTAAGTTGTCACTACGTTGTCAGTGATTACACCGATTATCTGGGTTTGTGACGATAAATTAATCTTAAATAAAACAGTTAATATATAAGTTATTAAAGTGCATACGATATTAAATATATATATATATCTAAGTATATTCCAGCCTTTAACAACTTGCTTTAACTTTTAAACATTTCATTGATCTACTGGAATTGTATTGTATAGCACAAACCATTTCATCGATGTCAGTGTACTTCAGTTCACGTGAAATAGGCACTGTTTGTACATGGTTATCGAATTTCTAACTTCAATGGCTTCAAACACACAATTGCGTTCCGTCTCCCCTGAAGCGACAACAACATATTAATTGAAATGGAAATCCAATTTCAGTTTTCTTGACAACATTACATCAGACATTAACGCATTTATGATTGTGATGTAATTACTTGAGGTAGACGTGAAATTAGCATTCTCTGTGAATAAAAATATGTATGTGCTCGTTGTATACTCGACCTAACCCTAGTTCCTTTCCAAATATTTGAAATTAAAACGAGCACGATGTGACACAAAATCTAAATGTATACAACACGACGTTTTACGAGTTATTTTATATACATCAATGTATGGTATTAATTGGTTCCTTCTGTATAGTACCTACGACCTTCTTGTATAACAACGTATCAAAACAAGTTATTTTAGGATATTCTGTTATCGAATATTCTGTTTGTATTAAATCCCACAAATAACACATTAACTTATGGATGCCATGGGATACGTGTAATAACCGTCTATAATGTATTGAGTAAAACTCCATGATTATTTTTTTCTCAATACAGAACAAAACAAAGTTAAAGTTTTAAAGTACATATCTTAAATAACAAATAACCTTCAAAGCAATCAGGCTAAATTTTTTCCAAATACCCAAGACTGGTATCAATCCGCATCATGATTACACGCCTCCCTGTCGTTTATGCTCGGAAATGCTGCCAGGCACGGTGCGACGGTTTAGGATGCCTGCAAGTTAGTATCAGCCGATTTTTAAAGTCGATCACATTCTATTTCAACGCGGCGAAAAATCAGCGACTTAAAAACTACGTTCTTGGTCGTCTTATACATTTCTTTGCGTCATTGGTGTTTGGAAGTGAGCTCCAATACGACCGTACAACCAACGTATGCGTTGCCTGTCATAATTAGTCGCCGTATGGTTGACATACTTTCTGCACAATAAATCGTTCAAACAATAACATTCATTCTGCAAAATGTATGGATTCACTTGTTCTGACTTGTATGCTTTGTTGTCTTAACTTTGATTGATCAAAGGATTGTCTTAACTTTGATATATCAATGGTAAATTTGGGAGCGTTGACACAAACATTGAGTGTTGTCTTTCTCACCCTTACATCGATCAATGTTATTATTTCCAGTTCATCCATTTATCAACGTGTTTCATTCAATTTCAGAGACATGCAGGGGTTAGACGATATTTAATGCTTTTACATCTAAGGTTTCAGGACTGTTTACAATCGCCAATCAACACTCAAGCCATAGTCGAATAATAAAATAGTATGCACTTTATGTTATGTTATATAGCACACACGTATTAAACATATGTTTATGTATGAAATTATGCTCTAAATGTTTGCATTAGGGTTTATTTCATTAATTTTTATTAGGAACATATGTCCCCACCACGCTCCGTTTGTGAGCTCAGATCACTCGGACATTCTATTTAATATATAATGTTGTTTGTCGAACGATCGGAAGTATTCAAATATGTATTAGGAAACGGTGCTTTATTATTTACCACCAATCATTGATTGACCACAAGACAATCTGGGTCGGTATTCACACAGTCCCTCTATTAAATCTTACTTTAAGTTGAACTGAAGGGACATTTGCAGATAAAATGTTCTGTAAGTAATCTATTGTTTTCTGCTAACAATAGGATACAATAGTAATCATTTTACCTATATGTACTTGCTTCATACATGTTTATGTAAATAGACATAAACGCGAACTAGCCGGAGACTTAAGGAAATGTATGACTCCATTGCATTTCCTTTTGTGTTCACCTAAGGAGTTTTATCAATACAGGCATTATTAATTTCATAACGTTCTCTGTGGCTTTTGCTGCTGGGCTCCTTAATGTTCAAAAATGAAAACAGTCATTGATCCCCATACCATTCGTCAGAGTAAATAGACAATAATCACTTTTTCGTATAAAGAATTCTGCGAAATGAATCGACTGCCCGGCAAATGGTCATCGATGATTACCCAATGGTATCGGAAACGACTTTGTTGTACTGTACTTCGATAAACATCGGATATTCAGAACAACTGTATTCGTACATTTTATTTGAAAAGTCAGTTATGTTAAAGAAATGCCTACATTTCTACGAAATACCGTCAATGTTAATACCTGTGGCTTCTTACTCGGTAAAAGACTTTAATTTTTCTTGACAGACGAACGGAGCTTTTGAATGAATGTCAAAGTAATTTACATCCATTTATTGTATATTGCCTCACGTATTTATTCCGAACGCATCACTAATCGCGTTATGTTAAGTTGAAAATAAAGTAAACCGTTAGTAGTGTATACTAAGAATAGATTATTACAGCATTGACAAAGTTTAATGTATGGTGTGGAAAATAATATAAAGAATTGTGTCCTGCCAATTAGTGTATGCATCAACAGATTATTTGCCTCTGTTACTAGCAAATTCATATTTTACCCAACCAGAAACAACAGTTAAACATGAATTGAATTACAAATCTTATTCAACATATGCTCGAGGGCAATAAAGTACCGTAAGCATTAATTAAGATTTAACATAATTACATGTTCCTTAGGAATATTTAATTTACAAAAAGATCAAATTAAGATTTCTTTAGAATGTAATTATTTCCATGTTAAATGTTTGTTGTAATGTCACTAAGACGTCTTTTGTATATGAAAGCAGTTGGTGCATATCCACCATTAAAAAACACTAACATGAAGGTAGGAGTTCAATATTCGCATTACAGAAGTCAATGGAAGATTTCACAAATAAAATATATAATGTGGATTATATAACACCTATTGACCGTTACAACACGTTCAATTATCGAAAAACAGGAAAACGCGTATTAAACAATGTTAAAAATGTGTACATTAGTAAATGTACTTTGTCGCAAAAAGCCTTTAATGAAATGAAAGTAAATGAGTATCAGGATAACATGTATTCCTCACTTATAATCAATTTCAATTTTCGTGTATGACAGGACATGCTGCCAGGCTAGGCATGACTGTCGACGATGCTCATTAAATCTTCTAACTTTTACAATTATATTATTGTAAACCCGCGAGGAATATTATATTTGTGATAAATATTTTGCTTCACACAGTGCGTTCTGTAGGTGCGGTTTCAGTTTACCAAATTTTGAAGGGCAATTATGTTAAGGAACTTTTTTATTTCACAAATACTACGTTTTTAACTCATCAAATAACATTACATTGGAATGTACATTTCAAAGTATTATTTTCATTTTACCTAGAAATCCCCCGCACTTAACTTGGTTGTGCAGAAGAAACCCTTTAAATGACATCAGTGTATAAATTTAATTTCGTTTAACATATTTAAACACAGAGTTTGATGAGTTGGAAATATCAAATTATTTTACACTTCAGTGCAAATACATAAGAACTAAGTTTAATTTTTCTGAATACGAAACAAGAACAAACTGCCAACATGCCTACTATCCAGGACACCATATTCAGCGTTTGGGTATTTAAAACAAAATACATATAACTAGTGGTGTTTCCTTTCTGTTTTGAAACGAATTTTCAATCTCGTCTCCTCGCTGATGAAGGAGCATGCCAAATATTTAACATTCAATTAAGTAACCATGGAAACCTATTTCGGAAGTTATCTCATACTAGATTCAACCATAAGATATCGTGTAACAGAGGCATCCGATCAAACGTATGCAGGTGCTTATTTATTGCAGACACTATTTAATAAATCTTCTTTAAAGACAATAGGCTAAACATTGAACATTATATTATCCCAGGCATACCCAGGCATACAATGGTGTGCATGGAACTTTAGCTTAAATGTACTCTATTCTTAAACATCTGACTTGTAGCACGTCTTAACTTTAACCCGATCTCAAGTCGTGTTTTTTTGTGAATTCCGATGTTTATCAATTGTATTTCTTCTGTCCGTTTTAGAAAATAAATAGTATTATAGATATAACTATAGAAATATATATGGAGTTTTAATATATTTAGAACATTATATACACTTATATTACGGGCTTAAATGTAAGACTAAAGGATACAGGGCATCAATAAATACATAAAATGTATGAGTTCCTTAATATACTTGTTGAAGACTTTAGGCGTGAGAACTAGCTATCATACAGATCGACCGCGAAATAAGCGAATCTGATTAAATAAAATGTCGCAGTAATTTATCCTTCAGTCAATATTCAGATAGATTTCGCGACCATGCATGCGGTCTCACAATTAAATACTCTGCATTGCATTGCATCCCATAAGTTTGTAATGTATATTCAGCTTGAAAATGCACTTATATATTGAATGCAACTATATTTGTTATAACCATGACAATATAACACTATTTGTAAGTTAACTTGATACTTGTTAACATATACGAGGCAATAATGCATGTATCATAACGCAAAAAGGTAATAAAGTAAACGTTTTGATAAATACAAAAATAATACTTCTACATGCATTAACCGCAAATCCCAAAGCAAAAACAGCTTTTATTGGTAATCCGGTAACAACATCTTAAAAATATTCCAGTTGTTTTCATTCGAATTTCATCAGTAACAAATGTCGAGTAAACTAGTAGTTCCGCTGTTATGAACGGGTGATTAACCGAGTTTTACTTTCATTAGCGTTCGAGTAACCGACTTTCGCTTCCATAAAAGGTCTGACAGCAATGGCTTATATGACAAATATTACTTTTATATAAACACAACAACAACAAACACATTTAATCATCTGAAAAATTACTATGACTTTATTTCAAGGAACTTCCAACGAATTGGTCTAGAATAATACATGGACAAAACATTCAGTCGAAATAATTATTTAGCTTCCGATAACGAACATACGGAGCTCTGTAATTTTAATGAACATCATTTTAAATGTACAGAATGGAACACGGTTTTATGTTTTGTCTCTGCAAGTGCAAGCACGTATGACATTTAAGGAAGACTTTTTCTCAATTTATCTAAATTTTCACAAAGAGAAATCAACAGTGCGACGTTTTATTATTGAACCGTTTTCAAACGGAATGAACTGTTGTTAAACGATACTTTGTTGAACATCAATTAACACATCCATGACATGTGAGTTTGGTTGTTGATTACCGTACCGGACAGTTGGGGTTAACACCGGTTCCATAGGTTTCCACAACATTACAAGATAACACTATAAAAAAAAAATCAGTAACATTTCAATTGAAACTATAAACAAACAAAACTCGTCACAGGTTCATGATTCTAGAAATAAAATGAGTTACGACTGCTATGAAACACTCTGGGTCCTCACATAATGCAATCTTATTTCACTGGCGCGAAAGGACCTCATCTACATCGCAATACACTCACTCGTAAGCAACTCGTGCAACATTAAGTTCTCGTTGTTTTTGTTTATTCTTCAACTTTCTATTGCTCTAACGAAATACTGTTGTATAAACAGATTGTCATCGTAAAGGCATCACTCAAAGAGGTTTACCGGCTATTGGAGGACGTTATGCTTCTTAATGTCCTCTTCAATATCTTTATTTGGTGAAGCTTCTGCACATGGTTTGTGGAACAATGTACAGGGCGGACAGATACTTGAGCTTTTTTTAAATTAGTTAAACACTCTACCTTGAGATCAGTTTGTGTTGTGATGAAAGGTTCACGTCAGGTAATCATTTTGGATTTTTAAACTGAGATACATTGAAAGATTTGTTAAGGAGTCACTTTCCATTAACATTTACGACATGATTATTTGGATGTATAGCAAACGCATACCAAAATGTCTTACAACTAATTTGACAACAAAAATGCTATTTGATCGTGCCACATAAATTTGTAATTGCGTTGCTCTGTTGATTGAAAAACCAATTTGTTAATGAAATTGCAGTTAAATAGAACATATTTTCTCTTGCAATATTGATTACAAGAATGTTTCTCCTGAAAATGTTTCGGAAATTATTCATTCTTACTGTACAATAACAAATTGTGATAATATTGTCCCTCTTTGAGTGATAAAGACGATGTTTTGCAGATACAATATAATAAGATAAGATAATAAAAAATCGACTTCTTATCAATTACAGCTTCTTGTTCCCTTGAGCTATATATTTGATAACAATGCGCAACGTGTTAAATAATGTTCAAACATAACACTGCTACAAAAGGTTCAGACTATAGCTGTAAATGTTGCAACTATCAGCAGGTTCTGCTACGAGTTTTCAGTGTAACCACAAATGATGAAACGAGAACGGGAATTGTCTGCAATACTAACAAAGTCCGTCCGTATAAACCTGAGAAATTCCATTGTGTTGGTTTTATTTCACACGATTTTTTTTTTAAATTTTGTACGAAAAAAGTTAATTAGTCTCAGAAAATGTTAATAAGTTATTAACGTGACGTCATTTCATGCTGACGACGCAGTTTCATCAAAATGACGGTATGCGATATGTAAGTCAAAGAACATTTGGCCAGTTAAATTGCTACAAATGTTTCCTTAGTTAAAGACAATATAAGTTTTTTTTATTGTTAGTGATGAAGCGTCATAGCATCATTTGACAATTAACATTTTCTGTTGGACTGGTTACCATGAACGTTTCTTTTTTTTACATTTCCAGAGACGACTTTTAAAAAAATGCTTAAACCTAATAAAAAATTGTTAAAAAATCATTTTAACACAAATCTTAAGGGATCTCGTGACTTAAAATATTTAATTAATTTCACCGTTTTGAACGACATACCGTTTAATTTAAATGTTATTTTTAATATAAATTAACTTTCCTAATGACCTTGTTGAGCGTGCAAGACCAACCACGCACATACCTGGCTGTCGTTATACTGCATGTGCAGCATATAGTCTGTTAAGATGTCGGTTCGCTTGTTCACATCCTCCAGCGCCATTTGTACAGCAGGCAAACATCCCTGACCGCCTGCCCAGCTGCCGGACATGGGAAATATCCCGCCAATAGTGAGATTCCTACCCTTGAATCCGGCAGTCGGTCGAGTTGTCATGACAACTAACAAAACGAGACAGCGTCGTACCAATAGTCCGTTCATTCGCATTTTTAAGGAATGCTATGTTGTTATCTTAAAACACTGTTTCAAATTATGTGATCAAATTATTCTATACGTGTACATGCATTTAATATTGAAAGCAACATTAATAACAGTTGCTTTTTAAAATGTCTCGTTAACAAGACACTGTCATGGCTTGAACATTAATTAACGTCATGCCGCATAATGTCATTTGTAATCGTTGTATAAATAAATAACTTGGAAAGGCTAGACACATATAAATAATCACATCCGAATTCTAAAGCAAACACACACGTGTAGCTTTTATCATTCTTCGTTTTGCAAGTCAAATATGTTAACTTCAGCTTTGATCTACACACATATTCGCAAATATACAACATGTATAACTGCGCCAACGTCCAAATGGCAGCAAAAACTTCCTGAATAATTCTATATTATTACACTTCTATCAGATCCCCAAAAATCAATCCATTCCACTGTCATCCGATGTACATCGAAAGCAACACTTTCACTGCTGGATCGTTTCGTATCCTGAGCAAACCGCGCCAGTATTGGAAAGGCGGAACAGCGCTTTGTGTCTGGCAGCAAAGGCAATATCTGAGACGACGATTCTATCTAGCAATACATACAAGGGATCGATATGGCATCCATCTAGTCAACATGACAAACATTTCTCCTTGCCTTGACAAGAATGACTTACAGATTAATCTGATAGAAGATCGGTTCATTTTTTAAAGCATATATCTAGGGAATATACCTGTGAGGGAAAAAAGCCAATGTGCCGTGGCTGCATACTGCGCCAAGATGTTAACGGACGACTTATGACCCAGTGACCAGGGGAAAAATGTGAAGCGCCTCTGAACGCACTTACTGTATGAAAAGGGCGCTATATAAATGTGGAAAACAATGGGCTCTTTATCAGTATCTATGTACAATTGTCTGAGAAAACGAAACGAATATAATCAGATTGATAACAATATAGGCGCCCTGAAAAGCCGCAGCGTTGAATACATAATAGGAATCCTGAAAAACCTAGCATCGAAACCAAAATTGATGACAACAATAATCTTAAAGTGTTTTTGTGCAAAGTGTGGCGAAAGCAATCAGCGGGACAGCTCGTACAACAAATCGAGTGACCGCGAAATCGCGCAATGTCTGCAGAAATGTGATGCAATAATGTATCATACAGCATCACAAGCGTCATTCAGAGATAACTAGACATTATGCAACCATTTTTTGTATAAGTGTGAAACTGTTCAATAAACGTATTGCCATTAGATACGAAATTCCATTAGTAGAATAACTTGTATTCTATATTATCGGGATACTAAAGGTCGTGTGACGAAATAAAAAAGGAAAACAACAATACGTGAACTAACATCAAAGAGATCCAATAGGTAATGCAACATATTACACAACTGTTGCTTGTGTAAGAGCTCAATTTTTGAAGGCAAACATTATTAAAGATGTTTTAAAAATAGCTGAAAGGGATACGAATATGTTTTATATCAACTTAATGCATCAGCTCTTCAATATATTAAATAAATAAATCTTTGCAGAAAACGCTTCTAATGAACATCTTACAGAACAACTACAACAAGTATTGAACAAGTGCTGACATCGGTATAATGTTAACCTAGTGGTTAATTTTTCTAATCTTTTTATTAAATGTTTCTGTTCGCAACAGTCTGCGGCATTAACGGAACTGTATATTCATTTTATGCGAGGTCTTTTGAGTTATAAAGTGTCAAATTCCTTTCGTAAAAAATATATAGGAACAAGCTGCGAAGGATACCCGACACCGTTTAATACGTCGACATATTACTTAATTACTCCAAAGAAGTTTCTCAATTAAATAATTATATGACTGGCCTTTGTACATGTTTCACAACACGTTCATAAAACGTAATACATTGGTATGGCTAGTTGTCTGCGCTTGCGAAATGTATGGAGGTTCCTTAAAGCAAACTATATTTGAACACGTGGATAATGGGAGTGATTAATGTAATCAGATCCATCACATAAATGCCGTCCCGAAAAGTCTCATCCTTTCAAACAGAGTCTCAAAACTTTGAAATAAAACATACACAAACAGTTTTATTTGGTCGAGGTTTTGTTCAATGTATGATAAAATAATTAAAGTGTAATTTACTGAAATTACCTACACAAACGAAAGAACGTGAAATCTTTCAATGGCCGTATATATTTGATGCAGTCAACTAAACTTCATAAAGCCCCTTACGATCATCAACACATCATGCTGCAATTTATTGGAATCTAAATTGTGCCATCATTAGTTTAAGTGCAAAAAGGTACAGTGCATTTATCAGCTCGGAAAAAGAAAAGCAATATCATTGTCAGATTTCCAGTTAGTGTCTATTATCGGTACGTTAAGAGCCTCAAAAAGAGGAATAATTGTGTTGACTTATTATTCACTGGGGAACTTAGCTCTGGTCTTAAAGTAAGGTTTAGCACCAATTATTCGGTTAAATCACCCCAAGACGGTGTCTCCAGTTGAATTTTTGGTGGTTTTGTTTGCCGTGACCTTCTGTCATATGTTTTATTGTGTGGCAATAGTCGCTTGCCTTACATAATTGACCTTGTAGTTATGATAATAATGATCACCAGCTGATGCAACTATCGTTTCAATTTGTTTATTTTAGTATATATCAAGTACGTCAGAAGTAGAGCGGAAATACAGTAATATATCAATTTGCAAACCAAATAGTGAAATTTTTCTTTGCATTTAACGTGGCCACTTGCAATAAATGAAGGACCTTGTAGTAAACATCAGATCTCCTGATGATGCAACTGGAGTTTTACTTTGTTTCTGTAAGTTGTTTACACATACGTATAAAACAAAAGCATATACGAAAAGTGCTATATCCATTAAAATATTAAAAAAGTTATATTCGCGTTTATGGTGGTACTATTCATTCTTTTTGTATAAATGCATGTTTGACAGTTTGACGAAAACAATCACATATTGTAGTTAACGATATCTGTCCCTTTCACTCACTCGATCATGATTTCGTTTTGTTTTTGGTATTTTGACAGAACTGTGTCGTTTCTTTGGTTATGTTAAATATTTGCGATTAATGTTTTTTTTTCTTTCTGATAACCATTTTAATTGTTCTGACTTAATGTTGATTGATTTATCAACGTCGTGTACTTAATTGCAAGGTAGTTTGGCTTTACTTTAACACTCATGATCAATGTATATAGCATACTTATTGGTAATAGTGTTGCCCTAGTACTATTGAAATGTCCTGGTCATTATTTAATGGCATTTCAATTCATGGCTTGTAAAATTATTTTCAACATGAACAAATTACTGTTTACATTTATAGGATATTTTATTTAAATATGAATATTTATTAACCGAGTATTGTTTATATTACTAGAAGATTTAACTCAGCCGTTATACTGACATAAATATGTATTGGTTGTACAGAGAATTCGAGGCTTATGTCTTGGGTAACACATACTTGTGTGACGTTGTTGACGTTGAAAGTTCATCAACCTAACACTCATGAACTCTCACCGTTACGAAACCCCGAAACAATTGCTTAGAACTCCATGGCGCGGCTAACAGGTCATTGATATGGACGGTTTCCATTCATGGACGTATCCCTCGACACTTGATAGAAATGCATCATGTGTTAAAACTAATTTACTAGTCAACACATGGGTAAGCTTGAGACGCTCGTTTGCACATTTCATAAACGCATCTCGCTCTGTCTTCAATTCTGAATGGGTTAACAAGGTACATGTTCTTGGTATATATACTTGTGAGACATTTTTGACATTGAGATAATGGACTAGAGCTCCATGCGATGTCTTATATGGCATTGATATTGTTAAAACACTGTGTCCTTTCCTGGAAATCTCCCTTTATAATTCATAATAACAAAACATGTAACAAACTTATTTTCTAGTGTACACTAGGAAGCGTAATGCGTTCGTTTGCATATTGCATAAACGCGTCTTTGTCTGCAAGTTGGTTTGAGTCAACAATTCATGGAAACGTTACACATTTTATTGCGTTATGGTCACATTGAATTATAGTTAGTGTTTATCATAATAAAGGAAGCAAGTATCTCACAACGTGGTGGTTGATGTGCCTAGCGTATATTAATTAAAGTTAATATTAGATGTTAAATAATTATGTTCAATGGGTGTATGGTATATTTCCTCATAACATTGAATTCTTTACGTCAAACGGTTTACTTAATTATTATTTCTAAATCCTGATTTACGTCATATGCAGATCTAAAATCAAACATTGCTAAACCCACACTGGATATGCTTTCTTATTTACTTCTTCAAATATATTTGTTACCGCAAATCAGTGATTTTATGTAAATGCCATTGTCATTATGACTTACACTGGAAGCGCTGTTGTAAAATGTCTTAAAACAAAGTTTCATCATGTTTACGTTTCCTAAAATGACAAAACATCGCGTTTGGTTTCATCAGGCAAACCTTGAAATTTAAAGCGCATGATGGAAAATAGAACTATTACAAAATAAGCCTCTGTTTAATGGCTTAATGATCTTCGATTGGGTTATTCCATAACATGCAAACGTGTAAAAAATTATGCATTATCAATAGAACATATTATACAAATTCGCATATACGTTTATCGACATAGAGAGAGCGATGTTACTATATTCGACGAGATGATATGATTAAAGAATAAATCCATGTTTTCAGCTTTTGTATTTTTATATGAAGTTACTGATTATAAACTTAGATCAATGATGTGGGTATACACATATAAGGACAACTTATAGGAATGACATATTTAATAACAAACATTATTCTGCATTTGCTTTTATTTGTTACATTTACAAACGGCAGCGCATGTTTAGCGCGCTTTTGGTATTTTCTTAACGTCAGATACGTACATTGTGTGTTGCCAATAGTTGTTTCTGCCAGAGGCGCAACTGTTCGTTCTACTACAGTTATATTGGACATATAAATCACAAAGAAGGATGACAAGTTGTTTCACATGAAAAACAAGAACATCGAAATCATAGTCTGTAGAATTAATGCGCAATTTAATCAAGCGATATCATCTGAATCAATTCCATTAGCGATTGTCATTTCATTTATCAGCACTGACTATTATTTGATGTAAAATGATACTGTGTAATAAACCCGGAAAAATGGCCAGCAGGCTTGATGATGATCACCAGCAGGCTTGATGATGATCACCAGCAGGCTTGATGATGATCACCAACAGGCTTGATGATGATCACCAGCAGGCTTGATGATGATCACCAGCAGGCTTGATGATGATCAATTATATGTGATCTGACACATGATGCTAAATCTGATCTATTTGGTTTGTTGCATGGAGTTCATGCTGTCATTGTGTTTTATGTATCGAGGATGTCTAATGATGATGTAATTTGATTATGATAGTTATTTATATTTAAAAAAAGCTATTTACGTATATCTTAAACAAGTTTAACCTAAATCTCTAATCGACGAGTGTTTTTATACATAATACAAATTTAAAAAACACTAATGTATCCCATGTTCTTATGTTATAATATTATAATATAAGCATAGTATTGTGAAAATTTCACGAGTGTTAATAACAAAAAACCTGCAAAGCAATCAAGCCAAAATTTCATACTACCCAAGACTGGTTTCAATTCGTATCATGGTTATACGCCTCTCTGACGTAGAATCCATTACCGTTTTTGGTAGAGGCAGGAAATAAAGTGCGACTGTTTACGATGCCTGGTTAATAACCAAACGCATTTTAGACAAAGGCCATGTTGAACTATTGTAGTCACCCAATGTCCGTCGTCAACTTTAAGCTCGCTAGGGACTAGATGTTGCATCCAATCTTGATTAGCGAACTATCGAATGCGACACGAATGTCTCTCCTGATAGTTGGATTATTCCTTAGTTAAAAACATGTCGTTAACACATGAATCAAGTGATCCAAGAAGATTGGTATATTCTGTCGTAACGTTTTCCGTAAAAGCTCAATCATATATCATTGGAAAACGTGTACAATACATTTACGTACATTGTGGAAATCGTTGTGCATGGAATTGCCGTTGATGCAATAAAATGTCATGATATCGAGTCGATATTATTTGAAATTGATTAATTTTCACAAATAAGAAATCAAACATGATATCGTGGGCAAAATATGCATACTGACAAAGCAATCATGGTCAAAATAGTATTTAGCATAGTTTGATTGTACCAAATGATTCAAATTAGCAGCTATGGATAGATCAGATATCAAGTGAACCCAAAAGCAGATCCAATATCATAAAATGAAGCTTTGTAACTTATCCCAAAAAACAGCAAGCTCAATTGTGATCAAATGTGATCGGACATTCGATGCTGAATCTCACAGGTACTTAGTTTGTTTAATCAATCGAAAAATTCAAATTATGTCCGTCCTCATTTTTTTTATTTTTTTTTAAGTTTATAATATTATAATGGAAAGCATGTGACGTTTATATATAATATATTAATGTGTGCACTTCTCTGTCAGTGATAATATCGATAATCTGGGTTTGTGACAATTAATTTATCTTAAATAAAATACAGTTACTCTATAAGTTATTGTAGTGGATAGAATATCAAATATATATAAAAATAGCTCAGCCTCTAAAAGCATGCTATACGTTTTAAATATTACATTGACCCACTGCAATTTGCTTGTTTTCTATAACACAGAACATTTCATCGATGCCAATGTACTTCAGTTCTCGTAAAATAAAAACTGATTTTACATGGTAATCGAATTTTTTACTTCAATTGCTTCAATACACATTGCGTTCCGTCTCTCCTGAAGCGACACTAACATATAAATTGAAATAAAAATCTTATTTCAGTTTTCTTGCCAACATAACATCAGTCATTAACGAATTAATGAGTATGATGGTATTATTTGAGGAAGACGTGAAATTAGCATTCTCTGTGCATACAATATGTGAGGTGTTCTCTTTGTATACGTGTTCTGACCTTATTTCTTTTCAAAGTATTGCAACGTAAACCGAGTAGGATGGGACACAAAACTTAGTGTTATTTTATAGAAATTGATCGATTGTTTTTTATTTCTATATGAATGCTTCATTTGGTATTAATTGTTTGCTTTAATTTAGTACATACCGAATAAATACCGGTATAAAATTGTATCAACCAAAGCTATTTCATGAGTTCGAATAATATATAAATAGGGGAATACATGTGTGTTTTAAAGCATTTTGTTGGTCATGTTATAAATAGAATCTTGCANATATATATATATGTATATCCTCATGAAAATAACAAATAAACTCATCAATTGTAGATGATTCATTTCATTACCGTGAATAATACATCGAATTAAACTCAACGAACATGTTTTCCGCCAAACATTCTGGTACATAAAGCAAAGTTGAGTTTTAAAGTATATCATTTTAAATAACAAATAACTTGCAAAAAAAAAATAAGAAAACACTTGTCAAATACCAAAGACTGGTTTCAATCCGTATCATAATTACACGCCTTCCTGACGTAGAATTCATTTCCGCTGTCGTTTGTGACAGGAAAAGCTGCCAGCAAACCGCGACTTCTTAAAATGCCTGCTTGTTAATTTCAACCGATTATTAAACTCAATTACATCGTCTTGAAAGGCGTTTTGTTTTTTTTATAAAACAAACTGTGTTTTGTGCAATGGCTCTTCAATATTAATGTCAGTTACAAAATAAGTGTGTTATTATTTTATTTGGTAATAAAGTGAAGGTCTTTAATAAAATTTATTATAGCAAGTATCTGATTTATACGTTTAATAGAAATACATTAATAGAATTGTGTTTGCAATTACTTTGTTTCTTATTTGTAAGTTTACATGAGGCTCAAAAATTGAATATGGGCCTTAAGTGTGTTTTACAAGCAAAACATATTTTATCAATCTATCAATACAAAATGATTTTCAATTTACGAATAAGCTTATTACATTTACAGTTTGATCAGTTTTGTTTAGTGGGGTGTTGTATATATTTCATGTATTGTATAGATAATTGGTCACTCTCCCTTCATTAACTATTAGCGGATGCGACACGGATTTCTCCCCTGATAATGTTTCTGGATTTTGATTATTATTCTGCGACGAGTGAAGTCATTTCATTGATCCATTAATCTAAATTGGAGAACATAAACAAAGAAGAATGGTATATGAAGTTTTGACGTTTTGAGGTAAACAGCTTAATATATGCTCATTTTTTAAGTGCACAATATATTGACGTACAGTAGGGCAAATTGCTTTGCATGGCACTACCGTGTACGCAACGATTTGCGAGTCAGTATGATATTTAAATAAACCCATAATCATAATTAGGATCTCAAACAACATCATGTGCGAAATATGTACACTGCATGCACATACATTATCAGGATTTGGTCCGCAATGACTTTACTTTCATAGTGCCAAATATTTAAAGGGTCTTGTTCACAGATTGTCGATATGACAATTTTCCAAACTTTTGTAAAATATAAAACGAACGATTACACGTTATTGGAAATATGTATCAATCAAATCCACATCATAGGTCTGTATTATTAACGATTTTGAGCAATACAATCGTTATTAAAAACGTAATTTAATGCAAATGAAAAAAAAAATAAGCAAACATATAAAACAGTAAATAAATAATGCGGTGGTTCATGTAAAATGTTGTTTTGTTCAGCAAATAGCATTCAAACTCATTCGAAATCATCTCAAAAGCAATGACCCAAAATAGAAGCTGTTTCCAATATCCATGAACTGTTTTCAATCAGTTTAATGAGTACTTTCATTTTCCGGTGTGGAATCCTTTTCCATTTTCGATTATGCAAACGAATGATTCTATGTAAAGGGCGTCTTTTTACGATGCCTGGTTCACAGAGTGTCGATATGACAATTTTTCAACTTTTTGTAAAATATTCTGAATCACTATACATAACCAGGCAAACATGCATCAATGTCGTAATGTTATACTGAAAATATATTCTTTTTTTTATAAAAAATCAACATTTAAAATTGATAAAATTATAAAGCGTTACACACGCGAAATTATTGACTAAGTTTGAGTGTATTCGTTGTTGTCCGTATATTTAGTGACAAAAACGGATTACTTATATATAGAATAACTTGTTCACATTTATCCATTTAAAACGTTAAGTGACAGTACAAAAATTCCAAATATATGGACGACATCATAAAGAGAAGGCAATTAAATGGTCCAAATCTGCAGTCATGAATACATTCTATATCAAATCGAACCATGAATTAATGGTTTTAAAATGAGTTGCAGATGTAATGAGTGCATAGCGTTTACATTTTATAAAAAGTAAGCGTTGATATCATGTGATTATTCGAAAGTCTATGAACCTACAACTTACATTATCTCAATTTTTCAGCATATGTTTGATCTATGCTTGTGTTTTTAACCTTGATTTTCCTCTTCAATAAAACGAATGGACTCTGCATTTTATTGTGAAACTTTCATAACTATAACATTTATAAGAACGAAGGGACGAACAGATCATGTTAGCAATACGTACCGTCCATTCAGTACACTTGTGTGATATGATTCAAATGTGTGTGTGTTCATTCAGCCCCTCTTGATACCACCATTACCCTGTATATTATACGACCAGTTTAAGGAAAACGACGATAGTCATAGTAGGAACGACTATGTGTGTTTTATTTCTACTAAAACATCCAACATTCGTCCATCATAACACCATTGCACCTGCAAGCTGTTTCATTCACGTATATGCGGTGTTCTAACCACTGCGATGGTGTGACTCAACGAAACAAGACACCAGAAAAAAGCTAGCCTGGTACTAAGATAATACAAAGACAAATGTCATCTGGCCCATCCAACTTAACTACATCAACATTACGTCATAGGTATGGTTTATACGTCTCATCTGCCATGTTAGCGTTTGCCCTGCGTTGCTTCTGCCTCTCTGGCGTTTTTATGGCGATCCTACTGCGTTTTTTGTACATGAAATGTTCTCTTGTTGCAGACATTGTTTCATAAATAAATACTTGATCTCGAACTTTTCTCAGCCATGCCATTCCTATTAAAGTTGTTCAGCATTTATTGCTCTTTCAACAAAATGTTTTATTCTATATTTGTGATCACATACACTATCCAAAATTTAATGTGAGCGATAACACGTTATTGAAAATATTTACCAATCAAATCCACATCATAGGTATGTATTATTATCGATTGTGGGCAATAAAATCGTGTTTTTAAACGTAATTGAAAACAAATGTAAAAGTAATTTAAAACAAATATAAAACAGTAAATAAATAAAGCCGCTGTTCATGTAAAATGTTGTAGTGTTCAGCAAATAGCCTTAAAACTCATTTGAAATCATCTCAAAAGCAATGACCAAACATAGAAACTGTTTCCAATAACCAAGAACTGTTTTCAATTAGTATCATGATTAAACTCATTTCTGGTGTGGAATCCATTACCGTTTTCGATTATGCAAAAGAATGATTCTTCTGATGTAAAGTGCGACTATTTACGCTGCATGGTTTACCCAGTCACACAGCGTAGACAAAAAACGTTTGAATACGGAATTACAATCATGACAATCTGATTATTATATCTTTGTGGTAAACACGCGATAAAAATGCACTTTTTGCTTTTTGTGATATAATTTCAATTGCACGTGTGTAGGCCTGGGTCATATTGACCGAATGTTTAAGGGCCAATGGTAAATAGGAATGTTTAACGTCACAAATATTTTTTTTACAATCGATTGTTTCATTCCATGTCATTTATTAATAAACTGACACAAATTTACTGAACTGTATAATTAAGTTTAAAATTGTTGCAGAAGTAAACACTACTTAAGAATGAAGTAAGTATTTAACTGTATTTGCAAACTATCAATACACGATGTTTTCGTTTGAAAATGTAACACATTTTCACACTCCAGTAAAACTACCTAAGGAATAACTTCTTCTTTTAGATTAGATCTATGTACGATGTATTCACTTACTTTCTACTAGCCACGACAACACATTTAGCTTTTGAGTAATTTGTACGAGAACCTTTTTTATAGAAATGATGGTCGTTCATTTCTGTTTTGGTACGAATTTTCTATTTCTTCTCCTGACTGATAAAGGAGCATGCCAAATATTTAACATTTCAAATAAGTAACCATGGAAATCTTTTCCTGAACTATTCTCATACTACAGTTGACCATAACACATCGTCTAAGAGAGGCATCAGACAGCAGATACGTATTAATTGGATACAAATATTACTAATTCGTCTTTAAAACCAAGACCTTCGTTATCTAAACATTCAGGCATACAATGGTTTGCATGGTGGAATTATAGCTTGGAAAGTGCTTTATCTCTCACTTGAAAGAATAAGTCTCAACCGATCTTTTTTTGTATTTTATGGGAATTTCGTTCTTATATGGTTAACATTGATTTTCATTTAAAAGGACATGTACTTTGTTTAAGGCGGGGCCAAATATGAAGATAAGGCGACCACACATCTGTTAACAGCCACCGTGTTTACACTGACCGTTTCAAGGCGTTGATCTTTATTACTCGATATATATCTTTAACATTAATGTGACTTGACTGTTCCAAAGTTGTGAAATCAACTTTTATAACGTTTATGTTTAGTGTTGTGTTTGTTGTTTTATTGTACTGTATTGCATAGGAAATTAAATAAAACTCCAGCAAATATTAACGAAAACTTCTCTCATGATTATATTGCTGGAGTTTCATTATTCCTTTATTGCACTGTTCTGTGTTTTGTTTTCAGTTGAGCATACGCTAACAGTACGGAAATGCAATGCCGAAGACATTTCCAGGACAGACAATCTTAAAACCATCCGCGATTCCGTTTATTTAAGGCATCTAGTGCTAAATGAAATATCCCATAACGATCAAGACATTTATCTTAACACGAAACATGGAAGCATTATTAATTTGGGGTCACATAATTTAAACGGCCCAAGAAATGAATCTCACTCCTGACCTTATATAAATCACAATGCGGGCAATTGTGATGCTAATACCAGCTATATTATGTTAATGCGGCTTGAATATCACTTTCTTTGTAAACATTGATTAAGTTACATTACTGACTAAATGTAAGACGATGCATGGTTTCAAAAAATGCGTACAATTTAGGCGTTTCTATCACTAATATACTTGTTAAAATAGTCAGCATGAAGCTTGACCGCCATATTAACCACATAAACGACTCTGATCAAATTGAATGTCGCCGTTTTTATCCATAAGTCAATATTGAGATATGTTTCCAGATCATGCATTTGGTTTCCTTATTTGATATTCTTTATTGACTTAACGATGTATTGCCATACTAAATGAACATTAAGCATGTTTTTGCACATATATATTTCTACTTTTAACTGTTAACCAATATACCATCAGTCATCATGTGATACAACCATATGTGTTATAATAATTAAAAATCATACACTGTTTAGTAATTGTATTTCAACTCAATAGAAGTGTTTATTTAAAAAAAAATGGTACTTGGTGCTAACACATATGAAGCAATAATCAATGTATCATATCGCTTAAAAGGGTATGCGTCAATAAATTTAAATAATTAATCTAATAGTATACAAAATAGAACGTATACATGCATTAACCCAGAATCTTACAGTATAAAATTGCCAAAGTTATGGTCATACAGTAACTGCATCCTAATAATATCTCAATATTTTCAATGAGAATGATATAAGTATCAAATGTCGTGTAACCTAGTTCCGATTTCATAAACGACTGATTTACCGAGTTTCGCTTCCATTAGTGGTCGAGTCACCGAGTTTCCCTTTTATTAATGGTCTACTAACAGAGGAGTTTTGCTTTCATTAAGGGTCTGAAGATAATTGCAAATGATTACAAAAAAGACTTTAAAAAAAACACAGTGAAGCTAGAATTGAATTATCTTAAATAAAATATGGCAAGAGATATGGCTTCACTTCTAGGAAACGTCTCACTAGCTGGTGTATTATAAGACGAGGAAAAACATTCACTCGAACGAATTATTAAAGTTTCGATAACTAAAATACATCAAATAAAGAGCGTCACTATAAAAACATTAAAGCATTTTTAAGAAAACCGTTAGTCGATACGACCGAAGCTCTCTTATGTTAATGAACATCATGTCAAATGAACAGCATAGGACATTCATGCAATTGCAAGCGCACATGACATTTCCACAATCCTTTTTCTAAATGAGTCTAATTTATTACGAAGAGGAAACAATTGTACGATGTTTTGATATTGGACAGTTGTAATACGGTAGTTACTTTTAACTTTTTTGAGCGAAATACTGTCAGTTATACTGCCTAGCTCAATTCATACACCCGGGGGCATGTGAGTTTGGTTGTACCATACCGGACGTGTGGGTTTGCTCTGGGTACACTGGTCTCCGCCACAGAACCATACCACACGACACTTAAATGTATTTCACTAAGAACTTAATAGCTGGAACATTCAGCTATAAAGCAAAATTCACCCCAGCCTTCGTGAATCAAGTAAGTTAATAAATTACGACTGCTGCGACACACTCTGGGTCTTCAACTATGCAGGCCCTGTCACAGAAGAACATCATCTACAGTGTTATACGCCAACCCCTAAGTAACTCGCGCAACGTTAAGTTGTCGTCGTTCTTGCTATTCTCAAATGTTCTATTTTTCTACATGAATTATGTGGGTCGGGGCCTTCATTAATACATTGCATCAACAGAATGTCACCTTGAAGGCCTTATTGGAGAAGGTAATGCTTCTTAATGTCCTCTTAAATCTCTTCATTTGATGAAGCCTCTGCACAAACTATGTGGAACACTGTAAAGGGCAGACCGATCCTTTTGATTTTTAAAAATTCTTCGAACAGCCCTACTGGGTTTCATTGTGTGTCTTATTACATTTTACGTCATGTATCATTTTGACTTTTGAACACAGATGAATTGAAGGATTCTGTTAAAGAGTCGTTTTGCATTAACAAAAACGACATCATTATACCAAATAGGCTTTGTCTTATAACTAATACGACCGCAAGCATGATTCGTCATCGTGCATGTGAACATGGTGATTTTGTTTCTCCGGTGGTTTAAAGACCAATTTTTAATTACATTGAAATTAAATCCAATATATTTTCTCTTGTAAGGCTTTTTTTAATTACGATGATATAAGTATGATTTGTATTTAAACGGTTGTTTTTTGGATTAATAATTGGCTACGAGTGAGGTTTAGTTTGACTTTCAGCCGGTCTAGATCCCCAATGCTTTGAATTTACCGTTCATGAAAACGATATGAACATCTTTAATAATTGTATGTTCTATCACTAGCTGTATGTATTGCCATATATTGCATAGTAAAATGGTCACTTGACGTGAATAAATTACTAGCGAGTGATGATAAGAATTTCTCTTCTTAAAATGTTTCTGGAATGCCATTATTACTGTACACTGCGTGACTCTGTTTGTGATATAGTTGATATAAAGAAGATACAATAGTTTCGGGCTAAAACATCGATTTCATATCAGTTGCAATGTTTCAAATACTGCTCATGCATACTTTAGCTACATACAGTCACTTCAGACTTAAGATGCCAGTCTTGCAAATATCAACATGCTCTGATACGAATTCATTGATACCACAATTGATAAAAACAGTTCGGCAATTGTTTGCAATACTAACACATTTCATGCGTAGTACACTATGATGTTATTTTGTTTGTTTGATTTCTCACAACAAACTTACCTTTGTACGTGAAAACGTTGTTTCGTATTAGAAAAGTGTTTTTAAGTTTTTAACGTGACGTTATTTCATGCTGACGAGGTCATTTACCAAACTGACGGCATTGGATATGTCAGTCAACGAACATTTGGCCATTTATTTATACACAATGTAACCTTAGATTCAGACAATATCTATTGATTTTGTTTTTTTAGAGTGCTGAACTTTATTTCGCTAGCACTTGTGAGAATGAAAATATTTCTTGTTTACATGTTCAGATTAGACATTTGCAAAGAGTAATTACCCCCAACACAAATAACGGTTTTAAAACCATTTTTAACATAAGGTTGAACAATCTCAAGGGAGATCATGACGTAAAATAACCAAGTCATGTCACCGTTTTAATCAAAAGACCGTTATATTTCCAGTATTATATAGGGAACCGTCAAACTCAAATTAAAATCTATAATTATAAGAATTGTTCACTCAAATTAAGTTTCGTACTGATCTTTTGCGTTAGTACAATGAATTGCTTCATAAGTTGAGATAGTTGGTTACATAGATGATCTATGTTTTGCCCTTAATATCTAACACATGTTTATAAATGTGCTGGATGAGAGAGCAAGACCCAACACGCACATACCTGGCTGTCATTATAATCCATGTGCAGCATATAGTCTGTTAAGATGTCGGTTCTCTTGTTCACATCCTCCAGCGCCATTTGTACCGCAGGCAAACATCCCTGACCGCCGGCCCAGCTACCGGACATGGGAAATATCCCGCCAATAGTTAGATTCTTTCTCTTGAATCCGGTAGTCGGTCGAGTTGTCATGACAACTAACACAACGAGACAGCGTCGGACAAAATATTTGTTCGTCCGCATTCTTTAGTAATACTATGTTGTAACTGTATTATTCTACAAACACTGTTGCAAAGTATGTGATCAAATTATTAAATCCGTGTTTACGCATTACATATTAAAACCGCATTTATAGCAGTTTCTTGTTAAATTGTCTCGTTAAACAGACATTGCATTACTTAACATAAAATAATTTCATTTCGCACCATGCTATTTTTTCTCGTTGAATAAACAAATAAATTACTTTCAAGAGACAAGACATATATACAAGACATATTTACAGTATCGCACCCGATGAAGAAATAAACAAAGACACATACATATTATACACACCGATTTGAGAAATAAAAAAATACGTGTAACATTCACCGTTTTTCTTCGAGCATGACATTTATTATAACTTCAGCTTTGATCGACAAACATATTTGTAAACATTTAAAAGTTTATAACTGCGCCACCGTCTCAATGGAAGAAAAACTCACACAATTCTCGAATAATGCTATATTATTATACTTCCATTAGATCACCGAAAATCAATCCCGATCCACTGTCATCCAATATACATCAAAAGCAACACGTTAACTGCAGGATCGTTCCGTATCCTGAGCAAACCAAACCACTATTGGAACTGCGGAACAGAAAAAGCAATATCTGAGACGGACAACTCCACCCAGCGAGAAAAACAATTGATCGATAAGGCAGCCCTCTAGTCCCCACTACGAACATGTATCCTTGCCTTGACAAGAATGACTAACAGTTTAATCAGATAGCAGAATGTTTAATTTTGAAAGCTGTATTGAGCTATCAGAAAACGAAGCAAAATTAACACTAAATACAAAAATTAATGTTTCTTAAATTAAAGAAAATTTGATAATCATGTGTTAAACGAACATCAATTGTCCTTTTGTTGTATTGCAAATGTGATTGTGTAGGGAATTTTAATGAAACGTTTGTTATGAATAATTCATACATGACGCATTGTTAAGAATCTGTTTAAATATATAATTCAATTCAAATTGATGTGTAATTAAAACCAATCGGTTTCCATTTTAAATAGTGCTATAAGTTGTAACGGTTGCTGTTTCTGACAATTCAAAAAGATATATGCAAGTCTAATGCATGTTCTTATTTGGCTAGTTAGGTGTTGAAGTACACTTTGAAAAAAGCAAACACGATTGCTTAAGAATGGTAATATTGTTAGATTGACATAAATACACAAGTTCCCCATTATATGAATTAGCGGCTCTCACTAAAATGTTATGGGGCTCTATATCAAGTTTTGAGAACAAAATCTCTCAGAAAACGAAGCGAATCTAATCAGATTGATCACAAAATAGACGCTCTTGAAAGCCGTATCTTTGAATACACAATAGGAATCATGAAAAGCCTGAAAAGCCTAGCATCGAATCCTAATTTGCTCACACCAATAATCTTAGAGTGTTTTGTGGCATAGTCTGGTACAAATAATCAGAGGGGCAGTAACGGAACGTGAAAGTACGTAAAACTAATCGAGGGACCGCGACATCGCGCAATGAACCACATAGTAAAACTGAAATAAACTAGTTGTTTTTACCGACACGTACACTTGTGCAACGATGACGTTTTCATACCTCTAATGAGCATGCAACTCCTCAAGGGTCCCATTAATGATACGATATACAGCTTGAATTTGTTTCACTATATTCGATTTAGTGACATCTAAGGCAGAGCGACTTCATTATTACGGTCACAGGGTCTGGTATTCATTATTCTTGGTATCCTTGCATTTCCTACGCATTAACAATGGTTTCTGGGCTATCGATAAAACATACATTTATATAGTAATTGGTTTCTTAACAGATACGCCCAAAGTTTGTATACGTATTTTGTTGTGTATACATAAGCTCATCAGACAGACCTGCAGGCGTCCATGATGATTCCACTATACCCCCATTCATACACAGGACATGCGTGAAGTAGAAATGCTAATTCTTAGACTGCGGCCTTTATTATAATTGTTCAATAAATATAAGTTGAAGGGGCTAGAAGGGGAAATAGTTTAAAAAAAACAGTTACTGTCAGAGATAATAAATTAGCATTAACATTTGGCAAATGATGTACATTCTTATCAGTGATTAAAGATGGCTAGATTCAGCAAATGTATCAAAATAAATATATTTTCAGACTGATGTTGAGTATTTTGTTTTCGAGACTGTAAAATAGTCAGATATCAGAAACACACACTGATGCACCATATCACATCGAATGTGTAAAACGTTTAATTGATAATATGAAGTAAATTTATTTCGTAAGGAGATTTAATCAATTTTATGAAGTTATCAATCTTTGGTACGCAACATTTTGATAGGAACTTATTTATTTATTTATTTGAAAATACCGTTACGAGAAAACAAATTATTGAAATAAATGTATATAAGATGAATAAGTTCCTTATTTGATATACTCATTATAAATACCGAGTCCATTTGATAATATTAAATTAATATTAATGGTATACATACAGTGCAATAATATTCTAAAATGAGTTAAAGTTTCACCACTCTGGTACCTTACTAAGAAAACTGTACGCGTTGAATGAAAACAATTCTCATAATACTTTAAATGTCTCGTTGATAACTCCTCAGCTATTTGTATAGGTTCATTGCTCGATGTTCATTTCAATGAGAACTGGGGATGATGGGAATTGACCTTGGTTCATTTCAAATGAACTTCGTGACAGGCAATATCAGAGTTTATCATAACTTGTACGCGTTTATCCACAAGCCGTTCTTGCATATTATTATTTGGAGTTACCTATATTTTCATTCATTTACTGAGCAAAATTTTAATATTCACCCATTCGTACTGAACATTATTATGTATCCAGTCGTACGCTTAAAATATATAGTATGAAACATCACATACACTAGTATTGCTGTCTTACATAGCACACAAATTATCGAATGGTTGTGTTTTAATAACTAAATGAGTAAATCATATCAAAATACTTTCCATGAGCTTTTTGTATCATATACAAATAATTGTATCAAAACTGTTTAAGAGTTTCATATGTTTCCTTTTGTATTATTAATACTGATAGTGTTTTCAATTTAGGTTAACTTATTGGAAATAATAAAGGTTGTATTCGAATATTAATCAATGCAATTATTTAAAGCCCATCCATTCATAAATGTGTCGAACTAAATTGCTATAGGGATTTAGCTGAAATAGCTTGCGCATGAATAATGACTATAAATACACAAGCTTGCGTGATTATTTTCCTAATGCTACTGAACTTCCTGGATTTAAAATGTTACGATAGGAATGAGAATTTATGGAATTAAAACGATTGCCAACATGGGTTATTGAGCATTATAATGTGTTCAAGAATAACATATATTATTTTCATGGCGTTATGCTCGCTATCGTAACACATTGTACAAATGTATACTTTTATGATCAAGAACATAATCTGATTGTAACGTTCACATACAATGGTACATTTGTATACATATTCAATACTAAGTACTGCAATTGCTTTGCAGGTGATATTCTGTTATTTCAATTTAAACAGAAACGCTGGCTTCTATTTCATTTTAGTGCATTTTATGTATTACAATTAATGTCTAATAAAAAACTGATTTTACGTAATAAGGTGAATAATTACTTGGCTAGCTTCAAAACAATGTAGCAAGAAACTGGCAGAGACTATAAAATACATTAAAGCTCAATAAATATAAAATATTATTGAAGACATAAAAAAAACACCATTAAACCTCCAAATTGCTATCCTGAAATATTGGAAGAGAAAGCATTGTGTTTATCTTCAATAAGAGCCATTTATGTTAAATGAGTACGTCGACGGTTATTTTGGAGCGATGGCCTTTTTATCAACTTTATTTTGTTCTCGGTTTGAAGTGCTTCTGCAATAAAATAAACAGATTGTGTATTTATGTCGATGTAATAAAACGCACGATAAAACACCATAACATATAAACATAAAAAGAGTAAGTTTTTCAAATTATAAACAAAATACACGTTTTAAAACTATTTTGTTTATTTTCATTTGTCAACAGCATTCTTTTGTTTTTATAGACACATATTATAATCCCTGAATATCTAACAAACGCAAATCACACAATCGCAACATGTTCTATCCCTGTATCGCCTAAATTTCTAAGCTCCATCATACGTTAACGTTTTAGTCACAGTATTTACAAATACCTCCTTACCGAGTTTACAGTTTGCCTCTCTAAAGGCAATTCTCATTTATTGCTTTCAGAACGTCATAAAAGGGAAAATCCTATTATATGTGTCGTGCTCTGAGAAAACTGGGCAAAATGCATGTGCGTTAAGTGTCGTCCCAGATTAGTTTGTGCAGTCCGCACAGGCTAATCACGGACGACACTTTCCGCCTTAATTGGATTTTTGCTAAAAAGAGACTTCATTTTAACGAAAAATATCATAAAAGCGGAACTGCACAGGCTAATCTGAGACGACACATTACGCACATGCATTATGCCCAGTTTTCTCAGAACGCGACACATATCATCGCAACAATCTTGTCTTCACTTCACAGAAACATCTTTCGAGATTGTGCATAAAGAATGAAAGGACAAGAGGGGTAATCTTAAGGCACTTACGTGAAATCTAAAGGAACTTTACCCATTTATGCCTAGTAGACTCTCCCATCCTTCTAAATTGGATCAATTTATTTCCAAAATTAGGGATGTCTAGTATATTTATTTCTATATTTAGAATATTTCTTACATAAATTCCTTTAAGCAAACAGTGCAGACCCTGATGAGACGCTTCATCATGCGGCGTCTCATCTGGGTCTACGCTGTTTGCCAAGGTCTTTTTTCTAGGCGCTAGGCATAAATGGGTTAACTTTACTGAGCATTTAGTGTTCACTAGGTTTAACAAGAATAGTGAGAATGTTTTTGAACAAAACAAATCATTTTCGAATTCAGCCCAAATATGATAACGACACAATGTTTTATGATGAGTAGGTTACAAATAGAGCGTTCAAAGGGTTTTACGATTGCCAGATAATGACCAATTGCGGCCTTGTTTTTAGGGACTGGAATATATATATCAATCGGCTGAGACATCATTAGATCTAATGTTCGGACAAAGTTTCTTAAAGATTGGGAAATACATGTAAACTCAAGAAAGTTCACATGCCTTTTTATTGATTCGATCTAATCACTTACTTTTTGCAACCTCGTGACCCGTTTACGAGCCCGGTTGATGGGGCAAATGTTCGGACCAAATATCATGCAGATTTGGCAATATAGGTTGCATATTCATTGTTCAAAATCTTTTTATGTAATTTGACAAGGTTACTTAGTGTATGACCTCACGTAACCCAGACCAAACTCGGTAATCATTTCATTGGTACACATTTTCTGAGCAAGTTCCATGAAGATTTGACAATAAATGTGGCCTCTACAGTGTTCACAAGCTTTGTATTTAATTTGATATAGTGACTTAGATTTTGATATCACATGGTCTAGTTTTAAATACGGCCAAAATATCATTAGAACACAAAGTTCTGACAAAGCTTCGTGTAGAGTGAGCAGTAAATGTGGCCTGAAAAGTGTTCACAGGTTTTGCTTTAATTTGTCATAGAAACATATCTTTTGACCATACGTTGTTTCAAATTAATTCATAATATTTGTTTCACAAGCATTCTGACCTAGATTCATAACGATTGGGCAACAAATTTGGCTTCAATAATGTTTTCAAAGATTTTCTTTAATTTGACCACGATTCCTAGTTGTTTTACCTCTCGAATGTTCACAACGGTTTTATATAGCCATACAAGAAAAACTACCCTGCCCCCGGAAGTCATATTTTTTAACGCACCATAATCACTTTCGAAATCGGCCGAGATATCATTGAGCAAAATGTTCAAAGAATGATAAGGAATAGAATGCGAAATGTAGAGTGTTCACAATTATTTTAGTAAGATTAGCCTAGTCATCTTATTATTGACCCCGTGTGACCCAGCTCTGAACCCGGCCGAGATATAACTGGAACATATTTACTGCCGAGTTTCATGCAGATTGGCAAAACATGCGGCCTATATAGTGTTCACGTGGTTTTTTTAATGACGAAAGACGGATCATACAACTCACCATGAACAAGTTGTGCTCGTTTGATCTAATAATGGATTTAAATTCTTATTAATATACTCCTGTAGAAGCACTTTATAGGACTGCATTTTACCAGAGAAAAACGTATTACATAATTCGTTCTTACAGGTTTGTCAACGGCCAAAATATATTATATTGTAAGACAGGACCGTTTCGTTGAGTTTCTAATTTGTTAATGCCGATGCAGAGCGAACGTTGATGACAACAGTTGAATAGTTTGCTGGACCATATACTGTATTTTACATAATTTGATATAAATAGTCCAAGGGGAAATATTCAAAGCTATTTCGGTTTAGAAAGGTACAAATTGATGGCAATTTGTCACAATTTACAACACAATTTACGATTCAATTATTGCAATTATCTGACCTACAAAGACATTTACCCTAGCATACTACTGTCGATGCTAGATGTAAAGCGTTTATTTTATGTCAAGTGTTTATTATATTTGTTATTTAAAATTGAAAACGTTAATTTCTATTGTCACCTCATGTATTGAATGGTAAATACTTATCAATGGGTAATTGTGGTATACAAAAGCACATAGTTATTATCTAATATATGAACTGTGACTTAATTTTGGCTTACTGGCCACTTTTACTGATGCCTTTATTTCAAATTCCTATTAGTTATGCATAGCGTGTGTTATGAAGACATTCGCTACCCATAAACAACACATTCAAGCGTAGGTAAAAAATCACATCATAGTATCAACATTCAAAACCAACTGTACTAAATAAAAATTGTTTTAATTTTAATTACTATTTAACTACTCAAAGGTCGGACGTAATCGGAGCAACACAACTGTTACTACCTGTCGTGAACTGAAGGAATACTTGTTCATCTATTTTCCTTATTTTTCCCTCGAAGTGTTATGCGGTCAACGAACACATGAATGCTGACAAGTTGACAACGTGATATTTAGAGCGAGTATTTGCGACAGTGCTAGAAAGTCACTTTGTTTGTATAATCAAGAAGCCAGACAAGTAAATGTGTATAGGCTTCCATAATCAGAGGGGTTTTAGCATTAACTAAGATGATATAATAAGAAAAGAGTAAATTATACAATGCGCACTTTTGTGGGAGTCGAATGTTTTTGACTACCTCCCCCGAGAATCACGTTCACATGTGGTCGTGTAGCGGATAACTTCTAACCAATCGCTATGCGTATATCATAGGATTTAAAGATGTGTTTTTTGTATTTCAACAGAACTGTGGCGTTTTGTTGGTTAATAGTATTATGTGTGTATGTAAGTAAGTATATTTCATGTACGTCAAAACAAAAGCAAATACAACAAAGTATTCTATCGATTTAAACAACTAAAACGCATGAATCGTAAGTCTATCAATTCTTATCGCGTCCATGATGGTACTATTCATTCTCTTTGTTTTGTCATGTTCGAAAGTTTGTAGAAACAATCGCATAATGTTGTTAATTATATTGATGCTTTCATCCACTCGATCAAAACATTATTTTGTTAAGGGTATTTGGACAGAATACATACAAACAATTGCCTATATCTTTATGGGGCGGCTAATGGATAATTGATATATCTTAATACTCCTGGAAATCTGCATCTAGAATTAAAAGAAATGCAACATGCGTTGGAACTAATTGTGTAGTTTACACTTGAGTACGCGAGAGACGCTCGTTTGAATATTTCATAAAATTGTCTCTGTCTGCAATAATGGTTGGGTTAACAAGGCATGTGTTCTGGATTACAAATAGTTCTTAGAAGTTGTATAGGTTTAAACAATTATCTAGAACTCTATGCGGCGGAAAATAGGTCATTGTTAGGTTATTGATATTGTTGAACTACCTATTTGAATTTGTGGAGATTTCTCTCTAGAAGAAATAAAAATAAACATGTGTTAAAACTACTTTTCTAGTTTACACACGGGAAGCGTGAGGCGCTCGTTTGAATATTTCATAAACGCACCCATGTCTGCAATCTTGGTTGGGTTAACGCCAATGTATTGAAACAAAACACATTATATTGTGTTATTGTTACAATTAATTCTAGTTAGTGTTCATCATATAAAAGAAGCACATATCTTAAAACGAGGCGGTTGATATGTGTATTGTATACTTATCCAATTTTATGTTCGATGTTAAATAATTATGTTCAATCGGTGTATGGTATATTTTACCCCAATATTAAATTCCTCATGGAAACGGTTAACTTAATTTCGAATTCAAATTTCTTGTTTATGAGATCTTAAGATACAAAATCAACCTTCCTTAAAACCACACTTGTTATGGTTTCTACGTTAGTTCCTCACATAACTTTAAACAACACTCATTGATTTCTTGGGAATGTCAAGGTCATAATGACTCAATCTAGAAGCGCTAAAGTACAATGTCGTAAAATAAACTTTGATCATGATAATGTTTCCTAGAACGACAAGACATAGCGTTTGATTTCATAGCGCAAGTTTTGCCAACTTAAAGTGGATGATAGAAAAAAAAAATATTGCGAAGTGAACGTCTGTATCAGTGCTTGAATTTCTTAGAGTCGATTTACTTGATTCATAGATTCAAACGTGTCAAACATACAATGGAACATATTAAACAAATCAACATCTTAGTTTATTGACAAAGAGAGAACATTATTTTTGCAGATGATTTAATTAAAGAATGCATACTTTGTTTCGGCTTGTGTATTTTTATATCAAGTTATTTATTTTAAATTTGGCATTTGTTTTACATATATTATGTTATATGTGCCTTTATTGGATGCAATTTACAAACTGCACCGCATGCTTTAGGCGCTTTTGGTACTTTCTTATCGTACGATACGTACGTGACATGTTTAAAATGGGTGTTTCTGCCACTGGTACAATGGTTGTTTATAATAAATTCATATTTGGCAGATATATGGATGACAAGTTGTGCCAAATGAAAAACAACAACATAATACTCGTATTCTGAAAAATAAATGCGCAATTTGATTAATGGATATTATCTCGGCAATTCAACTAGTGATTGTCATTTCGTTAACCTTAGCACTGGTCACCATTGTAAAATGATGCTATGAAATCAATCCTGATAATAGCCCGCAAGCTCGATGGTGATCAATCAATTGTGATCGGACACATGAGGCTGAATCTAACCTAATTTGTTTTCTGCATATAATTCATGCTCTCATTGTAGTGTATGTAGTTACAACGGAAAAATGAGACGTGTATATATAAGGTTTAATTAATTTTTGCCCTTTTCTTCACATTATATACCAATTATCTGGCTGTTTGACAATAAATTAGTCCCGCATACAATAAACTATAGATAACTATCTAAGTTAATACAATATTTCAAATAGCATATCCTTCAAAACCATACTTTAAGTTAAAACGTTTACGTTAATATACTTGGATTGTTTTATAGACCCACAAATGTCATCCCGTTCCGTCTACATAATTTCACTTCAATTAAGTTGTGAGTACATTCGAATGTCTAACTTGGGTGGCTTATAAACACAACTGCATTCCTCCTCAACGGAATCGATTTCAGAGTATAAATTGAAATGGAAATCAAATTTCTGTTTTCTTGACAACATAACATCCGTCATTAACGCATGAAGAATATATAATGTAACTTATTTGTGAAAAAAATGAATTAAGCATTCTCTGTAGATAACAGATGTGTGTGTCCCTTTAATGGTTGTACTGGCCTTTTTTTCTTGCCAAATATTGTAACTTAAATCAAGCAGAATGGGACAAAAGTAAATGTATACAATCAGACTATTTATTCACAATAATTATTTAACTATCGAGAAATGCTTCTTATTTGTTTTAGTTAATTGCTTCGCTTCAGTTCATACGAAATAACGATATTTCAATTTACAAAAAGCTTTGTTTATCTTTAACGATTATTACGTAAACGAGTTTACGACGAGTTTGTTTATATTTTATTTTTAAACTGATACATTCGATGTGATTATGTTATTATGTTATAAAATAGGCAAAGTGTTGTTCAAAATACATCGGTTTCAAAAACTAATTGCCTGCAAATAAATCAAGCCAAACATTTCAGAAAACACACAACTGGTTTCAATCCGTATAATGGTTATACGCCTTTTTTGACCTGTTTGTTTAGGGCATGAAATGCTGCCAGACAAAGGGCGACTGTTTCCGATTCCTGGTTAATACCCAAACGCATTTAAGACAAAGGCTTGTTAGCTCATATGAGCACTAATTAGTCATGTTAAGCTATTGTAGTCACCCTATGTCCGTGTCAACTTGAAGCTCGCTAAAAACTATAGAGGCTACATTTTCCATCTAATCTTGATTAGCAAACACGCGAATGCGACTAGAATTTCTCTCCTGATAACGTTTCTGGAATTAAACATGTTCTATGTTTTAACGTATTTCTGTTCTTGTATAGATGTTTTGTTGTATGTATATGTGTTTTTCTTCGTGGCTGTTGTTATTTTGCATAACAGCATTGCTGTTAACGTTACCATTATATATGTCTGGTGTTTAACCTTAAAGCTAAAGTGGACTACGAAAGTCATTTTTTATGAATTATATTGACCATAATGGAGTGAACTTATTAACTTAACAAAACAATCACATGGATAGTAGTCTCCTTATTTAAACTATGTGGAGCAACACTATTATGAATTTACATACATATCTAAAATAAATTTTGAAAACCCCAGATACCGAATATTAATGTATTTAGAGCAATTTTTCGTGCACGGTTGCTACACTGCATATGTTTTATTTCTCACTTTTCTTGTCATGTTCTTTATTTTGTCTGTGTGTCTGTTTTTGTGTGCCATGCTGTGTGTTAAGTTAAGAAATGTTTTGCGAACTTTAGCATATTTTAATTGTCTTTTGTTTGTTTAGACGAAGCTACAATGTATTGTGTATTGACTGCAATTGTGTATTGTGTATCGACTGCGGTACTTGATAATGGCTTTTGTTGCTTTAGGTATTTTAACGCAAATGTTATCCTTTATTTTGAGAATGGATAATTCAAAGATTGTATCGTACAACTGTTATGGTCTAAATGATGTATCGAAAAGAGCTGATGTTTTTAAATATTTGAAAAGTCTAAATGCCCATATATATTGTTTACAGGATTGCCATTTCACTTCTTCAATGGAAAAACAAATTTACTCACTTTGGGATGGTGAATGCTTTTTTTAGTTGTGGCACTTCGAATTCGAGAGTAGTATGTATTCTATTTAATAAATGTTTGGCAAATCTACATGTTAAAGTGCACAATCAAGAAAAAGATACGAGGGAAAATTTATTAATTCTAGACTTAACAATGGAATAGATAACCAGATATTTACTATGTACACTCTTTATGGACCAAATAATGATACTCTTGTTTTATAGTAAACTGTTTAGTTTAATATAGACCATAGGAAATGAGTCTTATATTTTATGTGAAGATTTTAATTTAGTACTTGATGTCAATATTGATTATGCCAACTTTAAAACAATGAATAATAATAAGAAGCCAAAGGAATTGTTATCTTCTGTAATCAAAGATAAAAGCCTGATAGGCACTATTCGAGTCATAAACGGTGATGCTAAATTTTTCACTTGGCGAAAGCCTAACACTGTCCAACAAGCCAGATTGGACTTCGTTTTAACAACAAATGATTAAAGTCAATTTATCAGAAAATCGGAAATACATGCAAGCTACAAATCAGATCACTCCCATATTACGTTGGAATTGAATTTAAGCAAAATAGAACATGGAAAGGGCATGTGGAAATTTAATAATGTGTTACTTTATGACCTAGAATATATGCAATGTATAAAGCAAATAATTAAAGAAATTAAGCAGCAATTTGTCTTACCTGTGTATAACATTGAATATCTTAATAATATAGGAAATGATTTAATACAGTTTACCATAAATGATAAAATGTTTCGAGAAACTTTATTAATAAAGATCAGAGGTAAAACCATATCGAGCTTCTAATCAAAAAAGAACAAAGAAAGAGAATATTATATTTTAAAAGCAATTGAAGACATTGAACAAACATGAACAAATGAAAACATTGAAGAGCTCAATGTATTGCATCCAGAACTCTAAGGCATACGGAATTTGAAAATGAAAGGCGCTTTCATTAGAGTTAGAGCTAAGGCAAAGTGGATTGAAGAAGGCGAAACACCCTCAAAATATTTTTGAGACAGGATTTATTAAAGGCAGATATATTGGTGAGAATACCAGACTTTTATATGACATTATGAAATAAACAGAAGATAACAATATCCCTGGACTCTTAATAACATTGACTTTTACAAGGCGTTCGATACCCTTGAGTTTGATTTTTATAGAAAAAAACAATAGTTTATTTTAATTTTGGTACAACATTGAAACATTTATTACACTTTTCCTACATAATACCTTGACGGCAATTCAAATCAATGGGTTTTAAACTTTTTATCAGAATTTATTACAATTGAAAATGGTTGCCGACAAGGAGTTAATAAGTTCTTATATTTTTATTCTTTGTGCTGAAATTTTGGCAATAAAAAATAAGAAATTGTAATGCAATTAAAAGTATAGTGATAGACAATATTGAATATAAAACTTCTTCGTTTGCTGATGATACATCCCTCTTACTGGATGGCACCGATATTTCCCTCACAGCTACCCTTGATGTTTTAAATAACTTTGCCTTATGTTCTGGATTATAAATCAATTATGACAAAACAACTTTTATATCGATTGGCTCCAAAATGTATAGCATACACTCAATACATACTAAATATAAACAAGTCTGGGGCACAACAACATTTAAAATTTTAGGAATAGCATTTGATGTTGATTTGAAAAAAATGATAGAAATAAACTTCTCAAGTTAACTTGAAAAGCTGTACAATATCATACATTTTTGGAAGAGAAGAACTTTAACACCCCTTAGAAAGATAACTGTTGTTGAATCACTATTTCTTTCATTGTTTATAGCTCTTCCTTGTCCAGGAGAAAAAGTTTTAAAACAAATAGCCTGTTTTTGAATTTTTGTATGGGATTGACCAGCACAAATTAAACAAACTATTGCTTTTAAATCATATGATGATGGAGGAGTTGCCATGACTAATATATATGCTTTTCAAAACACTATGAACATGACATGGTAAAGGGAAATCGCTTCAAATAATGGAAAATGTTTCCAATTAGTATAATCTATGTTATATGTAAAGAACAGGTTTAATTCAGGAACAAAATACAAAAACAAAATATGATAAGTTTAAAAAAATGAGAGAAAGATATCCTTGATACGCCTTTATTTTATAACCAAAATTTAAAGATAGGTATGAATAATAGATATAATAAAAATATGTATGATAGGGGAATTAGATATGTAGGCGATATACTGTGCACTTCTGGAGAATTTTTAAAACAATCTGTATAAGAAAATCGCATTGGTGTTAAAATTAACTTCCTATTTTATGAATCAGAACTGTGAAGGCCTTTATCAGACTAGCAGGACTTCCATTTATAAAAAAGGCAAATAAACAATGTGCAATTATATCATTTTACTAGAATACCATAATATATGGGTAAACTCAAAACAAACCTTTCTATAAATGTTTTAGTTATAATACAGATATACCTGCTTGCCATTCAAAATGGAATACACTTTTTAATAGCGTAGAATGGACAAAAGTGCATGCACTTAATTATTATATCTAGGGACACATACACACAGTGGTTCAAGACAAGAATTGTTCACAGAATCTGAGGAACCAAGTCTTTGTTATTTAAAATGAACTTTATGTTCCTTCTGTAATGAAAATAAAGAAACCCTATTACACGTATTCTGGAACTGCATTTTCATAAAAGAATTGTAAATTACGTTGTAGAATTTGTAAGATCACATAATGTGCAAAAATGTACTGAGTTTTCTTGTCAAACAATGTTATTTGGGTGTAGAAGTATTAACATAACTGATATGAATATTCTTATTCTTGAAATTAAAAAGTATATAGTTTTGTATGCAAGAGAAAGGGTCAATAACATTCAATAAGTGGGCTGAATTACTGTTGTTTCGTAGCATTGGAATTTCAATCTAAAACAAAATATTAAGAAAAAGAACTCCTAAACTGGTCAATTGTAAAACGTTATGTAGATCAATAGAATATTGTTATTGTAAAGTGTGTCATTTGCTTAAAATATTCAATACCATGGTCGTTTGTTTATGTTTATAATTGTCTGAAGTCCAAACGTTTGATAAAAGTTTATAATTTTCTGAAGTCCAAACATTTTATTTTTTTGTATCATAACATGGCATTTGTGTATGTGTCTGTGTGTGTGTGTGAACTGTACGATTCTGTCTATATAATGAAATGCATGGATTTTATTTACCTCTATTTTTTGAATTGTTAAAACTTACGAAACAATTTGTAATGTATGGAGGTGAATAAACGCCGATTAATAAAAANAAAAAAAAAAAAAAAAAAAAAAAAAAAAAAAAAAACGTTTCTGGAGTTATTTTTTTTCTCATATTCAACATATGACGTCAATTCGTTAATTCATAGAAATAAACTAAGTCATCAAAGAGAAATGGTATATCCATCACTGACATATTTACAAAGAATTCCAATCAATTCTCATTGTTAAATGTGTACAATAGATCTTCGTGCATTAGGAAAATCGTTTTGCGTGGAATTGTTGTGGATACAACATTGTGATATCGAATAAATAGCATCTACATTAAAACCCAATATGCACAAATAATATATCAAACGTAACATCATGAGAAAATTATGCCCACTAACGAAACAATCATGATCAAGTAATGAATACGCATGCTATAACCCTACACAAGATTAAAACTGTATTGTTCGCAGCCATGGATAGATTTCAAGTGAAAACCAAAACAAATGATTTTTGCATAAGCAACATATGGAATGAATGCGAATCTTTAATTATTATTAATGTCGATATCATTTGTATATTCTGAAATCTAATAAGCCACATATATTATGTTGTCGAAATTGCTCAGCTTATGTGTGTAACATGTTGTTTTATACATATTCGGTTGTCCTATTTAATAAATCCAATGGAAAGTGTTTTTCGTGAGTTTGATCTTGACTGTATCTTCTATAATGACGAGGCACCATATAGATGTCATGTGTTTGCTAAGTTATTAATATCTGTCATCAAATCAGTCAATACAAATATGATTTTACTTTCTGACTCACGTATTCAATGTAATGTTATTATCAAAGTATATAAGTTAAATTATGTGTGAAGTGAGCGCAGTCTTCTTAACATATATCAACAACAAGCCTAAACTAGCCTACCGTATTTCTTTTGTCTTAAATACTTCAAAAGCACGCGGTTACATTAATTATTATATGAACTGTAAACTTCATGACAAACAACCCTATACATGTTTATGTTTAAATTAGTCCTTGATTGGTTTGGGCTTAACGAACGCTTAAACTCATGTCTTTGATTCAGATTCCTATCGTATATGCATACAGTTTGATTGGAAGACATCGGCTGCCCGTAAAGAGCTACTGTTGTTAAGGCAACCGGTCATCAGCAACGAGGGTGTGTGCACTGATTCGGAAATGTGTTATGCCCCCTTTCAAAAAAGGGGGTATATTGCTTTTGGTCTGTCTGTCATACTGTCTGTCTGTCTGTCCGTCATTCTGTCTGTCCATAAACTTTAACCTTGGTCATAACTTTTGCAATATTGAAGAATGCAACTTGATATTTGGCATGCATGTGTATCTCATAGAGCTGCACATTTTGAGTGGTGAAAGGTCAAGGGCAAGATCATCCTTCAAGGTCAAAGGTAAAAAAAATTCAAAGAGGCGCAGTAGGGGGCATTGTGTTTCTGACAAACACATTTCTTGTTCTCATACAAGTTAGTCAAACTTTCGACTCCTTCAAATGCGAATAGTATATCAAACAAATGTACACATACGTCAAGTCCTCCTTATTATGGTTGTTTTGCTTCTCGATCTTACGAACATAATGATTTAACTTTCCTGTTTCTAGATCTTAAGACGAACCACTGCACTTGTGATTGACAGGCGTTTCGCAAATATACGCTATAAATATAGCGTTGCCAACTTGTTAGCAGTCATGTGTTCATCGACCTAATTTTTCTTCAAGTGCAATAAGGAGAATAGGTGAACAATTAATTGTTTAGTTCAAGAAGTTCAACACATTAAATGAAGGTGTTCTGGGTTACACATAATTGTGAGAAGTTGTTGATATTAAAACAATTACCTACAAGACAATGGGACGGCTAATATGGCATTGACATTCATGAAAACACTGTTTTCATTGCTTGAAATCTCCCTCGAGAATTAATAGAAATGAAACATGTGTTGAAACTAATTTTCAAGTATACACTAGGGTAATAACAGGCGCTCGTTTGCATATTTCATAAACGCATCTCTGTCCGCAATATTGATAAGGTTAGCACTAATGTCTAAACAAGTTATATTTATTTATGTATTTTACAATAAATTATAGTAAGTGTTGATCATAATAAAAGAAGCAAATATCTCAGTCTGTTCATATGTGTAGTGTATGTGTATTCAATTGTATGTTCCCTGGTAAATAATTATGGGCATTCGGTGTTTGGCATATTTCACCCAATTATAAAATTCCTTACGTCAAAAGTGTTCTTCATTTCTGTTTATGGCATCTCTAAATCTAAAATCAACAATCTCTGTAATCATACTGGTGATTGTTATCTAAATTATTTCGTCGCAAAGTTATAACCGCAAATTAGTGATTTCTGTTAAACGTCAATGTCAGAATGGCTCAATCTGGAAGAGCTACATCACATTGTGTTAAAATGTTTCCTTACACGACGCGACATAGCTTTTGTTTCACCGCGCAAACATTGGGAAGCCTGAATGAATTATCTGACAAAGTTATCTGGCAAGATATATGGCTTCACTTCAGCATCCCATAGTTGGTATAGAATTAGGCGACAGACATTCATTCGAACGAATTATTAAACTTTCAATTACAAACATACATGCATAGTGTCACGTCAAACACGTTAAGATAATTTGATTATTTAAAGAAAAGTTAGTCGATAAGACCGAAGATCTGATAAAACAAACCGTACAACGCTTTACTACGGGATCGTTTTCATACGATATTTACTGTTTTAAAACAAATCAATGTCACTTAACATGACAGAAATAACGACCCGGTTTAAAGTCCCACATCAAATGCATATCAGTTTGTAGATCACCATACCGGACATGTGGGTTTCCTCCTGTGTCCGCCACAGAACAAGACCAAACACGAATTTGATTTATTTCAGTAAAGACTATAGCTGGTCATTGCAGCTATAAATTTAATTTCGCACCAGCGTTCGTGTTTCTAGTTAGTAAATAAGGTACAAGTGCTGGGATACACTCTCGATCCTCACATAAAGAAGGACCGAATCTACATAAAAATATACGTAAGCAGCTTGCGCAACGTGAAGTTGTCTTTCTGTTTATCAATTCTTAAATTTTCTATTTCTCTATGCAATTATGTGGGTCGGAGCCTTCATTTATACATTGTAACGAACAGATTTTCACCTAAGAGGCATTATTGAAAGAGGTTTACCGGCTATTGGAGGACGTAATGCTTCTTAATGTCCTCTTTAATCTCTTCATTTGATGAAGCCGCTGCATACTGAATGTGTAACACTGTACAGGGCAGACCGATCCATGTGATGTTTATTTAATTATTTAAACAGTCTGACTGGGGATCAATATGAATATGTTAAATTTTCCGTCTGTTAATCATTTCGAATTTAAAAAGAAAGATGCATCGACCTGTGTTAAAGAGTCACTTTCCATTAACATATACGACATCATAATATTAACGTATTGCATTCGCATACTAAATACCGTATGTCGTATAACGTAATAGCCGGCAAACATGCTACGAGATCGTGCCTCAGAAAGCTGTAAGTCTGTTGCTCCATAATTATTAAACCATTGTGTAAATTACATCGTATTTAAATCGAATATGTATTTTCTTTTTATTTAATTTTTAAAGTTTGATAACGATGATATGGTTATAATTGTTATTCATACTTTTGAATTGTTTAATGTCTTAACCCCATATGCTTTGCATGGACCATTCCATAGCGATTATCCCATCTTTAAGCTGTTTATTTTTTAGCACGTTTTATATATATTGATATATATTGCATAGGAAGTTGGTCACTTTCCTTAAATACAATTCTAACTAGTGTTATAAAGACTGCCTCTCTGAAAATATTTCTGGAGTTTATGTATTATTTGATAATAATAGTACTTTCTATTTCCAATGACATGTGTTACGATGGTGTGCGTCTGTATGTGATATATGAGTTTGCGATATTACAGGACAATTATAGTAATTTTATTTCCATTGACATTTGTGACAATGTTGTTCATCTGTCCGTGATAACGATGATGTAAACCAGATACAATACGTTCGGGCTTATACATCGAGTATTTATCAGTTGCAACTTGTCGCTCTTTTGAGATATTTATTTTTCTTAAAAATGAGAATAAGCATCACAAACAAATGTTCAAGCATACACTATCTACCAACAGTTCAGACTATGTTTTCAAATTGTGCCAATAGCAGAAGGATCTGATACGATATTTTATTGATACCACACGCAGTAAAACGAGTTCAAACAGTTTGTGCAAACATAAACTGTGTACGAAAACAATTTGATTATTCCTATTGTGCCGTACTGTACTGTTTTGGCAATTGGTCGCAAAGCCATAAATAAAGGACCACGAACGTGAGTATTATAGAAATACAATACTGCTGGAGCTCCTGGAGTTTCACTTTTTTTATTATACTTAGATTATTAGCGTGACTTCATTTTATGCTTACGACGTCATTTCAAGGAAATGATCGCATGCATATATTCAGTCAATTAATATTTGGCCAGTAAAATCTTTCACAAATTTACCATACGCATGTATAATGAGTATGATAAAGACAAATACTTGTATTTGTGTTTACTAATGAAGCGTTATAACATCTAGAGATAATAAAAGTTGTCTTTAGCGATTTAGACCATGAACCTATTTCCCTTTTTACATTTCCAGTGAGGACATTTGTAAAGAGTTATAACATCAAACAAACACATAAATGGTTTTAAACAATTATAAAAATTAACTTGAATCCTCTTAAGTGACGTCATGCTGTAAAAAAATCACCTAGTTGCATCTTTTCATGGTCAAGCCCTTCCATTTGCGTTATTATATATTGAACCGTGAAACACAAATTCACAATATAAAATTTCCAGAGTTGTTAAATCAAATTAACTTTAGAAATGATCTGTAGCAAAAGTAACATGTATGGTAGCCTTAAAAAATGATAAATCTGGTTGCATTACTGATTGTATGTACCCTATTTCTAACACATAGTATGTGTGTAAATGTTCTGGATGAGAGCAAGAACCAATATGCTTAGAAAGCAAGAACCAACGCGCACATACCTGGCTGTCGTTATAATCCATGTGCAGCATATAGTCGGTTAAGATGTCGGTTCTCTTGTTCACATCCTCCAGCGCCATTTGCACCGCAGGCAAACATCCCTGACCGCCGGCCCAGCTGCCGGACATGGGAAATATCCCGCCAATAGTGAGATTCCTTCCCTTGAATCCGGTAGTCGGTCGGGTTGTCATGACAACAAACACAACGATACAGCTTCGGGCAAATGATCCGTTCGTCCACATTTTTAAGTTATGCTGTGTTGTGATTGTATTGTTCTATGAGTACAAACACTTTTGCAAAGTTTGTGATCAAGTTATTTAATACTTGTCTACGAATTACATATTACACACCATGCGCATATCAGTTGCTTGTTAGTTTGTCTTATTAAACAAACACTTACATGTCTTGAACATTAATAAACGTCATGTCGCAATATGCTTTTTTAATGGTTGTGTAAATTCGTAACTTTGAAAAGCAAGACACGTGTATGTTACCCCATTTAAATAAACACATATATGGAACTTCCATTATTCTTCTTCACGTTCACCAGCTTTGATCTGCAATCATAATAGTAAACAATAACAAGTTTATAACGGCGACAATGTCCCAACGGCAGTAAAAAAAAATCACACAATTCTGTATTATTTTACTTCTATCAGATCACCAAAACTCAACCCGATCCACTGTCATCCTATATAAACCAAAAGCAACACTTTCACTCTTGGATCGTTCCGTATCCTGAGCAATACTGGAACTGCGCAACAGAGCTTTGTGTTTGCAAGTAAAAGCAATATCTGAGACGGACGGCTCTATCCAGCGAGAAATAAAATGGATCGATATGGCATCCATCTAGTCCCCATAACAAATATTTCTACTTGACTTGACAAGATTGACTTTCAGCTTAATATGATAGCTAAATGTTTCATTGTGAAGGTATATATAAAGCTGATGGGAATAAAAACACGAAGCAAAATAAAACAAATGTTTCTGAAATTAAATGAAACTGGAGTACAGTGTGTTTAACGAATATTCAGAAACCAGAATACTGTTTTATCAAACACGAATCGCCATTTTGTGTTTAACAAATGTGCTTGTTTAGGTAAGTTTAACGTTGTGTTATGCATAACGCATGCATGGCGCATTTGTTTAATGAATGTATTTAATATATATTATTCAAGTCGAACAAACAGAAAATTATTAAACTGTTTCCAACCCATATCGGAGTTTAATCACGATAGAAATATTCAATGTTTGTCAGAGAAATAATGGGATCATGTATACAAGATAAGATAGTTGTATACTAAAAATGTACAGACATATATATATTTATTTAGTATTTATTGAACAGGAAGGCATTTTAGTGTTCATAATACATGTTTTCTAACAGAACACAGTGTGTGTAAAAAGAATTATTATTTTTTACAATTCGAATATATATATACACACATATAACGCATGTTCTCATGCAGCTCGCTAAGTGTTACAGTACGCATAGCTAAAAGCAAACCTTATAGCTTAATAATAAGACTATTGTAGGATTGACATAAATACACGATTCCCCATTATATAAATAAGCTGTTATCAAGTAAATGTCCTGGAGCTCTAAATCTGTATCTAGGTACAGACTCTCTGAGAAAACGTAGCACATCTGATCATATTGATCACGCACTGAAATGCCACATCTTTGAGTACACAATAATAATTATGAAAAGCCTAACACCCACACCAACATTGATGACTGCAATAAACTTCTAGTGTTGTGTGCAAAGTCTGGTTAAAGAAATCAGAGGGACAGTAACGCTTCTTGAAAGCACATTTAATAAATCGAGGGACCGCAAAATCGCGCAATGTCTGCATAACTGTTATGGCATAGGTTATCATTCAGTCCTAACCAAACAACATAAACGTGTCATGCAGAGATACCTAAAGATTGGTATTCTACTGCCAGTTTTCTATCAGTGCAAAAGTGTACAATATATACATTTCCATTAGAAACGAAATACCATTAGAAGATTCTCCAGAATTTGATCTGAACGGGATACTAAAAGTCGTCTAACGAAATACTGTGTTTAACGATTTCGAAGGAATGGATTGTAAGCGAAATAGCAAATGAAGGATCACGATATATATATATAACATATACATATAAATATATATATTTACTTAATGCATAAGCGCATCATGTTAATAAAATGCAAGTTGCAGAAAACGCTTATGGTCATCTTACAGACCAACAAATTAAACAGAAATTATCCTTATTGACACACACTTCAAGCACAAATTAAACACTATAAAAAGGATACATTTCATTGGAATAACCAATTCATTTCTTAAGTATTTGATGTGAACCAGAGCAAGCGAGGGAAATACGCTTTCGGAGGCACGATTGCATGTACCTGTATCAAATACATTGCCTTTATTTCGATAGAAATAAAATCCCGTTAAGCCATTGTCGTTAAAAATACACATATAGCTGTTAATAATTTAAATATCATATTTGTAGTCAAGCGAATCGCAAATACAGTATTTGAGGTGTCAATATTATTTTAATCCTTTCTTTCACTAGTTAATTTATAGTATTTATTTACAATCTCGTAAATGTTTGAAAGGCAATATGACTGCATGTCCTGTATAAGTGACGTGATAATGCTGATAAGGGTTTGTCTCCTTTGACAAAGCTTTAGCTTCACACATCGTATATTGATCGTTTATTTCCGTTTAGGAAACTATCGCTGACACTAGAAGCATTTCCGATTTGGGCATCTCAACTATTTGTTTATCACACAATGTTACCTCTAAGTAAAAATGGGGCTACTTTTTATATGAACAATTTAATACCATTATACGAGATGCTTTTGTTTTATTATGGTTATAAAGATGATTTGTGCGTTTTGGTAAGTAACAATCCAATATAAGATTTTAGAAACACAAATTGTCTTTGTTTCAAGACAAAATAACTGTGTGTTTGATGTTAATGTCATATTGAAGCGTCGATATCGTCGAGTTTTATATGCAATGTCTGAAGAAAGAATACAAATGTCATTTACTGACATTACATAGAAAAACTTGTATGAATGTGACATCTTTTCATAATTGTAGATTGTTAGTGCACTAAAAGTAAAGTCATCCAAGTGCCTTACGATCATGAACACATTTTACCGCTATTATATTGCAAATTTATTGGCATGTAAATTGTTCCATCATTTGGTGCGAACAGGTAGAGTGAATTGATAACTTCAAAGAGAAAAGAAATACCAAAAGCTGTCTATCATCGGTGTGTGAGGAGCAATACAAAGACGAGTCACTGGGTTGACTTTGTATTTATTAGAAAGGCAGATGGTATCGGAGCGTACTCACGTAGATGTAACAGATCCTGGATTATCATAATTATCTCTCATCGATGAACATGCCCGTAGACTGAGACGAAAGTATTGTTTGTAACTGGATCCGTGTCTGTTTGGGACGCAGCATTTTTCCAGGCACTGAGTCCAAGAGACGCATTTTTGGGGGAAATGTGAATACATGTAAATATAATAAAATGTATTTGAAAGTACCGTTCAAAGAAAAAGCTACTAAAATAAATTTATTCATTGAAATGCTTAAGTTCCATATGTGATATGCTTATTATAACGACCACGCCCAATTGGTCGTATTACTGTAACAATTAATGGTATACAAACAGTGAAATTATATTCTAAAATGTTTTAAAGTTCCACCACTATAGAACCTAACTAGGAAAACTGCTCATTTTGAATGAAGACATTTCTCAAGCTAGCTTTCGTTTGTTAATTGCTCGTTTCGCATTTGAATGACAATTACATAAGCTGTGGGTTAACATTGGTTGAGTTTCATAAGAACTGCGTATCAATCAATAGCACAGTTTACCATTACTTGTGCGTGTGTATTCACAAGACGTTCAGGTATAATACAAAACACATTATGTCAAAGCTATTAAGCAAATAGTATGTGAAACTCTTTAGTATCATAAACACGTTATATTTATTCAATTTTAGTGAAATAATTGGGATTAAAACATGTTTTATCCACGTCTCATTCAATGCAATTATTTTAAGTCAATCCTTTTATAAATAGTTCGAGCTCAATTGCATAAGGGATTGAACTGGTATAGCATTCTCATGATTTAAGGTTATAAATACACACATGTGCGTGATTGTTTTCCTAATACTACTGAACTTTCTGGACTTCATTTGTTGCGATAGGATTGTGAATGCATGGAATTAAATGAATTAAAACGATGGCCATTATTATCTATTGTGAAAAAAGTATCTGTTTAAGAACAACATATGCACGTCTGATTGCGAGGTACTTGATATATACACATATTACACATGCATACTTGTGTTAACGAGTACATATATTGTAAAAATGCTTTTACAAAATAATCCTGATGCATTAAGAACATCTATTCTATATTAACGACACGAATAGGCTGAATACATTATCTACTTGTTATGTCAACATACAATGGTACAATGGTGTACATAAACGATACCAAGTGTAGCATTTGCTTCGGAGGTGATTTCATGTTATATTAATTCAAAACAAAAAACATTTAGGTTAAATAACTATATGTAAAAAATGATTTTTAATAAGATCTGATTTACGTAGTAAACGGATTATTTTATTTGGTCATTTCAGAACAATATCACCATGTCAAATCAGGAAGAAAATAAACAAACAAAAAAACAATTTGTATATCTGTCAATTGTAATACAACACTCAATACAAGATATCCAATATAAAAATCTTAAATAATGTAAGTTGTTCAAATTATACACCGAACACACAATTTAAATAGTGTGTATATTTTCTTTTTTTCACTAGCAACATTTTTTTCTGTCATTGACACATCGTAATTCCTGGATATTTATAAGGCAAGTCACACAATCTCAACACTTTCTATCATTGATTCGTTTAAACTTCTCAACTCCCTCAGAAGTAAACGTCTGAGTAACAGTATTTACAAACACCCTGTAACCGAGTTTAAAGTTTCCCTCTCTAATGCAATAACTATATATGGCTTTGAGAACATTCAAACGGGAGTTATCTTTAAATACCAAAGCCCCATTAAATTCAATGAAATATCCCACGAGGTTGAAAACAAAGAATACAAAGAGGTAACTGTTGTGTTCAACACGTGTTCACTTAGTTTCACAATAAAACAGTTCACAATGATTTACTTTAATTTACCCAATTGACCTAGTTATTTAACCTAAGTGACCCAGTTCTAAACACAACGAGATATCATTGAGACAAATGCTCTCACCTTTTTTTAATGAAGTGTTATCAAATATACTCGTGGGTGTTCACACGTTTTTTTTTCTCATATTAGAGTTTGTGAATGTTTTATACCACGTTGCCCAATTTGGATTGTGAAAATGTTCTAAGCAAGATTCATGATAATTGGTCAAACTATTGACCTGTAAATGTTCACAAAGTTTTTTTCTAGCCATATAAAGACATATCTAGACCTTAAGACCATCCGTTGCACTTCTAATTGAAAGGCAGTTCGCAAATATGCGCTCAAAATATCGCATTGTCAACTTGTCAGCATTCATGTGGTCATCGACCGAATTTCAACTTCAAGTGCGCAAAGAGAATCGGGTACCAGTATCCGTTTAGTTCACGAAACACTCAGACTGTTACAGCTCTGATGATCTTTTTAAAACCTGATTTTGAGTGTTTTAATAGTAATTTAATTGAAAATTATTTTCATTAAGTGCATTTAATTTAAATTGTGATGCTATGAGGCAAAGTATTTCACACTATGATGTTTAGTGAATACTTTTGAGCCGTGTGGAGTAGTTTGATGCCCGTAAACTGGTTGTTAACCCCAAATTTGTTTTTGTAATGACCGTTCCAAGGTGATGAACACAGATGTATTAATTATCGAAGTGACAGTCTATATTATGCTGTTAGTGTGGTCATGTGCGTTGATGCGCCACTAGGTTTGTCTCCAATAAACCGATGTAATCGTCTCGAATTATAGCCATTGGTGTTTTTGTTTGTCATGTGCTTTTGTTACATATCTTATCGGTCTTACTTAAGGTTTATTGATTTATCAATGTTTTGTACTTTATTGCAAAGGGGTTTGGCTTAAATATCACTCTCATGATCAATGTCAATGGCACACTTGTTGGCATTAATGCTACCCTATTCTACTGAATTGTCCAGGTCCATATTTTCTGGGATTTCATTGCATAGCTTTTTTGTTAATTTCAATATAACTATATTTAAACAGATTATTGTTTACCTTAACAGGAGATTAAATTTTAATATGAAAATATGTGTTAACCGATTATTGTTTACATTAATGTTCTGGGTAATACATAATTGTCATTGTTGACAGCTTGTTGACAGCTTGTGTCTCAAGCTAGGGTAAGCTTGAGACACTTGTTTGAATATTTCATAAACATATGTCTACAATATTGGTTAGGTTAACAATGCATGTGCTCTGGGTAACACATAATTGTGACAAGCTGTTGTAGACCTTGAGCTACTATATGACCCTGCTCCTAGGGGGAATTTACAGTGTGATGTTTTTTCTTAATTCTCTATGTAGGGGGCATCACCTGAAAAAAGTTTGCAAAATTATGTTGGGGCTTTACAGAGTTATGGGACTTCGAAACGCATACCCCTTATTTTGCCTTTTTACTCTTTTTCAATTCACAATATTGCATAGATTTATTCGTTTACAGCAATATTTTTGATAAATAACTAGTGCTTAAGCCTATTCTATCCAATTAAGACACTGTGAATGAGAAATCTGTGCACATAGTGTATCTTAGATACACAAAATCGTAAATATTAACTAGTTGTATAGAAAAGTTTATTCCCTTTGTTTAATTCCCGCCATTCTGTTTATTTTCTTGGAGGGGGGATTTCTGCAGACAAAACATGTTGTTTTACTTTCAAAATGTCATGATACAATAAAAGAAATTTATATAATAATAATAATTATAATATATTCTATCAACAAGTGATGTTGTCATGCTACAGGGTTTGTACTCCTTCATTCTTTATTACGGATTATAATTCTGAAAATTGTAAATGTAGATAACAAAAAACAAATTATGAAAAGAAATATATGTGTCTAGGGATGCTGCTTCATTTTTGTTTTAAAGTGGAATAGTATACGGCTAGTAATAGTGCCCATATAAATTTGTAAAAATTCTATAAATTACCTCTTTTCAGACACTTATTATGGAATAAGTCAATAAACCTTAAACAATCAAAGAACTTGAAACTTAGTCAAAAGATAGATGATGTTGATAAAAGATGTATTGTTCTTTTTTAAAGTACAGATAAGGAAGTGATAAATTCAATGACAGATTAAGGTTTCCAAAACCTCAAAGATGTAGCGAAAACAAAGTTTACCTACATATCTTTAGAACATATACTAAAACATTTGACTCGTAAACTGTCCCTATAATTTGATGTTGAAAAACATGGAAAAAACAGACAATGTCACCAGTTGTTCACCAATTTAAGTTCCAACGCGGGTGCATTCATTATCTGATGATGATTACGATCATACCTTTACATCTAAGTACAGACGTATCTCCTTAGATGCTCCCAGTAGCTCCTTTCTATTTNACGATAAATTCCACACATGGCATTGAGTTGCATGAGACCTCAGACTCATTTATCGCTGTCAATCATGGGCCTTCTCAGTTACCCAAAACAAAAGATAGAACGTTCACAACAAAAGAGTAATATATCAGACCTTGCTATTTCCAGCCAAACTTTGAGCCAAATTTAATAATTCTGACAAACAGACCCCAGTTTGACTTCAAAAAAGGGGATTTCAACACATTCATTTGGTTTTACTGCAGGGTACATGGTAGTTTCTTAAAAACTCAGAATTTCCCATCAATTTCAGGTTGGTTATCAAAAACTGATTGGCCAACAAAAATCCAACAAACCAGTCTTGAATATATATGCTACCTGTGATTGTTTCAATCAGTGAAATTTCTACTGTGCAACATATACTTGATACATAGGTTTCTGTCACCAAAGAAGTAGGCCAATCATACACAGTTGTCACTTTTCATTTAGCTGTGGCCAAACAGCATATTCTTTGTGCTGGCAATTTTCTTAACAGTACAGCAAAGTGATTTTAACACTAAAAATATGAAGGAAAATGTTAAGACCGCAAAATTGATTTTGAACAAAACCATAATTGTAAGATCACCAGATACAGATGCCTTATTGCTTTTAATTAGATATTGGAGGCAATTTTGACGTTCAATGCTTGTTGACGACCTAACTGGAAACAAACTCATTGAAATATAAAAGATTGTTAAAGTAAAAATACTTTTGTTCAGTGTTACCTGCAATTCTCTGCTTTACTGGTTTTATTACTATGAGCGCATTTGTGAGAAGGGGAAAAGTAAGTATAGTTAACATACAGACTTAATGCCTTACTTTGCCAAGTTGGGTGATATACAGGATTGTTGCGATGACTTGTTAGCAGAAATAGAAAATTCGGTATGTTATACATACGAAAAACCAAAGTACTAAGATGTAAATAAGCTTCGGTTGATACAAAATGTAATTGTGCTCATTAAATTTCTACATTTAATCAATTCAAAATAATGGGGAGACATAATAATAGTAATAACAATAATAAAAGTAATGATAATGAAGATGAGAAAATAATTAGGTAATACATAACTACTGAATCAATTATAGTAACAATCGTTCTGCTATTTGCCCCAAAGATGTTGTGTTGTGGACGTCCTCTATTATTATAAATATTATAATTACTAGTATATTTATATTTATCATTATGAAGTCATGTTTTTTTGTTATACAAAACATTTTGCATCGACAAAAAACGATATTTTAAGTGTATTGTGATAATTTACTTTCTACATTTAATCAATCCGAAATAATGAGGAGAAGTAATAATAATAATAATAATAACACTATTAACAATACTAGTATTAATAGTTATATAATAAAAATAATAATAATCTTAATACATGTAATAGTAATGATAATACAGATGATAAAATAATCAGATTATACATATCGACTATGTTAATGCTTGTGACAATCGCTTTACTAATTTTCCAAGAGATGTGTTGTGTTGTTATGGACGTCGATTGTTTTATTATACATGCAATTATTATTATAACTTATAATTATAATAATCATTGTTATTAATTACTGTTGGATTGATTATTATCATTATTTTATAAAGTCTGTTTGCAATGTGTTTGATATAATAATGTTTAGGATGATCTGAAAGAAAATGTTGGACACACAATAAGTATGCTACAGGAATATGTATGTGATAGGCCGTGAGCCAGGAGCTCTTAGGCCCCCCCCCATTCTGGGGGAATTTTGTAGACCCTATTTTTTAATCCTCTATATCCCCCGAGTCTCATGACACATTTTTTGCAATGTTTATAAAATAATATTTTCTACTAAACATATGTGCAAAACATATATTTTACACATATTTTTATATGATTCACATACATATTCCTGTAACATATGAATCATATAAAAATATGTGTGTTTAACTCTTATGTTTATTAGAAAATATTTTTTTATAAACATTACAGGTAGGATATAATTGAATAGAAGTTTGTTTTAAGTAGGGGTTGTTAAGATAAGTTGTTTTTGTTAAAAGTGTTCATTGTGTACATGTTGTATGAACGGTGATATTACAAAATTGGATTACAACACGTTTTACACTCATATATTTAAAAGTTAAAATTCTCGGAAATGCCCCACTAACGGTGCAAACAATGTGTCATGAGACTCAGGGGATATAGAGGATTAAAAAAATAGGGTCTACAAAATTCCCCCAGGGGGGGGAGCAAAAGTGCTACTGGCTCACGGTCTATTGACATTAAATCAATTATCTAGAGCTTAATGGGCGGCTAAAAGGTCATTCACATTGCTAAACACACTGTTACCATTTCCTAGAAAACTCCCTCTAGAATACATATAGGCTACATGAAACATGTGTTAAAACTTATATGCTAGCGTAGACTTGGGTAATATAAGACGCTCCTTTGCATATTTCATAAACGCAACTCTGTCTGCAATGTTGGTTGGGTTAACACAAATGTATTGAAATGTTATATATTTTATTGAGTTATTGTTACAATGAATTATAGTTAGTGCTGATCATAATACAAGAACCAAATATCTCACAACGAGGCGGTTGATATTAGTTTATTTATAAAAATGTAATGTTCAATGTAACAAAATTATGTTCAATCGGCGTATGGTATATTGAATTCCTTACGGCGAACGTAATACCTATTTCTGAATCCTTATTTAGTCCATCTTTAAATCAAAAAAACGACAAACACAAATTGTTATGATTCCTATTTAAGTTATTCACACAGATTTAACCGCAAATAAGATATTTCTTGTAAATGTCCAAGTCATTGTGACTGGTAGCACTACATTACAGTGTCTTGAAATTAAGTATCATCATGTTTATATTTCCTAAACCTATAAGACAAAGCGTTTGGTTTCATCGCACAAACCTTGACAAATAAAAGTGGATAATCAAAAATAATTGTTTTACAAAGTAAGCTTCTGTATAATTGCTGGATGATATTAGTGTCGGTTGCGTTAATCCAAAGCCATCAAACGTGTCAAACATAATACATGTGCGAGAAAACCAAGCCATCAAACGTGTCTAACATAATACATGTGCGAGAAAACCAAGCCATCAAACGTGTCAAACATAATATATGTGCGAGAAAACCAAGCCATCAAACGTGTCAAACATAATTCATGTGCGAGAAAACCAAGCCATCAAACGTGTCAAACATAATATATGTGCGAGGAAACCTATAATACAAGCAGCATCTTAGTTTATTGACACAGAATGCGGTGTTATTATGTTTGACGACAGGATTGTATAAAGAATAAATCCATACTTTCATCGTTTGTATTTGTATATGAAGTAATTTATGATAAATGTATAACCTATAATAGGAATTATATCATGAGTAACATACATCGGCTACATTGCCTTTATTGGATTCAATTTAGAAACTACAACGCATGTTCAATGCGCTTTCGGTTATTAACGTTTTTGTTATGTTAAAAAAAGGGTTTCTGCTACAACTGAAACTGTTGTTTCTTCTACATGTATATTTGACAGATATACACATTGACCGGATGAGAAGTTGTTTCACATGATAAAAAAAACCCATAAAATTCGTAGTCTGTAAATAAATGCACAATTTGATTAAGCGATATCGTCTAAAGAAATTCCATAAGCGAGTGCCACTTCATTTATATCACCACTGACCACCATTGTACAATGAGGCTTTGTAATAAATCGTGCAAATGGCCCGCACGCTCGATGGTGATCAATCAATTGTGATCGAACACACGAAGCTGAATCTAACCTGTTTTGTCGATTGCATGGTATTCATGCAGGCGTAATGTTTTGGTTTATTTTTTGAGGATGTGTAATATTATTGTTATTTGATTTTGTTCGTGAATCATGTAAACACGGAAACATGGAACGTTTATACATAAGTTAAAATGAATGCACTATTCTGTCACAGACTATACCGATTATATGGTTTTATGACAATACATTAATCAAACATGAAATACAAGTTATATAACAATTATCTTATTGAATAAAATATTTAGTAAAGCATGTGTTTGTAAAAAAAAGTCTTAATTGAGATATTTAAAGCTATTTTATTTTAAATATAACCAATTGATTGCAATGTTTCAAAATTAACACCACAAAACACGACTAAATTATTGCAATGATCTGATCTACAAAAACATTCACCTTAGCAAATTAATGTCGATAATAGATGTTAAGTGTTTATTAAATTGTCACCTCATGGATTTAATATTAAATACTTGTCAATGACTTTTTAGTTGATTAAGTTGTGATTCAGTTCTGTGTTGTACAAAATCACGTGTTAACATTATCTTATATATGAAATGTCTACTCTATGACATCAAACCTTGGGAAAACAAAATGCGTTACGATATATTATGTGTATGAATTAAGTCCCATATTGGGTTTGGTTTAAGGAACACTTTTACTCATAGCTTTAATACATATTCCTATCATATATTCATAACGTTGGATAGGAACACATCGGCTACCCGTAAAGAGCCAATGCTGGTTAGGCAACCGGTCATCAGAAACGATGGTTTGTGCACTGATTTGAACCTGATTCTCATTGGGGTAGTCAAACATTCGACTCCCACAAATTGTATAATTAACAATTATATCATGTAATGTAATATACACATATGCCACATCCCCGTCTTATCACGGACGCATATACGCATAGACTTGTCTAGCTTCTTGATTATACATGTACGAACACAATGATTAAACTTTCCGATTTGCTAGACCCTAAGACGAACCACTGCAATTCTGATTGACAGGCAATTTGCAAATATTCGTTCTAAATACCGCGTTGTCAACTTGTCACCATGCATGTGTTCATCGACCGGATATCACGTCAAGAATCGGTGAACAAGTACACCTTAAGTACAATATGAATGTTTGTTAACAGTTTGTTGTTGACAATAATAGGAGATTAAATTCAGTCGTTATACGCATAAAGAGGTCCATTGATTGCATAACGAATTCAATACGTGTTATCTTGATAACACATAACTGTGCGAACTTATTGACATTGCAATATTACCTAGAACTCTATGGGGCGGTTAATTGGCCATTGATATTGCTGAACACACGGATTGAATTCCTGACAATCTCCCTCTTGAATTAATAGAAATTCAATATGTGGTATAACTAATTTTCTAGTGTTCACTAGAGGAAGCGCGAGACGCTCGTTTGAATTTTCTATAAACGCATCTTTGTCTGCAATTGTGGTTTGGTTACCAAAAACATCTTAAACGTTATACATGTTTTATGTTTTTGACACACTGCATTCTACTTATTGTTGATCATAATCAAAGAAGCAGGTTGTATCGCGCAACGAGGCGATTGATATGTGTATTGTATATTCATTCAATTTAATGTTCGATGTTAAATAGTTATGTTTAATCGTTGTACGCTATATTTCACAACAAAATTGATTTCCCTTCGTACAACGGTTAACTTAATTTTTAATGTCCGATTAAGGTCATCTTTAAATCTAAATTCAACTTTTATATTCATATAATTTAATGTTCGATGTTAACTAATTATGATCAATCGGCGTATGGTATATTTCACCACAACATTGAATTCCTTAATTCTTATTCCTAAAATCCTGATTGAGGTCATCTTTAAATCTAAAATTTACAATCATTAAAACTACACTGTTTTTTTTTTTAAATTTAGTCTTCAAATAGTTTTAACCGCAAATCTATGCTTTCTTATAAATGCCAATATCATTATGACTAAATCTGGAAGTGCTTCAGTACAATGTCTTAAAATAAAGTTTCATCATGTTCATTTTTCCTCAAACGACACGACCTAGTGTTAGGTTTTTTCGCAAAATCCTTGACAATGGAGTGGATAATGGAAAATGAAACTATTACACAGTATTCTAGTGTATCGTAGTTTAGAGAGCGATGTTATTGTATTCGTCACACAAAAATGAATCCATAATGTCAGATTTTCTATTTTTATATATAATTATTAATTATAAATTTAGATAAATGCAGTATAAAATATAAAAACCAATACTAGGAAGGAGATCTTTAGTGATATATGTTGAGCTATATTGGCCTTCATTGGATTCAATTCACAAACTGCAGCGAGTGTTGAGCGCGATTTGGGTATTTTCATTGGACAGAGTAAACACAATTCCGGATGACAAGTTGTGCCACATGAAAAACAAGAACAAAAAAATCGTAGTGCGTCACAAAAATGTGAAATTTTATCAAAAGATATTATCTACAGGAATTCCATTAGCGAGTGCCATTTGATTAATATCACCACTGACCACCATTGCAAAATGTCGGTATGTAATTAATCCTCTAAAATGGCCCGCACGCTCGATGGTGATCAATCAATTGTAATCTAACCTTTTTTGTTTCTGGTAATTAAGTCATGTTGTGATTGTGTTTTATGTATTGAGGATGTCTTATGATGTTGGTATTCAATTATGTTAGTTATTGATATTAAAACAGAAAACATATGACGCTGATATAAAAATTTAATTAACGTTTGCACTATTTATGTCACACAATCTACTGACTAAGTTGTTCTGTGACTATAACTTAATCAACCATTCAGTACAACTGACATTAAAGTTATCAAAATCTATCAAATATAGAACAACATTTAATGCCAAACTATACTTTAAACAAATACCCCCAACGACCAAAACACAAACAATTTGTTAACATACCGTGTGCTTTCATTTCACATACAATACGTTATGATTTTACGTGGTAATGAAATTTCGTACTTGGTTGGCTTCAAATTCAATTGAATTCCACCTGACCGAAGGCGATTTCAGAGTATAAATTGAAAGGAAATCCAATTTCAGTTTTTTTGACAACATTACATCAGTCATTAACGCATCCAGTATGATAATGTAATTCTTTGGTGGATAAAATGAAATTAGCATTTTCTGTACATAACAGATGTGTGTGCTCTTTTTATTATTGTACTTGCCTTATTTCCTTGCAGAATATCGCAACTTAAACCGTGCAGGACCGGACAAAGATTTTTCAAACAAAAACTATTTCCGAATATCTAAAAGTAACATAAACATTATGTTGCAAACACTTTGTTGTTCTAATTTGATAAACGATGCGATTAATGTAATTACCGGAACAAAATAAGCATAGTATTGTTTATCAGTACAAATAACCTGCAAAGCAACCAAGCCAACAATTTCAGAATACAAAAGACTGGTTTCCATCCGTATTATGATAACACGCCTTCGTGACTTAGTGTTCGTTTTCGGTTTGGGCAGGACATTCCACAAGACAAAGTGCGACATTTTACGATGTCTGGGTAACATTAAACCACATTTAAGAAAAAGGCTTGTCAGCTCACCTGAGCATGAAGTCGTCATGTTAAGCTATTGTGGTCACCCTATGTACGACGTACGTCGTCTTGACCCGTGTGTCTTGGTCATTAACCCTTTGAGCGCTGGAACCGGATTTTGAAGGCCTTTGCAAACAGTTTGGATCCAGATGAGACGCCACAGAACTGTTTGCTATTCTGATAGTATTCTTTGAAAAAAAATCGAAGAAAATGCTAATTTTATAAATTTAGCAGACAACATTTTAGCAGACGACACATTTCCCAGCATGCAAAGGGTTAATTGTATCTGCTAAACACGCTATGGGCTACATTTTTTCCTCCAATATTAATTAAACTTGGTCAAAATATTTATCTTGCGAATATTCCATCACGTAAGATCTTACAAAAACAATTTTAACATTTGTAATCCAACATTTAAAACACTTGTGAGAATATATATAATAACAATATATATGCAGAGTTGGAATGTGGGTTACGTGCGCACAAAATATAGATCACATAATCAAATCTTGGAAAATAATTGTTACCATTCTCGAGGCCACATGCGTTAATAAATATTCACAAAACATAGTCCAAATGTTTATGTGACAAAATCTTTGCCGCATTCGAATCTGGATAACTGTGTCTAAAAACAAGATCACCAGTTCAAATTTAGGGGAAGAATAGTGTTAACTCGAAAGGCCATATTTATCAATCAACCTTCGAATCTGGACCACGTGGTGTCAAACGCTAGGTCAGCAGCTTTAGTCTTTGTAAAATGGACCTATGCTATTAACGTCAGATACCAAGTCAATCTGTGTAAGCAATTGTATGTTGTAGAATTAACCGAATCAAACGAATCATTGCTAGTGTATTTTATTTTTAACATCAACTGATTTATATGTGTACAACAGAAAATAATATATGTTAGTATAAATGAATACTACTTTGTTCGTGTTTATATTGATGTTAATAATTTATTTTTGATTTCGCCAAAAATCAACTGTGCTCAAATGTTTTGCGTTTTAGGTCAAAACGTCAGTAATGGCATATCTTTCTTCTTAGAGCGGTCAAACGTTAGTTTTACAAGCAAAATACAATGTTTCACATTTTCCATAAAAAAATTATGTTAACGTATTTAGAATCTAAATGAATTAACTCTTCATCATTTTTATGTTTTAAATAGTGTTTTGTGGAATATCGTCATTTATTGTACAGCCAATGTAATTGGTCACTTTCGGGAAATAAGAAAACTAGCGAATGTGGCTCTTCTGAGAATGTTTCTGGGTTTGATTATTCCTCTGTTCAACAATGACGTCAATTTGTTAATACATATAAATAAACCAAGTAATTAAAGAGGAATGAAATGATCTGATATCGAGTCAATATCGTTTACCAATAAACCAATATTCACAAATAAGAAATCAAAGGCAACATCGTGGGCAAAATATGCATACTGACACATCAATCTTGATTAAGCAAGGAATACAATTTCGATGATCGTACCAAATATTGAATGATTCAAATAAGCAGCCGTGGAAAGATTCAATTTCAAACCGATAACAGATGGCTTTGCATATGCAACAGATGCAACGAATGCGTATCTTTATTAATTACGTGCAACTGTCGATACAATTCGTTTATTCTAAAGTCTGCGAAGCCACATTTTCCTTTGTCTTAATTGGTCAGCATGTGTTTGAACCATGCTTTTGTTACAAAATTGTTTGTCCTGTTCAATAAATCAAATTAATGGTTCTTTTTTGTGAGTTTGCTTATCACATGTATATTTGACAGATATACACATTGACCGCGTGAGAAGTTGTTTCACATGATAAACAAAAACATAAAATTCGTAGTCTGTAAATAAATGCACAATTTGATCAAGCGATATTGTCTAAAGAAATTCCATAAGCGAGTGCCACTTCATTAATATCACCACTGACCACCATTGTACAATGAGGCTTTGTAATAAATCCTGCAAATGGCCCGCACGCTCGATGGTGATCAATCAATTGTGATCGAACACACGAAGCTGAATCTAACCTGTTTTGTCGATTGCATGGTATTCATGCAGGCGTAATGTTTTGGTTTATTTTTTGAGGATGTGTAATATTATTGTTATTTGATTTTGTTCGTGAATCATGTAAACACGGAAACATGGAACGTTTATACATAAGTTAAAATGAATGCACTATTCTGTCACAGACTATACCGATTATATGGTTTTATGACAATACATTAATCAAACATGAAATACAAGTTATATAACAATTATCTTATTGAATAAAATATTTAGTAAAGCATGTGTTTGTAAAAAAAAGTCTTAATTGAGATATTTAAAGCTATTTTATTTTAAATATAACCAATTGATTGCAATGTTTCAAAATTAACACCACAAAACACGACTAAATTATTGCAATGATCTGATCTACAAAAACATTCACCTTAGCAAATTAATGTCGATAATAGATGTTAAGTGTTTATTAAATTGTCACCTCATGGATTTAATATTAAATACTTGTCAATGACTTTTTAGTTGATTAAGTTGTGATTCAGTTCTGTGTTGTACAAAATCACGTGTTAACATTATCTTATATATGAAATGTCTACTCTATGACATCAAACCTTGGGAAAACAAAATGCGTTACGATATATTATGTGTATGAATTAAGTCCCATATTGGGTTTGGTTTAAGGAACACTTTTACTCATAGCTTTAATACATATTCCTATCATATATTCATAACGTTGGATAGGAACACATCGGCTACCCGTAAAGAGCCAATGCTGGTTAGGCAACCGGTCATCAGAAACGATGGTTTGTGCACTGATTTGAACCTGATTCTCATTGGGGTAGTCAAACATTCGACTCCCACAAATTGTATAATTAACAATTATATCATGTAATGTAATATACACATATGCCACATCCCCGTCTTATCACGGACGCATATACGCATAGACTTGTCTAGCTTCTTGATTATACATGTACGAACACAATGATTAAACTTTCCGATTTGCTAGACCCTAAGACGAACCACTGCAATTCTGATTGACAGGCAATTTGCAAATATTCGTTCTAAATACCGCGTTGTCAACTTGTCACCATGCATGTGTTCATCGACCGGATATCACGTCAAGAATCGGTGAACAAGTACACCTTAAGTACAATATGAATGTTTGTTAACAGTTTGTTGTTGACAATAATAGGAGATTAAATTCAGTCGTTATACGCATAAAGAGGTCCATTGATTGCATAACGAATTCAATACGTGTTATCTTGATAACACATAACTGTGCGAACTTATTGACATTGCAATATTACCTAGAACTCTATGGGGCGGTTAATTGGCCATTGATATTGCTGAACACACGGATTGAATTCCTGACAATCTCCCTCTTGAATTAATAGAAATTCAATATGTGGTATAACTAATTTTCTAGTGTTCACTAGAGGAAGCGCGAGACGCTCGTTTGAATTTTCTATAAACGCATCTTTGTCTGCAATTGTGGTTTGGTTACCAAAAACATCTTAAACGTTATACATGTTTTATGTTTTTGACACACTGCATTCTACTTATTGTTGATCATAATCAAAGAAGCAGGTTGTATCGCGCAACGAGGCGATTGATATGTGTATTGTATATTCATTCAATTTAATGTTCGATGTTAAATAGTTATGTTTAATCGTTGTACGCTATATTTCACAACAAAATTGATTTCCCTTCGTACAACGGTTAACTTAATTTTTAATGTCCGATTAAGGTCATCTTTAAATCTAAATTCAACTTTTATATTCATATAATTTAATGTTCGATGTTAACTAATTATGATCAATCGGCGTATGGTATATTTCACCACAACATTGAATTCCTTAATTCTTATTCCTAAAATCCTGATTGAGGTCATCTTTAAATCTAAAATTTACAATCATTAAAACTACACTGTTTTTTTTTTTAAATTTAGTCTTCAAATAGTTTTAACCGCAAATCTATGCTTTCTTATAAATGCCAATATCATTATGACTAAATCTGGAAGTGCTTCAGTACAATGTCTTAAAATAAAGTTTCATCATGTTCATTTTTCCTCAAACGACACGACCTAGTGTTAGGTTTTTTCGCAAAATCCTTGACAATGGAGTGGATAATGGAAAATGAAACTATTACACAGTATTCTAGTGTATCGTAGTTTAGAGAGCGATGTTATTGTATTCGTCACACAAAAATGAATCCATAATGTCAGATTTTCTATTTTTATATATAATTATTAATTATAAATTTAGATAAATGCAGTATAAAATATAAAAACCAATACTAGGAAGGAGATCTTTAGTGATATATGTTGAGCTATATTGGCCTTCATTGGATTCAATTCACAAACTGCAGCGAGTGTTGAGCGCGATTTGGGTATTTTCATTGGACAGAGTAAACACAATTCCGGATGACAAGTTGTGCCACATGAAAAACAAGAACAAAAAAATCGTAGTGCGTCACAAAAATGTGAAATTTTATCAAAAGATATTATCTACAGGAATTCCATTAGCGAGTGCCATTTGATTAATATCACCACTGACCACCATTGCAAAATGTCGGTATGTAATTAATCCTCTAAAATGGCCCGCACGCTCGATGGTGATCAATCAATTGTAATCTAACCTTTTTTGTTTCTGGTAATTAAGTCATGTTGTGATTGTGTTTTATGTATTGAGGATGTCTTATGATGTTGGTATTCAATTATGTTAGTTATTGATATTAAAACAGAAAACATATGACGCTGATATAAAAATTTAATTAACGTTTGCACTATTTATGTCACACAATCTACTGACTAAGTTGTTCTGTGACTATAACTTAATCAACCATTCAGTACAACTGACATTAAAGTTATCAAAATCTATCAAATATAGAACAACATTTAATGCCAAACTATACTTTAAACAAATACCCCCAACGACCAAAACACAAACAATTTGTTAACATACCGTGTGCTTTCATTTCACATACAATACGTTATGATTTTACGTGGTAATGAAATTTCGTACTTGGTTGGCTTCAAATTCAATTGAATTCCACCTGACCGAAGGCGATTTCAGAGTATAAATTGAAAGGAAATCCAATTTCAGTTTTTTTGACAACATTACATCAGTCATTAACGCATCCAGTATGATAATGTAATTCTTTGGTGGATAAAATGAAATTAGCATTTTCTGTACATAACAGATGTGTGTGCTCTTTTTATTATTGTACTTGCCTTATTTCCTTGCAGAATATCGCAACTTAAACCGTGCAGGACCGGACAAAGATTTTTCAAACAAAAACTATTTCCGAATATCTAAAAGTAACATAAACATTATGTTGCAAACACTTTGTTGTTCTAATTTGATAAACGATGCGATTAATGTAATTACCGGAACAAAATAAGCATAGTATTGTTTATCAGTACAAATAACCTGCAAAGCAACCAAGCCAACAATTTCAGAATACAAAAGACTGGTTTCCATCCGTATTATGATAACACGCCTTCGTGACTTAGTGTTCGTTTTCGGTTTGGGCAGGACATTCCACAAGACAAAGTGCGACATTTTACGATGTCTGGGTAACATTAAACCACATTTAAGAAAAAGGCTTGTCAGCTCACCTGAGCA